>OY978511.1:5225712-5825712 GCA_963854855.1 Nasturtium officinale | reverse complement strand
ATTTTGGGGGAAACAAAAGAAGCTTGGACACATTTACTAAGAATCAAAATTTAACAGTATGAAATGAAACTTACTTGGACCAGGTTGGTACAGGAATGTAAATCTGTGAACCAGGACAAAAACGTTTCTGAAAATCTGCAAAAATTCGACAAGCTCCAGTTCCAGACAGAGCTTGAACAGCAGCTACTCTTTTATCTTTTATGAATTCAGAATCATCTCCATAGGCAAGCTTCAATGTTTCATCCACCATTTTAACACTCCCTCCCATAGGAAGATACTCCCTTTTAACCAATCAATACAATAAAGATAACTCAGATCAGTCTGGTGAAATATGGGAAATGAGATAATTGGAGAAACTACTCTTACATGAAAGCATTGCCAGCAATTCTTCGTTCAGCTTCTCTCACACATTCCAAGACAACAGGCTTGCCATTATCATCACGATATGCTCCCTAAATGAAATCAAATTTAGCTTTCATAATAAAAAAAAAAAACATTAAAGCCACCATGCAAAAACAGAAACAGAACTACACACTAACATCAAAAACATTCAGCTCAATGGATTAAAACACCAAATATATCTCAATTCTTTATCATCCATGTTTGACATTCATTTCTAGAGATTTCTCAAAACATAATTCCAGAAAACGATCTTTGACATCAAATTCCATAACATCTGTAATAGTAACAGAGGAAAACAGAGAGATTAACATGACTCACCACACCAACGTTAACTTTATCAGGACTAGGATCAGCGAGAAAAGCTTCGGTAACTCCAAGGATTGGATCTTTAGCAGCAGGCTCAACGCTCTTCCACCATGAAGATATAGATCTCAAACCACCCAAATCGTAGGAGATCGGATTCATTGCTCTTCTTGAAGCCGAGTTACGCATCAACATCGCCATCATCGCCATAACTCTTTTATTTATTTTTTACCTCTTAACGTTAAAAACAGAGAGAATCGTCGAGTGTTGAGGTTTATATAGAGAGAGCGATGGAGAAGCAGCGACACGTTCGAAGTTTGGTACAAGAGGACGAATGTGAGATGCAACTTGCAAGTTGGGTTTAGAAAAATGGCATTGGACTGTGTGGTGTGGGATAAGGTTTGATTTATCAAAAATAAGATAACAATAGATAAATTATAAAGTAATATATATACATATATTTGTTGGCTCTATGTGTCTGCTTTTGTCAGATTTGTTTCCATTTCAAATTTCCAGGCAACACCTGAATCTACAAATAGACATGTCCTATTATTGTAATATTTTTTTTTTTATGTTATCTAAGATAAACATGTGTTTATGGTTGTTAAATTTAAGTCAATTTTATGTTTCCGGTTAAAACATTTGACTTTAAATATTTGATTAATCTGGGATTCAATCAATCTCGGTCCACCTGGAATATCGTTGACTGAGTGTAAAAGTAGAAAGCACATTAACCAAAAAGTACTTTTCTGGTTAAAAGAAAAAGGTACGTTTCTGGTGGTAAAGAATTGTGACGCATATTGTCAATTTGTTCTTTTTTGTTTGTTTGTTTGTTCTTTTCCTTTAATTCGATCCTCATTCAAACTTTGTCAAGTTTAAGGTCTATTAGCAAATGAGGTTTAGCAAATATATTGTGTTATATATATTTAGGGCTGGGCGTTCGGGTATCCGATCGGGTTCGGATCGGGTATTTCGGGTGTTCGGGTGTAGAGATATAGGAACCGATCGGTTATTTTAGAATTTCGGGTCGGGTTCGGGTAAACACCCATTGAGTTCGGGTATTTTCGGGTATACCCGAACTCAAATAATTTTTGAATTAAACTTAAAAAACTAATATATATTCATATATATTCACTATTTTTTTTTTTGAAATCAACCCAAATTTATTAAAAGTAGATAGAATATCAAAATAAACCCATAAAATTCAAACCATCAAACAAAAACACAAAATTTATTTATTCATTTGTTCTTGAATTTATGAAACATTTAACATTAAATAACAAAAAATTTCAAATAAAAATGATATAATATAACTAAACTAACATATGAAAATTAACATATATGAAAATAAAAATAAGAAAAACTAAAACATTTAAGTTTTATACAAGTTTGGATTACTTTGGGTGGAGTTCGGGTGGTTCGGGTTGTTCGGGTATACCCGATCGGATACGGATATCCGATGAATAAAAAATATCTATCCGATCGGATATTTTAGTACACCCATACCCGATCCGAACTCTTTACTTCGGGTCGGGTTCGGATACGAGTATCGGGTATTATGCCCAGGCCTATATATATTAGTTTAACATGTGTGACTTCTGGAAAATAATGTTATAGAAATGAAATTGGTAGTATTAAATCAGAATCTCATTTGGTATGAGAGTATGTGACCCTAAGGTCTGAGTTTAACATTTTTAGATATAGGATAGTTGGTCTCCAATCTATTTTTAACTTTGTCCATTCAGATTTTAGCAATGTTCAAGAAAGCGTTAGGCGGCGCTAGTAGGACGGTGACCTTCCGCCTAGCGTGTAGAACGTTTAGTCGGGGCCTAGGCGATTTTAGACGGTTTAAGCGGTTTAAATAATTTTATAATAAATATATATATTTAAACACATATATATTAACATAATATAATATAACATAATAAAATTATAAAATTGAATAATTTAAAATTTTAAAATTATAAGAAGGTTAAGAATATCAATGTTTTGTAATTTTAAGTTTTTTTAAATAATATTTTTTATTTTTATAAAAACATAGATATTAAATAATTTATTAAATCCGCATATCTTACATAATTCATAACTCATATAATTAACATTTAATTTATTTAATTATCGCATATTTTGCTAAATCTAACTATCCATATAATATAAACCGATATTTTAAAAATTTAAGCGGTCTAGGCATTAATCGGACGGTTTAACGGGGCCTAGCGTCGCCTAGGCGGTCACCTAGACTGCTTTTTAGAACACTGGATTTTAGTGAAATATGGTCAAAAAAACAAAAAAAAATTGCAACTCCGTGTCTATATTTGACCCGTTGTTTATATTGACTAAATTATTTCATAAATATTTATAGCTTCTTAATAAAGTAGATCATTGAGTTTTACTAACTTTTTTATATAGAGTTTTATACTTAAAAATGTATTTTACGGAAAACTATAAAATGCATTTAATCTTTTATCAATTTAAGTTTTAAGGCGTTGTTTATTTTGACTAAATTATTTTAATAAATTGTTTATTTATCAGTAAATTAAAATTCTCATATTCCTTATGTTCACTGAATGTTTGATGTTGTTTTATAGTGTACAAAAATATATACACGTTTTCAACATATGAAAAGATGCATTAATTCTATAATAAGTTTAATTTTTTTGACCCGTTATTTATTCTGACTAAATTATTTTAACAAACTATAATTAAATTATCGTCGGTACATTATATATGTGTTTACTAATTATGTAATATTAACTTATTAAGTTTTACAGTGTATAAGGTGGCATTACTTAGTTGTTGTTAATATTAATCTATTTTCTAAAATTCGCTAGACACTAGTCGGGTGGTAAAGGTATGCGTAGCGCTTACGAGATTAATCAGAGAGTAAATGGAGATTAATCGGTGATTATTTTAGAGTTTTTAATAGTATTTTTTAACTTAT
Source organism: Nasturtium officinale (assembly GCA_963854855.1). Classification (NCBI taxonomy): domain Eukaryota; kingdom Viridiplantae; phylum Streptophyta; class Magnoliopsida; order Brassicales; family Brassicaceae; genus Nasturtium; species Nasturtium officinale. The sequence goes on along the minus strand of OY978511.1, from coordinate 5,822,066 downwards.
TTTAATTTATAAATGTTCAATAAATTTATAACTTTGATATAATATAACATTTAAAATTTCATAAACTTGTCACTATAAATATCTTTCAAGTATTTAGATTATTTCTAAATTTTTACTTCACAAAAATAACATTCATCGTAAATATATTTAAAATATATAATTAAAATTCTAATTACACATGAAAATAATTTTGATCATAGTATAAAATTAATTAAATTAGTAATTTCAATCAAAAAATCAATTTTTCCTTTTTAATTAAAAAAATAGAAAAAATCGGCGATTAATCAGATTTTGACCGATTAATCAGTCGACTACAAAACTAATCTGATTTTAAAAAAATTATGGCGTTCTGCTTTCATTTAGATTAGGCGGCTAATTAATTAATCGGATATACTGCCGATATTTATAACAAGGATATAAATTAATAACGTCACAGGCCAATGGGCTTCTACGCTAAAGGGCTTTTCCTACTGCGCTATCGTTTTGTCTTTTATCTCAGCTTCCGACGAGCTCAGCGACTGGTGTAGAGAAAAAGATTTCAATGGAGGAGAACAGTGACGTCATAAGGAAGACTACTCCTTCAATTCCGGCTAATTACATCAGCATCCTTCATCTCCAGGAGCGTTGGATCAATGATAAAGATCGGAAGCGAAAGGAAGGAGAAGAGAAACGACGGGAACAACATGTTGAGATAGAAGCTGATCTGAAGAAGACGGAGAATACGAGAGGAGAACGGGATGATGAGAAGCGTTTGGTTCGAAGTCATCGGAATAATTGGGGGAGGAACAGAAGGAAAAAGGAACCTACGAAAGGCGGAGATGCAAAATTCGTCGAGAAGAAGGAACCGGAGGCCAAGGCGGCGGTCGGGAGCGATAGAGGTGAAGATGCAGCGACGACGGAGAAGGAGCTTAGGGGATTTAAGAGGAAACGATATAAAAGTAAGGTGAAGAAAAATCAAAATATGGCTGTGGTAGAGGAGGATGTCGTCGTCGATTGTAGTTGTGGATCAATCGCGCCGCCGCCTGAGGCTGTCGTGACGGAGAAGATTACTCGGGTGAAAGATGTGATTAGAGTTTATAGGAAGGAGGGAGAAGTGGCTGTGGTAGAGGATGATGTCGTCGTCATCGTCGATAATGGTTGTGGATCAATCGCGCCGCCGCCTGAGGCTGTCGTGGCGGAGAAGACTACTCCGGTGAAAGATGTGATTAGAGTTGAGAGGAAGAAAAGAGAAAAAGCTCCGGGGAAGAAGAGAGTTGAATATCTTGATAAAACGGTTACGGATGATGCGACAACGGCAATAGAAACACAATTTGAGAATCTCTCTATCAAAAATCTCAAGGCACAAACCGGATCTAGTAACCGTAACCGGCTAAAACAGGGGAATAATTTGGTGCATCAGCGTGTTAGAAAGCCTATAGGAGGAGCTGCTTCTTCTACAATGGTGTGGGTGAAGAAAGAGCACAAGGAGAGAGCTGGTGATGGAATTGCAAGTGGCTTCAAGCCATTAAATTTCAAGGTTTGCTTCTTGGTTTTTGTTTCTTAGGGTTCAGAGTTTACTGCTTTGAATTGAACAATGATGTTTGGATTACTCTGGTTTCAGGTTTGATGCTTTAGCTCTGGAAGGCAGAGAGATTCTTTAATGTTCATTGAAGGGAGAGATAATTAGATTGGCGTAAATGATAATTTTATTGCTTTTTCAAAGCATTAGGTATTTACGTTTGAGAGAATTGTATGCAAATGTATATAAGTTTGAACTAGAGAACATGAGTCCCTTGCTGATTTGGTTTTATATTTATTAAATCTCAGTTAATGTGTTGCAAATCCTAGAGAAATGTTGAAGCTTAAAACTGGACTGTCCAATTACAAATGTCTAAAGATCGGATTATCTAGAACTAAATGCAATTAAGTAATGCAGGCAGCTTTTCGTGACTATACCAATTCAAGTTTAACATTTGATTGTTACATAGTATTGGAATAGTATCACAGTCATAGAGTTCAAGTTTGACAGTAAAAATTTACAGAAAAATTCAAGTATCAAGTATACAGACTCATTACTTAGACAGGAGTTGGTGTTGGTGCTGATGTTGGGGTAGATGTTGTCGAGGAAGGAACCCGGTTTTCCGGTGGGATCTCAGTAAACTCAGCGAGAATTGCCCTGAATTCATCGCCTCCGATAGTTTCTTTCTCCAGAAGCACTTCAACAAGCTTATCCATGGCTTCACGATTGTTCCTTATGTGACTTAGAGCTATCTCATATGCACTGTCTGATAGTTTCTTCACCGCAGAATCAATGTCTTCTGCAAGCTTCTCAGACATGGAGTTTCTTGCCATCATCCTCATGATTACGTCGCTTTGTGTCGATGAATCCATCAAAGACCATGGTCCAATATCAGACATTCCAAATGTTGTTACCATCTGCAAAGTAAACAATTAACAGTCACTCTCAATAACATCAACTAGTAAAAGATCAAACTTATCACCAGGCCCGAGCAGAAACAATGTAAGGCTGAAAGTTTTGTACATGCCTGCCTAGCCAAACCGGTGATCTGTTGCAAGTCACCAACTGCACCAGTAGTCACCTCAGGCTCACCAAAGATGACTTCTTCAGCGGCTCTACCACCAAGTCCACCAACAATTCTTGCAAAGAGTTGTTGCTTGGAGATGAGTGTCGGGTCATCTGATGGAATGAACCAAGTTAGACCTCTCGCTTGGCCTCTTGGTATCAACGTTACCTTTTGCACAGCGTCATGTCCTGGAGTCAATGTTCTGCAAAAGAACAAAGGTTATAACTTCAAAGTATGCTCTTGATAGTAAAATACACAGACATGCTTTTAATACGATTCTCACTTACCCACACACTGCATGGCCAACTTCATGGTAAGCAACCAAACTTTTGCTCTTCCCATCGGTCATCACTGTTCCTTCCATGCCAGCAACAATTCTGTCAATGGAATCATCAATCTCTTTAGATGATATTGCTGTTTTCCCTCGCCTGCCGGCCAATATGGCAGCCTCATTCAAAAGGTTAGCGAGATCTGCTCCGCTAAATCCAGGTGTTCTCATTGCTATTACTTCAAGTGAGACATCATTCTCAAACTTCTTATTACCGGCGTGAACCTTGAGAATATCTGTTCTCCCCTTAATGTCTGGAACGTCAACACTTACCTGCTTCAGAAACTCATAACTAAGCACCATTTCTAGGAGTAGTATAGGATTACAAAAAACTACCAATGTGTATTAATCAGATAATACCTGCCGGTCAAACCGTCCTGGCCTCAACAAAGCAGAGTCAAGAATGTCTGCTCTATTAGTTGCAGCAACTACGATAACACCAGTGTTACCTTCAAAACCATCCATCTCAGTTAGGAGCTGATTGAGGGTCTGTTCTCTTTCATCATTACCTCCACCAATTCCGGTTCCTCTTTGCCTACCAACAGCATCTATTTCATCTACAAAGACGATGCAAGGAGCGTTCTCCTTGGCTTTCTTGAAAAGATCACGGACTCTTGAGGCACCAACACCAACAAACATCTCAACAAACTCAGAACCAGAGATGGAGAAGAAAGGCACACCAGCTTCACCAGCGATGGCTTTTGCCAAAAGGGTTTTACCGGTACCAGGAGGACCAATAAGGAGAACACCTTTCGGGATCTTAGCGCCAACCGCAGTGAATCTCTCAGGTTTCTTAAGAAACTCAACCACTTCCATGAAATCTTGCTTAGCTTCATCAACTCCAGCAACATCATCAAACGTTACGCCAGTGTTTGGTTCCATTTGGAACTTAGCTTTAGATTGACCAAACTGAAGTGGGTTACCAGGACCACCAGGTCCACCCATTCCACCACCAGAGCGTCTTGAGAGAAGGAACAAACCACCAATCAAAAGCGCGGGGAAAGCAAGATTACCAATCAAGTTGAACAAGACAGAACCTTGGTCTTCCTGAGCATTATGAGCAGCAAAATCAATATTCTTAGCCCTTAGCTTTTGAAGAAGCTCCTGACTTAATCCTGGTAACTGAACACGTACACGCTGAACACGGTTACCCAACTCAGGAGAAACAGCTTCCACAATAGCTATAGTCCCATTCTCATACAAATCAACTTTATTCACTCTATCCTTATCCAAATACTCAAGAAACCTAGAATACGACATCCTAGACGAAGAAACCTCCTGTTCCTCTGCATTAGCTTTCCCATTTGCAACCAAACCGATTCCAGCATTTCCTAACAAGATTTTGAGAAAATCTCTTCTTCCTCCATGTTTCTTCTTCACATCCAAAGAAGCCTTCACTACATTAACCTTAGATCTCCTTATAGGTGAAGAAATATTTTGAGTTAATAACCTCTGTTTAGTTGTTGTTTGCAGTGACAATCCATTTCCCACAAGACAAGCAGATGAAGCTGCCATCTGAAATTCATCAGGAAATTGAAAAATCAAATTAGATGATAAGCTAACAAAGCACGAGGAATCAGATTTTGCACATACAAGTTTCTAGTAATAGTAAAATCAAAGAGGTTTTAGAAACTACAAAAACCTAAACTCGGATTGAAGGGAAAAGGCAAAGTAACTATATGACTAATATGTTCATCTTAACCCAAACAATTTCGGAATTGGAACAACTAGATTGGTATTTTAAAAAATCTTAGCAAAGAAAGAGGCAGAAGAAGAACCTTTTATCGATTACAGTAGAATAATGATGAGCTCTGCAAGTATGGAAGATGGGAGAGAAGAGACGAGTAAAGGACTTGGGAGATATATATATTTTTATTTTTTTGAAGGGAAGAGATGTGGTTCGTGAAGAGCTTACGTGTCTTTCACTTAGTGGCTAATTTAATCTACCGAAACTGAATTGAATGATCCAAATCAAAAGTTAATTAAAACTGGTTTACTCCACAAGTTTCTCACTACTGGGTCGGGGTGGGCAAATTAGCCAAAGCAAATCACATTAATCTTAATTTAATGGCTTGTGTAAGTGCCTCATGCTCCATTCCAAAACTAATGTAAAAACTACAATATTCATTCAGTATATATACACTTCCACTATATTCCCATGTGTTTTAATTATAAGGATAAATTTTGTTCACTTTACCTAAAATAAATTACCATTAGACTCCACGACTAGAAATTTAACATTTCTTAGTTTCAAAATTTGAAGTGGATAGAACTTTACCACTTGACTCTTCATTCTAATTAGGGATCCGACAAAAGACATAATGCTAGCTTGGAGACAGAATGTGGATACGGTTTGATTTTCATGTAACCCTTCTAAACGAGAGAAACATGAAACTATCTATTTTTGAATGCTCCTTCTCCCGTGAGGTATGGCTCGCTGGAATCTCTATATTAAACGCTCTACATGAATGGCATGGGATCATCATCCGATGGCTCAACCTTGTTAATTGATTTCTTGGTTATTTTGTAAGGCCAAAAGTTTTTATCCAACTTTTTTTTTTATCAATCAATTTTTTTAATGAAAACTCTTTTAAAAAGAAGAATTAATTTCAGAAAAGGAGTGATACATTCTTTTCCTACAACCAGATTAGATGAATTTTAATTTGGATAGGGTCGGTCCAAAATAATATTTTTTTTCTCATTTCTTACTCCTGTTGTTGCTAACCAATTTGTGCCCCTTTTGCTCTCTTCTCAGATTCACTTGTTCCTCATTCTGTACCCTATTATTGCTCAAATAAAGAGACACAGTGAAGTATACTTAGTTTTTTTTTTTCTTATCATTACTTTGCAACACCGAAAGTTATATGTTGCACTTGTTTTTCCCCACTAAAAATCCACCTCACAAATTTCAATGAGTTTCAAACTTGAATATATTTAAAATTAGTCATTTCATTAACATGGTTAAACTTAGCTCATACATTTTTCAACAGTTAACTCATACAATTAAATTAATATTAACGATTATTTTCTTCTAATTTTTCCTTCTGAATGGACACTTTAATTTTACCTTACATTTTTGTGTGTGTGGTTAGTGCAAACTATTACCGCAATTTTTTTGTTGTTAAACCACTATTACCGCAACTTTTCAACAAAGTACCGTAGTCATCGCAATTAAAGATACATACTTTATTAATAAAAGGTCTAAATATAATTTTAAATCAAGCTGTAATTACTTAATTACCCAGAGGCTACGATGAGAAAGTAATGTAGATCTGAATGAATAATGTAGATAACAAATATGTGAATAATAAATACACAAAATTGGGGTGTGAGATTAGTCAAAAGTAAGTCTTATGAGTTTGTAACATATTTGGGTCCTACTTCAAAATAAAGTCAATTCAATCAATTAGCTATATGTCCCCAAAAGCAAAGGAACAAACTAAGAGTATTTTATAATCCTTTATTAGCTAGCTTTCTTTAATTCAACGTTTCAAACTAGGTGATAGATAGTATTACATTAAAATTTATTGCTATAATTCGTTTTATTACTTCGACAATGAAAATGTCTTTAACGAGCAAGAACTCAAGCTAAAACTTGGATATGAGACATCTCTATCATTCTCATATCTTTAATTTGTAACCAAATGTATGCTTACTATTTTCCTTTTTTAACTCTTTATAAACTGTATGGTTTACTCTTGTGCCATAGCTGTGACTTTTGTTTTTCACGTTCTTTAAACTGCAAACCCTTTATCAAAAAAAAACTTGGATATGAGAGTTTTGTTGTCAACAACACATAATATGTGGGTTTAAATTGGGGTACTGACACGAAGAAAGCACTAACACAATGATGGATATATAAAAACATTTCTATAATTAAATAAAATCTTTTTATAAGACAATGATTCGCAATTCCGATCAAGTGATCGAAGGTTTATTAGATGTGCAATCTTCTCGGATGTCATAGTTTGACCGATCAAGTTTTTGACCTGATGATCTCGTACCTAGCTAGTCCATATTAAATCCTAGATATGTTATAATTACTGAACTTCGTGGCTTTGTAATGACTATAAAATTCATTGTTGTTAGTTGTTACCAATAGTACTCTATTTTGGATTGTTTTAAAGCTGAGAGGGAACAAACCATAAAACTTTCCCAAAATTCTTATATTTAAATGCCAAAGGTTCTTCAGAAAATATATGATTCGTGTCTTGTGAATGACTTGATCATTATCTATTTATCTTGTTATCTGTTATGCTGAATTGTTTCTTCGCGTTTTAATACAAAATCTGCGTTATACAATGTCGCCAACTTTTATCTCTTCCGGTAAGTGGAATATCTGTATTTTACCAAATTAAATCTCAGACTTACCCCGAGCAAATTCTCCATTTTATTTAAGTCTGTATAGTTTTTTTCTAATTCAAATATTTGTTTAAATGTATGCATTTTAGTAGCTATGCGAGGACCACTACTTAAATTGTTTATGCTTATTTTTTGCGGCAAATTATATATGCTCATGTAGAGGTTCAAGAAAGAAAAAACTAATGGAATTAAAAGTCCTTGTGATTGAAAAAAGTTAAAAAAAGGAGGAACCAGGGAATAGAAGAATCAAAAGTGTGAGAGAAAAACCATCATTACAAGCGTCACTCACTCGAAGCAGCCCACATTACATTATACATTTCCCAGGAAACCTAAATCCCAAACAAATCATTACTTCTCTCTCTCTCTCTCTCTCCTGAACTTGCTCCAGCAATCTTCTCTTTAACTCCTTAAACTCAAGTTCCACATACACAACTTATCTTTCTCTCTCTCACTCCCTATACACATATATTTATATATAGTTGATAAGAGATTTGTTAACGAAAGACAGAGAGATTCAACGCCTACAGTTGAGGAGAGAGTTTAAGAGAGAAGAAGGATTTAGTTTTGTTTCTTGGAATGGGAAAAGGCATCAGATTAGTAATCAGTCTTCTTCTTCTTTCCTTCCTCCTCTCAGGTTATTTTCTCAACCTATCATTCAAAGAAGATGAAAAACTTTTATTACTTCAAAATAAAATTTTGGTTAGAAATTGTTCCATATAAGATTGTCTTGGTTTTCTAACTTAAGTTTAATAGATTTTAAAGCGTGCATATAATAACTTGAGTTTCTTATATGGGAAAAAACCATTTCTAGAGAAAACGTTTTAAAATTGGGAGTTTGTTGTTTAAATATGAAGAAAGTTAATCTATGTCTTAGGACTTTTCTGTATTTAAAATTCTTGTCTCCGTCTTCTATTTTCTCAAATGTTTGTTTTTATTTTCTAAAATGTTTATATATCTTCCAGGCTCGTGTTTTTTTTTTCGTTGTCATCAATACTCTGAAAAGGTAATTCTTCTCCATTTTCACAAAAAAAAAAAAATTAAAAAAAATGAAGTAGCTGTTTTTTCCCATGTGAATTGGTGTGGAGTCACAAGCTTTCAAATATTATAGTCGTTACTTTTTCTTGTTCAGTTCAAAGATTCTTTATTGTCGTTTTGTTTTTGGTTTGTCTCATTTCTCACTTTTTTTATTAAACTAGGTTTTTCTTTTCTCTAGCTACCTAATTACAAACTAGAGAAATTAGTGTTAAAGACATATAAACAATTAATGTTCTAACATTACCAACCAAATCTTAATTAGTCTCCACTAGTAACGTTCCTAACATCTTAATCCATGAATTAAAACACTAATTATGATTTAACAGGTACAAAAGCTAGTAGTGAACCAACAGAAGAAGAAAAAGACATAACCACACCATTAGCCACAAACCCAACCACGACCGCACCAACAACAGTCGTCCCTAACTCTGACTCTGACGCTTCCGCCGTGGCCACAACGCCACTAACTATTCCTTCGCCACCACGCGTTGGAGCCTACCCAGGTCAGAGCTGGTGCGTAGCCAGAGAGAACGTTGCAGAATTAGCGTTACAAGCGGCTTTGGACTACGCTTGCGGGATCGGTGGAGCAGACTGCTCAGAGATACAAGAAGGAGCAAAGTGTTTTAACCCAAACTCGTTAAGAGCACATGCCTCTTTTGCCTTCAACAGTTATTACCAGAAGAATCCAATCCCTACTAGTTGTAATTTTGGTGGAACTGCTGTCACTATCAGTGCTGACCCAAGTAAGTTTACTATCTTATATGTCTAGTTAAAATTTGATTTAAAAAGAACTGTATATTTTTCTAACCAATAAATTGCCAACTTTTAAATATATAAAATATCCGGATCGGAAATAAATATATATGGTTAACAAGCCCATGTCTCTACCATTGGTGTTGAATTTGTAATTTTGAACATTTCCATTAGTTAGGATACTAGTTAAAATTAAATATTGATGTTGGGCTAAAGTGTTTTTAGTTGGAATTTAGTGATTTTATCGTATTAGTCAAGTGTAACAGCCAATAATAATAAACTAGTAGTGGCCAATTAGCTAAAAATATATATAGATAAACGTATGTGTCAGTTAAGATGATGGATTAGGATTGGGGATCCAATAAATACGAATATCTTATTTACAAAATAAATCAACAAATTAATTTAAATGAACGAAGTTGAACACTGCAGAACTCATATTACAACTCTAGATCTGATAATATATTTAGAATTCATTATAGTTCAAAAAAACAAATATTAAAACATTCACTTAAGAGCAGATACTTCTATATGGTAATTTGTGTATTAATGTTTTCCCACATGATCGTGCTACATATGCATATTATCTAAACTATACAAGTTTTAGATTATGTGTTCCATGCCGATCTTCTTCTTCATAAATATATGTCGAGAAGAAAAAAACCCATCTAAATGAAAGGTTTCTCTATTTACAGGTGTAGGATCATGCCACTTTCCGTCTACAAGGTGAAGATCTCTCAAAACAAACTGTTCTGATATAAAATTAATAAAATTGATACACATATGATAATTTATGAGTTGACGAGGTTTTGAGTGTAATAATATTGCAGCACGAGTGAATCGATATTGAACGTAACAAGTGAAGATGGATTAGGGCTTTTCGGGAGAGTACCGTCACACCCAACTCCCAAGCCCGAAGCTTCAACCTCTTCGTCCACAACATTCTTATATATCTACTTCTATTCTCGTCTTCTTTGCTTTTTGTTTTTATATCCCTTTGTTATGACCTTAATTTAGTTATGTAATACATAATATAAATGCCGATTTTTTAGACTAAACACTAAAAACTACATATCTAGTCTATTGAGTGTAAATGCTAAATAGAAGCAGGCTGCAACCTTGAACTAATTTCAATTGATGATATTTATAGGCTCTAAATAGTGACCATTTAAGTGTAGTTTGATATATAGAGATCCATATGCATAGTTCCTATTCATTCTTGAATGAGGAATTATATAAACAAAATTATTCCCCAACAAATTTGACAAAAAAATAAATCAAACAAATTGTCCCATTCCTTTTGTACATTTTTTTTGGGTACCATTCACTGATATACCTTCATAACCAAACTGCCATCTATTTGTTTACCATGGTCATGTTCGTTTATGTGTTGCTGGCGACTACCAACAGCGACACCGATCAGTGACATGTATTATTGTTCGTTTACCTGTTGCTGGCAACAGCGACTATCGACTGATCGCTGCGATTTAAAAACAATCGCTCGATTTTTCATCGACTGAAAATTCTAGTCGTTGGTCGCTGCGATCAGTCGCTGGACACAACGACAACGAAACGAATCTTATATACATAAAAAACTCAACATACAATTTTAACAAAATGGTTTAAATTCATGTATTTTAAAAGGTTATTTTCCTTCTCTCTCTTTTTCTCAAAGGTTCGTTTCCTTTTTGATGGATTTTTCAACTTTGCATCAGTCGGGCCGATTCCTGAATTCTCAGCCATGCATTCGTAACAGAACAGTCTTTATCGAGTTATGGGTTTTAACATTCAATCCATTGAATTTTTTTTTGTTGAAGTCTTGTTTGGTTTTCAATTTTTGATCTACCAGTTTATTCACTACCGATAAAAAATAAAGGATAAAACCTTTCTTTCACAATTTCCACCTAATTGGCTAATATCATATGTCCTTTAGGGGTTACAACTTGGTATCCAAGTAGTAGCAGATTGTGTGGGTTGCGAGACTTGGAGTAGAATATGTAAATTCAGAGGTGGACTTTTATGAATTTTGAATTTGAGTTTTTTTTGGTCTATGGAGTTTTGTTTTATTAGGCTTAAGAACTTATTGAGATTGTTTTAATAAGCATTTTAAAGAATCCAATACTCATCACAATGAAATTACCTTTTTATATGTATTTTTTTCTTTTGGTTCATACACAAGTTCTTGGGAACAATCAAGATATCACAACAAAAACAGATGGACACAAATCTCAAATCAAAATCAAAAGGAAGGAAAATAAATAATCAAAAGGATGGATTCTTTTTTCCTTCTAATGCTCTGTTTCTTCATCAGGTAAAATCCGTTAGATTATCCTCTCCATTCTTTTGATCATTTTATCTTGTAGTAGATGTCTTGAGAAGATCAAGAACTCCACAACAATTCTTCCACCACGGCGTCGTTTCAACTCCATGATCACCAGACATTAGCAGAGGCTGCAAACACACACAATTCAATTGTCAAAACATTATGAGAATTACAATCTTTACAATTATGGTTTAAGTTTTTGCTTAAATCTGTGACCTGATTGTCTGCAGATACAGGAAGGTCTCGGCTTGCCACGGTGCTACTCGATGCTCCACTAACAACATTGGTAACAGCTCCAACGAGCTTCGAGGAAACTTCAGTCCTCTTCTCCTCAAAAGTATGAAGCAAATTTTTGGCTCCTTCTATACCTTTTGAGAAAGCATTGTCCACTACTTCCCTTGCCTAATCAAAATAACAATCCATTTTTTTTTTAGTTTTTTTTTTTTTTTGAGACAAAACATATGTAAAAAGGATGTGACCAAGAACCAACCTTTGTAGACACTTTATCTGGTGCAGCTATAGCCTCAGTCTTGACTGTTTCAGCAGAAGATACAACGGTCTTCTCAGCCTCAGTTAAAGAGGTCGTTGCGGTTTCAGTGGAGGCTGCAACGGTTTTCTCAGCATCAGTAAGAGAGGCCTTGACAGTTTCAGCAGTGGTTGAAACAGACTCTTTGGCTTCTGTGAGAGAAGAAGTTGCCTTCTCCAAGAAAGCTTCAGCCATTTTTGTGGTTGGAATATTATGTCAGAGAGAAACAGAGAGTTATATAATAAGTAAGAAGAAGATTGAGAGGAATGTAAGAATTTAGGAAAATGAGCTGTTAAAGAGGGCTGTTTCAACACCTCCAGCGAAACACTATGGAGAAACTCCAAACGTGACTTCCTTTATCAACTCTTGATTGTGCTTATTAGCATGATTATTTTATTATTATAAGTATGTATCAACAATAGCCATAATGAGTATAAAATGGCATATTTGGTTGTTGTTTTTTTTCTTTTGTAATATAAGGTGAAATAATTGGATTGCATGAAATGGGTCGATGATTGAATATATGAAGTATATATAAAGTTGTCCTACATAAATTGTATTGCCAGATTCTTAATTCACATTACCAACTATGAGACAGCTCCTCTTAATACCCTACCAAGTATAAAGTTTGAATATTCGCTGCAAAGTTTGAAGAGCAAACATGGTTGATACACCATTAGTTTTGTGATTAATTACCGTGTTGCAATAAATAAATTAAAAATGATAGAACAAAATACAAATATCAAATTGCTTTTAGTATTGAATATGGAGTACTAATATACTAAAAGTTTTTCAGAAAAAGTTAAATTGAATTTAAACGTAATAATGCGTAATCATGCAAATTACGAATAACAAGAGCCAATCCGAACGTTTAAGTGTTCGTAAATGATGATTAAATTATGTTTTGTGCATTCAAATACATTAAACACACTAAATCAGACATATGATATATTTTTTCATTATACTATTTATAAGGTATCATGAACGGTAAAACTGTACTTTTCTGCTCTCAAGTGTACCGAAGACACAACACATATCTTGTTACAGTTTAAATCAGATTTAGATAATCATTCAAATTGAAATCTGTCGTCACTACCTTAAAAGTCAATTTGAATATCTTTACTACAAATATATTTCTAATTTGTATCAATATCAGAATGACCACAACTAGGTTTAGACGGGTTTAGTTTTTTCTTTTCTTTTCTACGTCAATTAGACGTTTAGTTTACAAATTTATTTTTTCGTATAATAAAAAATTATAGAAGATGAAAGATTTTGTGGGCACATGAGCAGATTAAACAAGGTACTAAGGTTTATTACAAAGTTATTTGCTATAGACTTTATAGTATGTTGTGTATCAAGGATATATTAGTTTTTGTATGTGCCGATGTATTTTACAACTTAAATGTAAAGCCTACTCGGATATTTTAAATTGCAATGATTATATAAATAAAAGAATGAGATATACTCTTCAATCGTGGGACCTTTGTTTGAAAACTACTATAGATGAAAGTGAAACTGGCTGATTCCAACATATCCAAATCCAACTACTCTTTTGAACTATGTGCTATCCTAATAATTGTTTCCTCACACCAATTTTTTCAATAAAATATAATTTATGGACGATTATGAAAATAGTCTCTATTTTCTATTAAAATAAAGATATAGTCTCCATTTAAATAAAAATAAGAAGTTAGTCTAAACAAAGGTGAAGTGCAACGGTGATGGTTCTTTAAGCTAAAGGGTCAAAAGTTACTATCCACGAGGACAATACACCATGACCATTCTAGTGTTCAGCTCTGCCCACGACCCATCCTTCTGAGAAGTATACTGTTGAAGAGCTGTTGGTGGTTCCTTTGGCGAAGTAACTAGATCAGTAGCAACACTTCCTATGTTAGCTACTTTTAAAAGCTTTCGCTTCTTGAATCGTGATTGCTCATGGAATGTCTATATCTTTATTCTTGAAGACATTCAGATTTTAAAGTTTCCACATGAACCATAAAATGCAAAAGAAAACTTTAATAAAACGATCTATTAAGGTCAAATCTTGTTTAGTTCCGTTAAGAAGTTTGGTTAGCCTTACGATCTCTCAATCATTAAGATAACATTCTTGAAGATGTTTTACCACGTTTTTGTATCATTAAGAAGTCCGACCATTTGGCTCACCTCGTCAAATGTACTTAGAGTAGTTATTTTTTTCAAATTCCACCATAGAACGACAAAGTTGTTGAAAAAGATAAATAAATATATATATATATTGAGGTCCAATTGACTTATTGGGTCACACTAAATGGTTAAATTCGATTTGGCCCATTACGATAACATCATTGTGAATTCCATTTTTACCCTTCACTTCTCTTCTTCAATTTTCGCTTCTTCACTCCGTCGACGGCGAATCTGACGTCAGTAACTTCCGACCATCGCTGATTTTTCGAAACTGTGGCGCGTCGAAACTAATGAATCAACTGCAAAGGCTTCTCTCTGCTCGTGGCTTATCTCAGCCAATCATATCTCCTTGGTGTTTTCTCCACCGGAGACTGTTGTCAACCTCAGATACTGATGCTTCGTCAGCATCGTTTTCATCTTCCCATCATAAGATTCAAACGCCTGAAGACAAATCTTCCAATAAAAGCCGAAGCACATCTTCTCTGAAGGAACATGAACTTGCCAAATTCTCTGCCATTGCTGATACCTGGTTCGTCTCGTTTTATTTAAATTTCGGATAATCTATAATTAGACTTATAATTTGAAGATCAAGCAATGGAATTTCTAGGAAATGATCAAAAGTTAGATGTTTAGAAAAAATAAAGTTTCTGTCTTTTTTTGGATCAAGGTTGGTTCTTGTTGGAACAATTGAGTTTTCTTCATGCAAAATGTGAATTCAAGTTAAACGTATTAGAAGATGTGGTGATTTTACTAAGCTTGACTCAAGTAATGTCTCCATAGATTCTTAAAATATTGACTCTTGAGTATTGAGGGGTTTACATGATTTCATTTGCTCTGTGTGTGTGTGTGTTTTTATATGAAGGTGGCATTCTGAAGGGCCTTTTAAACCGTTGCATCTAATGAATCCAACTCGGTTGGCTTTTATCCGCTCCACCTTATGTAGGCATTTCAGGTACATTTCTTTTTGATGATGATTTGTTTGTTGTTTGCTTCTTCTTTTATCCTTCTATGTTGGATTTAACTATGTTTTTTTTTCTCAGCAAGGACCCGAGTTCTGCTAGGCCTTTTGAAGGACTGAGACTTATTGATGTTGGTTGCGGCGGTGGGTTACTATCTGAGGTATTTTCGCATGAGTTCCAACATACCTTAGTTGGGATATAATTTTTCATTTTCCGTTTATGAGATCAATCTATGAATGTTGAGTATTTGTGGTTACACTTGGAATGATATTGTTGTTAGATATATAAAGAACATGTGTTCACCAGTGGCTTCTTGTTTTTTTTTTGTGTGTGTTTGAAGCCTCTTGCACGGATGGGAGCAACTGTCACCGGAATTGATGCTGTTGATAAGAATGTCAAAATTGCTCGTCTTCACGCTGTAAGGTCTCTTACTTATTGTATCATTGATTATACATATAACTTATAGACTAGTTGTATTGTTATATTCCTTCAGTCCTGTCAAGGTTGGCAACATTCAGAATGCTTTAACAGTAGTGAACATGTTTCCTTAAAATTGCGTAGGACTAGTGTTCGTGGAACAATTCTCTGTCTTGACTTCTGTTCTTGTATCTCAATAAAATTTCTCTGCAGGATATGGATCCAGTGACTTCAACGATTGAATACCATTGTACTACAGCAGGTAGTTTTAACTAATCTTAGATGATGATTAATTAAAGTTACACTCTTCTACAGAAGTTGATTCTCTGTTACCTTCTCCTATGTTAAGTAGTAACAAATATTTTCTTGCGCAGAAGAGCTAGTAGATGAAGGGAAGACGTTTGATGCTGTTCTTGCCTTAGAGGTGCCTTTTTCTGTTCCATCTAAACTTCAACATGTGCCTTCCCTTTTGTCAAACTTCCCTGATATCTCATTTTCATGGCAAGAATACTGATTTTGTACAATGAAGGTCATCGAGCATGTAGCAAACCCTGCAGAATTTTGCAAGTCATTGTCTGCGTTGACTGTTCCTAACGGGGCCACCTTACTTTCTACACTTAATCGGTCTATGCGAGCATATGCATCAGCCATTGTTGCAGCAGAGTACATTCTACGTTGGGTAATCTTCAGTTTCACACCTCGTTGATCTTCTGTTAACTCCATTTCTCGACTTGTGATGTTGGTTTCATATTTGATCTATGTATGTTAAATCATCCTGCAGCTTCCTAAAGGCACACACCAGTGGTCAAGTTTTCTAACTCCTGAAGAACTGACTATGCTATTACAACGTGCTTCGGTTGATGTAAGAAGCCATTTCCCATCCCCTTCAATAGTGCTTATGTCAATCTTGATAACCAAATGTTAAGCCGATTGAAACAATGCAAAAGTACATATCTCATCATGAACAAGAGGAATAGTTCATCTGTTTATCTCTATGGAATTGTTGCTTATATACACTGTGGTAAAACTGATAACCAGGAAACTATGGATTGCAGGTGAAAGAGATGGCTGGATTTGTGTACAACCCAATAACAGGAAGGTGGTTATTGTCAGACGATATTAGCGTCAATTTCATTGCTTTTGGGACGAAAAGGAATGATCTTGGAGACATATAAGCAATAATTCCAAGTCCTGTTTCTCTGCATATCTGCCGCCTCTGAATTACCTATGTAGTTCATGCTTTAAAAGCTTATAGTTATAAATATTCTGAAGGTTACGAAAGAGAAAAACAGTAGTTAAATTGTGCAATAAGTGAGAAACATTCCAAGAAGAGTAGTTTTGGCTTTTACATAAGTAGCTTTGGTCTTCTAGATTACACATATCTTCTAAGACACAAAGGTTAACCTTTTGTCGATATATTTAGCATTCAACTTTGTGGAAAGAAAATATGGCACTGTTGTTCGGGGGACAGAGTCTATACATGCGAACAACACGCTAGGCAGAAACAGTTTCATTGGGGAAGAAAAAGTTGAGTTGCGTGTAAGAGGGACTTTCAAAGTTTCCAAAACTTGAATACAATTAGTGCTCTGATCAATTAATCAATTGCTTGTGAGAAAAGGAAAGTAGAAACGAGGAGGATTTAACTGTTATGTAATCCTTCAAAGGAAAATGATTATACTAATAAGGGGTGCACCAAAACCTCTATACAAACGATCTTAGTCCTCTCAAATTTTCACCAAAAAAAACTAAAAACATCATTACAAGATAGATTGGGCATCTTCAAGAACTTTTCAAGTCGGAGACTCTTTGGTATTTGTATACAACAAAGATTCCCACGACGTCACTGAAGTCATTCACAATGATTTCTAGCTATGTGTACCATATAAACCGTTAACAACGTACCAATCCGGGTTCGACACCGTCAGGCTAACCAAACCTGGACTCTACAACTTCATATGCGGAGTTCCTGGTCACTGCGACTTAGGACAAAAGCTTCAAAATACATGTCTTACTAGCCTCGTTGGGTCCCGTTGCTGCTCCAGTTCCTAGACCGGTCCAATATCCAATATCATCTTCGTCTCCTTTATCAGCCAACTCTCCACAATATCAACATCAGATGCCTCCATCACCTCTTCAAAGTGGAGCCTCGAATTCGTCAGCTTCTTGGATCGACTTCAGCTTGTTGGCTTTGATCTTAGCATTCTAGTTTAATGAGATTTTTTTTTTGTTTATTATTTTGTTAGCGAGTGACAAGATTCGTTGTTGAAGAGTGAACCACCAGATTTGTTGTTTTCCGTTAGTCTAATTAATTAAGTTTTCTGGTTTCTTATCCTTTTTTAATTGTTTAACCTATTTCATTAATGAAATTCATTTATAATTTATAAGTTAGTAAGTGACCAAGATTTTTAAGGATAGAAAACGTAAGAAAATAATGGCATATATATATATATAGTACACAAGAATAGAAATAATGGAAAAATCTAATATTTGTATCCTAATGGTTTATCACTCAACTTTTTCAAATTTTCATTTTCTTTCCAATCTCTTCTTTGCTCTCTCTTCTTAAAATTTGTATTTCTTTCACAATCCAAATGTGATACAAGAGCTAAAGCTCTTATTGCGGAATGAGAAGTGGGTGTCATGTTTTATGATAATATGTGTGGTCTAGCTAAACTCTCGAGCTTTGTTTCTATCAAATATGCAATGTGCATTTCACAGCCTTTTGCTTAGTTGCTTTGTTTTTTCCTTCTATTTTTGATTCCCTTTTTCTCCAATTTTCATCCTCAACTCTTTGTGCAAGTATGTGGAAATATGCTCAGTGTAAATTATTCTACTGAAGTCAAAATTCCTGATAGGCTCCGGCAGTGATCTTTCTTTGCATTTGATAACATCGTCCATATTGTCTATTGAGGTAATTTTTGAGGATATTTTATGTATGTCAGTTGGTGTTTTTTTTTTCATGCTCGATATGGACTCGGTTGGATACAAAGCTGAAAATGTAATGTTAATATATTTCAAAAACTAATAATAATGAATCAAATTATAAAGCATTCAAGCTATTACAAAGATCCACAGGCGAAGAACATAGCTCAATACTTCTTAAGACTTCAGACTTGCCCTCCCTTGCCCATACACGAACCACGAAAATAAGGCCTTTATTATTATTGTAGTTTACAAAGTGAAAAACAATTGTTTTACCCCAAAAATTACGAAAATGGAAGGGTTTAAAAGGCTGGCATCTACTCGGAAAAAAAATCTGATATACAAATTAAGTACAACCTTGCTTGTGATCCAGATTTTTATTTATTTATTTATGTGTATATTAAAACTGATGGCCAAGTTCTTGTTGCATGTTCTCCAGATCCCATATGGCTATTTTGCCATCCAATCCTATAAATAACAGCACAAACCGATATGCGAGTAGATTAAACTGTCAGGTTTTGATATTGAGAATTTAATCGGCTGATTCAATGGAAGAGTATACGAGTATTAATTAGTGACTGACCTGAAGTGCTGAATCGCATTAGTTTAGGACTTCCAGCTTTGCTCAGAGGTACAATGGAACTGCAAGTTTCCAATAAATTTAAGTGTGAGGCTCTAACATTCAGTGAACTAAATAGCTAAGACACTTTTAAGACACATTTACTTTATGCAGTTATCATGAACGCCTCCACGTGATTCAGATGCATCGTTGGCTGTTGCAGACTTTGATTGACTACCGTAGAATTTCCCAAATGCTTCCGAAAACTGAAAACATCATATAACGAACAGATGGGTTAGACAAAACAGTATAGTATATATAGGCGGAAACACAAGAAAAAAAGGAGCAACTACACTATTCCGAAATATTACTATCTTAGAAGGAACAATTCAGGGATAAGCTAAAATTTCACTCATATTTACTCTAAAAGGCTAAAACCAAACATATTGCAACAAATACAAGAACGAAAATTTGGTATATACCTGTGAACTGTAACTGGACCCAGATGATGCCGCTTTCTTCTCTCCAATGTATCTGATAAAGCTCCTACAGACAATAAACAAAAACTTGTAAACGAGGCAATCATCGGTGTGCGGATCATTTCAGAACCAACTAGACAGCCTGCGATCTGAGAAGAATAATAGAAATGAAGGATTTGAATGTACGCAAACGGCCAAAAAAGAGAAAATTAAGCAGGTAATTCTGAGTGCTGCATACCATATTCCAGTATCATCTGCAGCAAATACCATGGGGTTGCTGTCATATCCAACACCAATCACCATTTTCTCAGAAATAAACAGGACCTGCAATAGCAAGTTCCCGATAATATATCAGTTCAGGACATAACACATAGAGAAGACCAGCTTCTCAAAAGTAAAAGAAAAGTGGATGCTGACCCACATCACGAAGAGGCAAATCTCGGAATGCAACGCTTTGAGCTAAAGGAGATGGGCCAACATCATCGACAAAGTAAATCATAGAACTATGACCTATATAAGATTACAGAAACAATGAAAGTGAGACAGAGGTCTAGTAAATATCATGCAACCAAGTTAAGTTTTATTGTAGAATTTTCAGTAGAGTGAAATGGATAAACATCTCAAGTTTTAAGGATATTCTGACCTACATAAGCTAAAGTGTTTCCACTTGGAGACCATTTCACACCAAATGCCCAAGAATATGAGAGATCAAGCTGAAGAATTTGCTGTTTCAAAAAGGACACCACAGAAAGAAAAAAAGCTCCCTAACATTAGATGAGGGGAGGAAAGGGAACAGATATATGGCACATGCATATAATATTTACTAAAAGAAGGAAAGCCTGCCAAACAAATCAAACCTCCCCAAATTTAGTTTCCGCTGTTGAGCCTGCTTTTGAATCCCTGTATTAGCCAATTCAGTGAAGACAAATAAGAAACTGCACCATGTTAGTGAAAATGCTTAAAAACTATAACGTTCAAGTAATGAGCATACTTTGTGTCAACTCCTTTGATGAATGTTGAAAATACCCGACATTTTCCATCTGTAGATGTCGTTGCCAGAAGAACCTACAGACAATCAGAAAGTACAATAACAAGACAAGTATACCAGCAACCATGAAAGAGGAGATTAACAAGTTTGTGGAGAACAATATTCTATTTGAGGGATCATCTACTCTATCCAGTGGCCAACTTTTAGAATATGTTTGGTAGAAAAAGCATCTACAGAAATCCAGATTAATATTTTGGCCACATAATGTACAAGGGGTTGTGTTGATTGCACGTACATTATTAGGATGCCAAGCAACAGATGTGACTGAAGATTCGTGTCTTTTCCGGATAAGTTTACTGACCCACCTGAGAACAGTAAAGCCAAGCAATATCAGCCTACCACAATATCAAAACTTTACATGAAACTGATAATATACTTTTGTGAGGATTGAACATATTCAAGATCTTTCCAAAACCTCTACACAATACACAGTTATGTATACCAAGAAAATAAAAATGGTGCTAATTACATGCCAGTCCATAAGGCCACACAAGATTAATGCCATTTCATAGACCAACAAAAAACCAAGTGCAGTAAAGAAGTTAGGCAACATACCAAAGAAAATTCCATGACTTATAATGAGAATTAGGAGCAGAAGAAGAAATTACCAGTTATTCTCTTGCTCGTAATAGCATATACAAACTGTTTTAGCACCACTTCCGACAGCAAACTTGTTCTCTAAGAGTATTGAACAAAAAAATGAAGATATTAGAAGATGCGGAAACTATAAAAAAGGTACATTACATACTACCTAAACAATGAAGCTAAATTACTCAGTAAGTTTGAATCGATATATTTACCTTTTGGACTCCATTGGACACAAAGTGCAGCACGATTTATTCTAAGAATAACAAGAGTTGGCACCCATTCAGCCCCTTCCAGGCTCCACACGTACCTTCAAGAAGCATTCCAAACTCAGTTTAACAAACTATGAAAACAGTAAATAACTAAGAACAAAAAGGTTTGCAGTTTTTTCATATCACTAATCGAAGTAAAAGTTGACCCAGATGAACAATTTCCTCTAAGCATATAAAAGGTTGCAACTTACGAGTTCCTGTCATGAGAAACAGTGACGATTTTGTTGGATTTTGAGCTCCAATCTATTCCAGAAACAATTTGGTCATGCTGCAACGATTCAAACAGAAAATATGAAGTTGTAGTAAGGGAGATTCAAGCTGCCAATAGAATCTTTTTTCAGTGACAAGTGATGAGTAAACTGAGAATAAACAAATATATGAGCAATAAGAGAAAGGGAAGAGATGCAGTTTCATTAGTTAGGTTCACCTTTTGGAGAACATGTAACCTGTCCCACTGGTCTTGAGATGATTCATAGATATGAACTTCATTGTTGTTAGGACAGAGGGCAACCACTAGAAGGAAAAAATTGTCACAGCACATAAATTATGGTTACAGGCTTAAAGAAAGACTTTTAAACCCCAAAACAAACACAAGGAGCAGATAAATGATTGACTCAGAAATCCTCAATTCCAGAAATTTCAAGAAATTGATTCCAAAAATATACATATAAGAACAACATAAGTCAATTCAATTCCATCATCTATCTTTCTTACAAGCCAGATTATAGATCAGAGAAACAAAGAGCATTTAAAAAAAAAACTAACTGGAGTGATCAGGACTCCAAGCATGGCAAGTGATAGACTCAGCGAATCGGTGAACATCTACCACAGCCATGATGATCCTTGGAGACGAAAATGTGTTGTAAATGATTCTTAAGTTTGGGACAGTCTCTAACTCTTAAGACCACAAAAACGGCGTCGGACGATGAATAGATCGACGGAGAATGATGGCGGGATTGGTGAGCAATCTCGATGAGATCCGGAGCTCGACGACACACTCGCAAACGTGAAGTGAAAGAGAAATGTTGATTTCTCTTAAGCCAAGTTATTAGGGGGAATTGCTCTTATGCCACTTATGCTCAACAAATCAATCTCCCCTGAAAAAAGACAATTTTACCCTTAATGAATTTCGAAAATCGATTAAATATGTAAACACGGTAGACCAGTCGTTCGGGATCTCCCGTGCGCGTACGCGCAACTTGGGTTCGAATCTGCGTACAACTAGTATGACTAGGGATTTATTGCGGATTTATTGCGGATTTAATAGTCAGTTGTACCATGTATCCGGTACGACTGAGTACAAGTGGGTACGACTAGGAGATATTGCAGGCATATTGGGTATGACTGCTAGTCAGTTGTACAAGGTATATGATACAATTGGTAGTCAGTTGTACCCAGTTGTACTCAACAAAACAATTTTAAATAAAAATGGAGGATATTTTCGTCATATCGAAGACCATATTGAAGAGGGGTATAAAGATTAACTCATATGCCCAATATTAAGTCACATTTTAAAAACATTTCTTGAAAAATAAAATAAAAACTTATCGACCGACTGTTTTTTTTTTAAATAAGAACCTTTACATTTAAATATTTGATCATATAATCTAATAAGGACAAAAATCGAAAAAATAAATTATGAAGTTTTGCATTGGTTAAATAACTTAAATGAAATATAAATCATTCTCATCCGATCTACCGACTTAGTTCGATTAAAAATATAATCCATATTAATTATACAAAACTAAATTTCAACCTGAGTATGATTATCGAATAACCAAAATCGAAAGATACCAAACAAAAACTTGAACTTAAGCAATGTCAAATTTATTATATATTATAAACCCAAATAACCAACTTTTTAAGTTATAGAAATCAATTGAAAAACAACACAAGCATATATCATCATCATGATATAATGAATTGAGTTTCGACTTAATTTCTAACCATAAAATAATCAAGAATGAAACAACTCAGAGTACAAGAGCTGGTTCCAGCTATCTGGAACTCCAGCTAGACACCAATGGCTACAATCCGGTGCCCGGTGACCACCAAACCCATAGACCGAAGGATGTCCATCTTTCCTTAGCTGAGACATCAGTGTCACATCCATTAACCGCGCCGGCTTCTTCATTGTCTTTATCACTTTCTCCACCACCAACTCTGCTCGGTGTGGTCCTGCCAGGTACTCCGATCCCATTACCGGCGTTGTTTCTCCGACGCAGCTGCCGTTGCCACCTCTCTTTGACCAGTCACTTGAGCTGGTAACATTATTGTAAATATATAATCAACTCTAAATTATTTCATTCCATGCATAACGTCCTTTTTGCAAAAAGAATATTTTCATGTACGTCCACATAAGAGTATAGTAAAAAAAAAAAAAAAGAGTTACAATATGTAGAGAAAGAACTTACTGGGTATGGTCAGGAGAAACACCTTGGAAAAAGACTTTGGTTTTAGAAGGATCAATGTTTTGATCAACCCACTTAGCCCAAGTCCTCATTGCTGTCTCATACGCAACTAATCGGTCCATGTCTCTTGCAGTTACATTTCCAGACACAATTGAGTCCCATCTGTATCCCCAAATGATTACATTCGTTATATACTAAGCCATACTATGATTCTAGTAATTGACAAAATAAAGAAGTTTTTTTTTTTTACGGTTGTTTTCTGTCGGTGTGAAGCCACCAATGCCAAGAGTTGAAGACCAAAACGTCTGCAGTTTTCCACAATGAACCGCTCGAGATTGAGTCGAGCTTCATCACTCGATTCGGTGGGGCTCCGATTATGTCCACCAGAAACGCGTTTCTTGAGAACATAATAGTGGAATTGTAAGCCTGCATTGCACACGAACCGAACCGGAATTAATCTTAACAACAGCATTAAACCAAATCAATACCGGAAAATAAAATAAAATAAAAAAGTTTAATGAAGTTAGAAACGTTACGGGGAACGAGAAAACAGAGAGGCCAGAAGAGGAACGTGTGATGGTGAAATTGGCATTTGGTGCAGCGTTGTGCAGCAAACACGTCAGAGATTGCCATTGGTTTAGACTCAGTGAATCTCCAACGAACATCAGTTTCTTCCCCTTCAATATTCTTCCCATAAAATCTAAACCGTTGAATCTGCACGATACATCATTCATGAAAAACTTACATATATTTTTACTTCAGTTTCAAATTTAAATTTGTTCACTTTCTATGTTGTCTCAAGAGTAAGTTTTTTGAATTTATCTACCAGCTTCGGTTACTTAATTCCAAAAATTACTGTTTTACTCAAACCAAAATCTCATACTAAATATTAGGGGTTTATTCACACACAAAAAAGGAAGTAAATCATTTATATTGATTCGATTGACCTTTTCTAACAAAGTCCGTCTTAAGCCAGCTATGTATCGATTGGCATGCTTAACCTAGCTAGGCACATTGGATTTTTCTAATTGCTAATATGAAATCAACAAAATATCATTATGAATTATTATTTTTTTGGCTGAGAAAACTGAAAAGTACTTTCTAATGAAACTTTACCATTTATCTACCAATTTTATTTAGATTCGTTTTGGATAAGCTTTCTGATTAAACCTATAGGTGAAAATATTATAGATAACATTTTTACATACTTACATAAGGTTTTGAGTGCGAACTTAAAATCCTTATTAAAACCCAGTATATGAAATCATTCTAATTGATTTTAGTCATTGACTAGTTATTTAAATCGCACTTGATCTACGTAAAAACGTTATATAAACATATAGAAGAAGAGATGAAATCACCTGGGGAGATTGCAACCAGAGGGTTGCCATCGATACTTGAGGTAAGCGTTGTCTGGGCGACCAGACAGCTTGCAGTTAAATTGTGTCTCGATGAAAGGGCAAGTCGCGGAATCATAGAGAGGGTAAGATTTGTCGTAGACCCAACTTCCACTATAAATATTACAAGACTTTTTATTTGATGTTGGTGATAATGAACCATTCACAATAGCACTCTCTAATTGGTTCAACATCAAAAATACCATGACCATGAGTGTTACTACTCCTGTCGAAGCAACGCCTCTCATCATTGCAAAACTCACCGAGGTTGTCAACGTTTTGGGTTGTTGACGAAGAAGAATTGTGTGATAATAATTTTTGTTTTTTAGTGGCTTTGGTTTTTATATATCAACATATCTATGGTGTGTGTGTGTCTGTCTGTGTGATAATATATATGGGGAGATATATATAAATAGCTAAATGTAGATTTTGGTCTTGAATTAGAGATATGTAACCTTTTCTAGTCTTACGGAACTTAATGTCAAATCAATGTTAGAATCTTTATTAATGTGGAAAGTATCTAAATCAGTTTCCACAACGTTGGTACAGTTCTGGAGATCTTGAGGTTTGAACTTTTTTAATGTATAAAGGGAAGTTTTTAACACTAAAATATGGAAGTTTATATCTTTGTATTTCTTATACTTTGTAATTTTAATGGGCGATAGTTTGTTACTTTGTTTTAAAATTTATTACTGATTTGTAATTTGATTTAAATAAAATTTTAGTATCATATTTATGTAGTTTTGATTTCTCAAAGTACGCATGAAATAGATTTAAATGTAAAATCTTGTGTACACTAAGGGGGTGTTATTCAATCAAGTTTTAAAATGATTTTAATGTATTTTAATTTGAGATGTATTTTGAAATACCATCTAAAATGGTGGTATTTTGTTTACTCATGTTTTAGATAACAAAGTACATTAAAATACAATATAATCCAATTACAACTAAATCAAATCAATATTGAATAACAGTTGATTTTAATGTATTTTAAAATACATAAACAAATACTTAATTCAATAACAGTGTATTTTAATGTAATTAATCAAATACATATTTGAATAACACTGTATTTCCCTTTGAATTTAAAATACATTCAACTCATCTATAATACTATATTCAATAACACCCCCTAAATCAAATTAAACACGTCGGATGTTAAAAATCTTCAAACTAATATTTTATTCTTGTTTAGGTTTTCTAAAATTAATTTAATTATTAATAAACATTCTTTGCAGTTTATTAGTAATTAAATAATCAAATATTCTTTTTTAAGTTGATGGGGTGCACTCTATTTGGATTTTCTTCTACACAAAATAGTTAAGAAAAAATAGATTTATAACTATTAATTTCAGCCCTAATTAGTATTTCTTTAATTCATTTGGTGCAAAATGTTTTAAAATTAAAAATTAAATTGAATTCTGATATTATTCATAACTTCTTACACTAAACATGATGAGGTGATACTCTAGTAAATACCATGTTTCAAATTAAAAGCAAACTATAACATATTTTAATTTAGTTTTGTATTAGCGATAACTTTGACTTGGACTACTTAATTTTGACATATGTCACGAGCAATAGTCAAACCTAACCGTGACAGTCAAACCTCAGATGAATTCCTCGGAAATTTTAGAGCCATTTCTTGTAATTCTTGATACAAATGTAGTTAGACTTTTAATCACAGCATGAATCACTTTAAAGAACATAAGAAATGAAATATAAAAAAAGACTCGAATTTAGTCAAATATTTCACCACAACTTATCAATTCAATTACCCTTTAAGCCCTTTTCCTATAAACAATCTCTGTAGAGTCATGACCAAATTCCTTATAGCTTCTTGTGGATCTTATTTTTCTAACGCCGATTTAGTATCTTCGACGTAGTCTCCATGGCCAGTCTCTGAGGTTGAGATGTTGCTGTTATGATCAACGGATTGGGTCCTGTTAAAGGTAGTTTGGCTTTGGATATAAGACCACTTGTCTTGAAAAAGATAGAACAAGACAATACAAGAGACTTGTGCCGTGAAGAGTATGATCCAAAGCTTAGCACTTGTTGATGTCTTTTTCGTGTAAGCGTGTAGCCCTGTGTATATGTTTACTATCCCAAGAATAGCAATTGATGTTCCTAATATCCAATGTCCTACAAACCAGTTCCTTCTAGTTTTTCCTCCTCTGCAATGTGTAGTAAATCAATTAAAATGCAAAATAACTCAGATCCATTTAGTAGTCCTCGTCTTCGTAATATTTAATTATGCCTAGCTAATTTGTAATTTACTAGTATTTATTTTAGAAATACCTACCACACCAAAAAAGTTTTAATTCCAAAACTACCACAATTTTGAAAAAACAAAATCCAAAACACCTTAAAAGTTTAGGAAAGTTTAGTAATCACTACTCCTAAAATTCTTATAGCCCTTAAAAACCTTAAATTTGTGGCATTATGATATTTTAGTTTTGGTGGTAATTTTTAAACACAATGTGATATCTTTTAGAATCATCCCCATATTTTGTCACAAGGATATGAACCAGAACCTTACTCTGACTAATCACCAGGTCTAAATAAGTTATGAACCTGCATCCTTAAAATTAGCTATTATCACTGAATATATATATATAGTTTGTGCAAACTCGAAATGCAGAGGCCAAAACATAAAATAATTAATGATTGTCGTTAATTTTAACATGTCTTAATTTCGTTGCAAATAAATATAATCGGTGCAGTATTTTTTATTTATATTGAAGAGAGAAAGAGGAATTACCTTGGAGGTCGGAGGAAGCCAAGAAGAGCTTGGAACCATACAATGGCGTAAAGTCCAACTCCAAGCCGTTGATGATGATTATTGAAAGAATTGTTGAAGTTTTTTATTGACATTATTGCCCCTATTGTCACAAGTATTACTGCAACCATCTGCTTGGCAAATTAATCACAATATTAATTAGTTTTTGGTTTAGTGTTAAATTTTAGACCATTGATTTATTTTTGACAGAGTAGAGAGGCATAATGTTAATTAATTAATTGATAAATAATTACAAGTAAACCTTGAGCCACATGCTGATTGATAACGTTAGTTACGTTATAAGCTTTTCTTGTTGGTTAATAAGTTCGCTTTTGTTATTAACATGGAAATATTCTTAATTTCGTAACAAAACTTTGACTAGTAGGTGTGGTTTCTTAGCTAAAGTATCAGAAAAGGTTAGAAAGTGTTTGCTTTGCCTTCAAGTTTCTATGATTATCATTGTGATTAACACTCTAGAATAACCCAAAAGTCCCTACTAATTACTAGAAATATGCATGAAAAGTTGTATATTGAATGCAATCTTTCTTTAGACGAAGAAAGACGCATCTTTGCTTTACTCTCTATCCCACCCATATTCGTTTGACACTCACACCGACAATTTGATTTCATTTTCAACCCATACAATATTTTCAACATTCTTATGATTTTGTTTGTTGAATTTGATATATGTATTTAAGAAAAAATCAAAACATGAAAAAGAAGAAGAAGTGAAACTTACCTGAGAAATGACATGAAGAAAGAAGAGACGTCGAAGAGTGGTAATAGATTGACCTTTGGCAGACATTAATCTGATAGAGATTATACCAATTGGCATTAAAACACCCATCGATGCCCAAAGCATAAGTCCATGCACTTTAATTTCGTATACTAGCTTTGGACTTAGTTTCTGTTACACAACAAATTAGAAAAAAAATTAAAGGAGACTTTCATATCAATTTATGTTACTGTTAATACATTGTTTTTTTTTTGTTAAAGATAATACATTATTGTTATTAAAAAGAAAAAAAAGAAAGAGAGAGAGAAGAGTTAAACAGAGTAGGGGGTTCTTCATGTTTTCAGGTAAATTAATGTGTATATATATATAGCTGCGTGTGTAACCATGAGATGATAAATTAAATAGGTATACTCTAAGTTTTAGCAAAAAAAAAAAAGACATGCTTGGAGCTTCAATTTAAATAACTATAATCTGAGACCTGAGTCAATGAGATTATGAGGAGTATGAGATTATCATCGGCTTTTAATTATGGAAGGAGAGAACGAGAGACAGGAACATATGTACTAACCTCGGAGATTAGAGATGTTTCGAGTGGATGATCAACATCAATGGCCAAGCTTCTGGTGTT
Organism: Nasturtium officinale; assembly: GCA_963854855.1. NCBI lineage: Eukaryota > Viridiplantae > Streptophyta > Magnoliopsida > Brassicales > Brassicaceae > Nasturtium > Nasturtium officinale. The sequence continues at coordinate 5,792,817 of OY978511.1, read as the reverse complement.
TTCTTGGGATGAGCATAGGGGAAAAAGAAGAAGAAAAAAGAGAGAGACGAAGAGGTGGTGATGAATCTCCATGATTTGATGTGGTTTGAAGTGGAAACACCAAATATATTTTTAGAATTGAAGATAATCAATTCATGAGTTTATAGTAAATATAAGCGTGTGTGAATAGAAGAATGAGGATATGAAACTTGATCCACTATTTTCCTAGCTATAGAAGAAGGGTAGAGAAAAGTGGAGTTTTACAATTTGCTTTTAGAGTGTAAAGATAAAAATTAAAGAGGGCAATTTTGTATTATAATATGGTTTTGCATGGAGGTTGATGGTTTTATTTTCGAATGTAAATGGAGAAAAAGCAAATGGAGGAATGGGGAATATAATCTTTAAGGTACTCAATTGTGGTTAAGTCTATTGATTTGATATAAAGAGAACTCTCTAAGTAAATCCATGTTCGAAAGTAGTGTTAAGTCTACTGGATATATTTACTCATTCTTAACTAATATTCTATTTTCGTAAATCTTAATTATATATTAACAATGTGGTTTTATATCTGCGGGAACAACTATACGCAGACTTGATTAAAAAATAAACTCAAGTGGATGTCACTATTTGTGCAGCACTTTTTGTTTTCTTTGTAACAAGATTTAAAACTGAAAATTCCCTAACTCAGAATCATCCAAAAGTGTAATTTTATTGGACTTTTATGTTTTGTGGAAGAATGTCAGAGTTTTTGGTAGGGGAAAGTGAGTCATGGCAGGTTGCACTACTCAAAGACCACTACAATGTGTTACTGTCAACAAACATCATGATTTCACTATGGAAGATATACATTATTGACCACATGGTTTTATAAATATAAATATATATATGTCTTTTCAAACATATTCCTAAGAAACATAACATAATTTTAGATAAAACAGTTTGAATGTAAAAGGTTGTTCAGTTGTTTGAATCAATTTCTGTAGTATATAAAGTAAAAATACTATAAAAAAAGATTTGATGATTTAATCAATGTTAGATTTTTCTTTTCTTTTCGGGATCCATAGGTTTTGAAATTCTGGTTCAATTTAGTATATGACTTTTCGATTTCCATGTTTCAACAAATTAGCGAGGGTAATTTATTGTCTATATATATATTGCATAAAACCCCATATTTTTAAAAAGTTTTTTATTATAGAAACCTTAAGACAAATAATTTTTTTATTAATAGAAACTTTAAAACTTGAAAATACATATAGACCTATGTTTAATAAACAATATTATAACTTAAACCAGGTATGTGGTTCAAAAATAAAAAATCTAAGACCAAAATGTAAATCAAAAGCCGAATATAGACCCCTAACCATAACGTATGCATCTCTTGTGTCTAGCTAACACATTCTAAACAGACTTTAGTAACTTAATTAATGTATCAACTCGATTAAAAAATAGGCATGGTTGATGAAAATGCCATTGAAATGACTAACAAATCGGAAAAGTTGGCACAAAAATAATATTTACAGAAAGAGGACCAAATCCCAAAATGCATTTCTCTTGGCTTACATGGGTTTTATACTGCAAGGTCCCAACTTTCTTTTTATGTTCATTCTTATTAGTTAAACTAACATTCTGATTCTAGCAGTCTTGTAAAAAATATCATATATTAAATTTATTGTATAAATATAAATGATTTATATTATATATAATATTATAAAAGTTAAAATAATAAATGTAATCCTTAGACATATTTATTGAAACTGTTATTATTACCATGGAAAAATTATGTACAGAAATTGATTCTAAACAAAAAAATAACAAATAACACTATCAGCAAACTAATAATCATTTACAAGTTGTGATGGTCTTTGTCTCTAGCGATCACTAGATTTGCACTTATTTGTCCCTATAAAAAATTACTAACTTTGTATATATATATATACACATAAAGTTAAAGAAATGTTTAAAATATATATATGTTCCAGTCTCAACATAAATTCATCACACCTCTACTTTTTGTAAACTTTTAATAAAATCACTTATTTCCCTTTCATTCTTAATAAACATTAAGAAATTTCTAGGCAAAGAATAACTAAGATTCATATAACTTGTGCAGCCTTCTAACTCAACGCCAATAAATCAAAACTATTCTTGCCTGAATTATTTTACGTCCAATATTATTTCATTAATAATACTAAACGACACTGTTCTTCAAAACCACATATGGATTCCCAATGAGTATTGCTTGTAAACTTGGACAATCGACATATATTTAAATCTTTAATATGTATATGAGATTACCAAAAATATATCTTACCTACGAGAAAGTCTGAGGTAAGAGACAAGCCGACTATGATAAAGTGGCATACCAAAAAATGATAATCGACAGAATTATTTAGATTCATTGAGAATTTTTTTAAACAAATTACAAAATTTGGTACAAGCTTAAATCAAATGATAGATAAAATTAAAAAATACATGAATATTATATGGAGAAATATGCAATGTTAGAAAAAATATAAAATGATTAGTGGATTTTTACAATGAAGAGATGCAAACTGATAGAATGTGATGAGAGGTATGATGAAAATAATTGTTTATTACCCTCATAATATTAACAATAATGATAAATGCATTTACAGTAAAACCTCTATAAATTAATAATATCATGACTAAAAACTTTTATTAATTTAGAAAGGTATTAATTTATTCATAATTAATAAATTATTAATTTATAGAGAGTTTTTCCAAATTTGAAAATATATTACATAAAAATTAGAAAAATGAAAACAATACTTACATATATTTATATGATTATTAATTTATGTGATTAATGAGACCATATATTTACATAGAAATTTCAAAAATAATATTATTTTATCGAAATATGTCAATTATTATATTGGTGCAAGTCGGGACTGTGAAAATTTATTATTTTAGAGAAGTTGTTAATTTATCGAGTATTAATTTATAGAGGTTATACTATATATAATGAAGATATTTCCTAATCTAGATTGATATAATATTAACTAATATATTCACGTAATATTTTATGATATCATTTGATATTTTTTAGATGATTTTAGATCCTCCTATACAAACTTATAGTAAATAGATACAAATCTTTTAATGAATACAGGGAAACAATATTTATTAAAATTGTTATTTATGTATAGAGTATTTGAGATCAAAAGATTTTACTACACTTCATTTCGCTTAGATCTGAATATTCGGAATTTTGGATTAGATTTGATTCGGTTTAGATTCAGATAATTTGGATGGAAACATTTAGAATCCGTTCAGTTTCTATGACTACATATAATTTAGTTCTGAAACCAAAATTTTCAGTTTAGTTTCGATTAGGTTTTTGGATTATTATTATTATTTTTTTGCATTGTGCAACCGGATACACTTTATGGTAGATGGAATATTTCGGAAAGCATCGTGAAAGGATAAGGTGACATTTCCTGTCAACGGCGGCGTTGCTCCAAAATGCTAGGCTTGATACAACCAGGCCCCTTGCTGTTCCCTGAGCTCATCCTCCATTATAAACTCAATTAACATCTTCATTATGTAGCTTCTCCATCCCCAACCCTATACATTTCTTGCTCTAATTTATTTATTTTGTGGTTGACCAAACAAAAAATATGTTTATTAAATTTTGTGTTGATCGTCCAAATCCTCATTTGTCCTGCATTGAAATGATCAACGTATCTTTTAAACCAAAAGAATCATGTGATGACACCTCCACCGTTAGATCAAACCCATAAAATGAAGAGTAAAAAAAGAAAAAAAAAGAAAAAAAAAGAAGAGAATTTGAAGAACCGGTTCTTTGACATGGAAGGTGGTCTATTTACGTACCGGCCGGTTAAGATTTGATCGCGTTGAAGAGTCAGGGCAGATTCAACTGCAATTCCGCGAAACCAAACCTAACAGCAAATTCTCGAATTCCTTCTTCTTCTTCTTCAACCTCGTTTTCTTCAGCTTGTACCTAAAAAGAAACCTCTAAAACACTCCTCTCTCAATTCATAGATCAACATTCCCCACTTCTGATCGATCTAAGAGCTTCCGATCTCGCCGATCTCAATTAACATGGCTTCCAACGGCGCTTCTCCGGTCTCCTTCTTCTCTCTCTCTCGATCTGTGCTACAATTCAATCTCCTTCTTTTGTCTGCTTTCCTAAATTGACCCATTTTTAACAGTTGGAAATTTTTCCAAATGCGCAGAGAACGATTGATGCTACAGAGAACAGCTTGGATAAGATCAAGCGGCAATTAGCATCTGGCTCTGGTCGGAATTTGCTACAAGGACCACTTTTCAAGCGATCTGAAACTGCAAGTTCAATTCTTTTGACTGGGCTCTCTTCAACTTCAGTGGAATTTTCAAAATCCGCTTGCTTTATTGATTGGGTTTCTTGTAGTTAGTTGAACTAAAATTTCTGATTTGTCAATATTAGAAATGGAGCAAGCATTCTTCTGATGAGAATAAGAAATTAAGAATCTTTATGGTTTCTTTTGAAGACTTTTGTTTGATTATAGAGTTCTAGAGTCTATAGCTTAAGCATTTATTGCTCTGAGAAGTGTTGTGGCCTGAAATGTCTTAGATTATTAAAAGGGCTTACACTGATACCACATTTTTTGTTTGTGATTATGTATAAATAGCTTAGGAAATGGAACGAACGATGGGTGATACTTGATCCAACAACAGGGAAAATGGAGTATAAGTGAGTAATATTAATTTGCTTCTGTAGCTGCATTTTGTGTGGAGGTCATCACTTCATCATGGGTATATTCACTAATGATGTATTTTGATGACTCAGGACAAGACGAAACGAACCAACTATCAAAGGAACAATTCTGTTCGACGACAATAGCACAATCACCCTATCTCCAGTCAACTTCCAGTATGGATGCTACATTCTTTTTCTTTTTCTTTTTTTTGTTCTGAAATTCAGCCTTGTTAGGTGTACATTCTTATAACTGAATATGTTTCTTTTGTGGTTCAGGGGGCTTCCAAAATATAATGGTTGCTGTATATGTATCCTTGTTTTTAGTAAAATGTTGGCAATTTTATAATTGTGTCTTTTGTCTATGAGGAGATTGTTTATTGGAATCTAGAGTTGAGTTTTCTTCAACATGATGTAAGATATTGGTACCCCTCAGAAGAAAGATTACTTTTTATGCGCAGAGACTCCTGGTGCAGCTAAAGCTTGGGTCACAACCTTACAGTAAGTCTCTGAATCTTGATCTTTTTATTTGCTTCTCTTTCTGTCCTTTTATTTGCTTGGCACTCTCTAGGAAAGTCACCACACTTATTTCATCTATCTTGAATAATTAATGTTTTGTTCATCTGATGGTTTGATCATCGTTCTTGTTCAAAGAACCATCTCTCTCTCTCTTACGTTTTATTTCTTAATGGCCTGTAAAAGCTAATGTATTTAAGTTTATAATTTATGTCTTTTCTCTGTCCAGTGCGACACAGCTAGTCCTAAAGGCCCATAAGGAAGCTGTTGATTCTCTAAGCGGAAGTGGTTCTGCAACACTTGGTACCGTTGCAACCGTTGTTGCTGCTGCCAATTCAACAGCATTGGAATGTTCCAAGGAGATTCAAGCTGCAATGCAGATTTCTTTGAGGAATGCATTGAAAATAACGGCAAATAAACCGATTGATGGACCACTAGATGATTTGACAATAATGAAGGTGTGGTATTTTTGTATCTCCCTTTCTCCTCGACTTTAGGAAATATTTAGTTCAGATAGCGCATATTCACATCCACTCGCTGTTGAGATCCTGCAATCTCTTGATTTACGGAATACATAGAGACATCTTACAGGAAACTCTGTGTCAAGGATGAAGATTTACAGAATTAGCATAAAGCATATCATCCTTCTTCATTCTATTTTCTGCCCAGGGTAGCCTTAATGAGCCACTTACATCTTACAGGAAACGCTGCGTGTCAAAGATGAAGAATTACAGAATTTGGCGCGAGAACTTCGTTCCCGAGACTCAACGATAAAGGAGATAGCAGATAAGCTATCTGAGACGGCTGAAGCGGCTGTAGCTGCAGCATCTGCAGCTCATACTATGGATGAACAAAGGAAAATCGTTTGTGTGGAATTTGAGCGCTTGACTAAAAACTCAGAGAGACAGCAAGAAGCTGCGAAATTGAAGGTAGTGAGGCCGTGTTATGTACATATACTTGTGCATCGGTATATATGGGCATCGTTATATATGTGCATCATTATATATGCTTGGTTTTTGTTGATATTTATCACCTATGTAGCTTAAAGAATTGGAGGAGAAGACATATACTCTGAGTAAGGAAAAAGAACAATTACTTAAGGAAAGAGACTCTGCTTTCCAAGAGGCACATATGTGGCGGACTGAGCTTGGGAAAGCCAGAGAGCGTGCCGTCATACTTGAAGGAGCTGTTCTGAGAGCCGAAGAGAAATCAAGGGTTGCAGAAGCAAGTGGTGAAGCAAAAGCCAGAGAGGCTTCTCAGAGAGAGGCAGCTGCGTGGACAGAGAAGCAAGAGCTTTTAGCATATGTGAATATGTTACAAACTCAGCTTCAAAGGTGAGCTTATCTGAATCTATCTCCCAGGGAAACTCATTATTTGGAAGTGTCATAAATGTCTTTATCTTTGAATAAACAGGCAGCAACTAGAGACAAAGCAAGTGTGTGAGGAGAAGACTGAGTCTACTAACAACGAAGCATCTCTTCCAATGACACAGGAAACAGACAAGAATGTGGATAAAGCATGCCTGAGCATTTCAAGAACAGCGTCTATACCGGGAGAGAGTGTAGTCCATATGAGTGAGGAACAGGTGGTAAACGCTCAGCCTCCGATTGGTGAAAACGAATGGAATGATATTCAAGCAACGGAGGCAAGAGTTTCTGATGTAAGAGAAATATCTGCAGAGACTGAACGGGACAGAACAAACAGCATGGATATCCCGGTAGTGACTTCTGAACCTAATGCTCCACGCAATGATCCGCCTTCGGAATCTTTTCATCACCAGCCTTGATGAATGATTGGTAGATCTTCGTACATTTTTATATACTCTTAATGTTTTGTGTAATGTTTGGAGAGTTGATTGTTCTAACAACAAAAGGAATTTGTCTTTTGGGTTTCTTGTACCACAAGAGTTGTCTATGTATCAGCAACTCTTGAGTTTGTCTGACTACAGAAGGATTCTTTTTCCGCTCTTTATTACAAAAACATGAAAAACAGAGAGATGTGTCGTAACTTTGAATTGTGGATGATGTTATGTTTTATGGATTCATATGAATCAGTTTCAAAAGAACACCAGGCTTTGTGATTACTCAAAACCGACTTGTTAATTGGTTTTTAACCTGTTTAGTGCTGCTGATTTGATCAAAATACATGGTCCGGGCCGGATTCGAATCAATGGTTACTTCTCTGTTATTAGAGTGTTATAACAAAAGAGGGACGGACTTTATTAAAACCGAAAGACATCAACTTGATATAGCCATCACCCTCACAGTGCAAAGCTACAAACCCCAAATCATAATCACATCAAACATCTGTTTAAACGGGTTTGGCGAACTTCTAAGAAACCTCCTTCCACGCAGGACGGTTACTAATCTTATCCCACCACGCGCTCACATGCTTCCTATCTTTGATCATATTAGCCTTACCAATAGGACCAACAAGATATTCAGTGAATGGAAGATGAGCTAAATCAGCTAGACTAACAAAATCTCCAGCCAAGTATTCGTTGTTAGAAATCTGTGCTTCATATACATCAAGCACTTGTGCAAGCTTATCTTCACTCTCTTTAATAACTTTCTCATCAGCTTGTAAACCCATGAGTGGTGCAAAGACAATGTTGAGTGTTAGAGCTAGTAGTGGTGGGTGGTAGCTTGTTGCTTCCACGTCAAGCCATTGCCCTACTTGTCCTCTTTCTTCAATTGTCTTCCCCAAAAGATCTGGTCCTTGTGATCTGTACTTGTATGCTATGTACCTCATGATCGCACGCGACTCTGCAAAATTATAAACTCAAATCTCTTCAACACTTAATCACATCTATGTATTATTCTTTCCTAATGGAGAATAACAATAAATCATTTCCATTCAATAACAACAAATCAATGAATCAACACACATCTCAGATTCATTGATGGTAGTTATATCAAGAGTATTTTTGAGAAGAAGTGTACCAAATATTTTGTAGTCTCCATCGACGAACACAGGGATTTTGCTGTCTGTATGGTGAACGCTACAAGTGTCGGTGTCGTGTGTCGGCTTTGCTTTAGGTCGTTTTTTGACTTTTCATTAGGAAAGAGGCCACTTGTTTGTTAAGAATTCAGTTTGATGAAGACATACCAATAAGATATTCCCACTTTATTGTATACGATGCGATCATCATTTTAATTTTTAACTGCATTTAAATAAAATAGTTTTATCAACCTGTTTATTGTGGATGTGATTTAATTTTATTTCTGTTTTAGTTAATGATTTGATTAATGGGACTTAGTGCAAAAGATTTGGAGAATAAAGTTGGCTGGTTAAAATTAGGTTGGTGGGTACATGAAAATATGAATAAAACGTGTTCGAATGAGCCTCTAATTATATTCTCGCAGATAACATTCCTTTATCAACATAATTAGTAGATGGCTAAAACAAAAATTAGTGATTGAAACCAACTTTATAAGTTCATAGTAGAGCGTATAGTTTATTGTAATTTATATCGATTAGTGAACCCGAAGGACAAATAAAGTTTAATGAATATATTTTTAAAAAGTTTCAACGATGAAGCATATTAGTTGAGTTGGTGTAATATGAACTTGATAAATGTTTTCAAGGTCATTGGGTCAAATGTCAGTGGTTAAAAAAATGCGAGTGACCGAGTCAAACCGAGTAGTAAACAATTACGTAATGTGTAATGGTTCGAAATGATTGCATTGTCCCAATGCTCAATTTCTCTACAAATATGGATTCTCTCAAACATATCATCACTTTTTGTGGGATACGTTTTTATGTGCTAGAGAAAGGGTTCGAAGAATAGAGTTTTCCGTGAACAACGCTAGTTCGGTAGTGAACGTAAACAAGGTTAACAAAGTAGCTAGATACAAACATCGATAACAAACCAAGTAAAAAATAACTCAGGGAAAAGATAATTTCCATTAGTAGAAAGGCTCACAAGAGAGTTTATATATGGGATACTTATTAAACTAGAAAGCAAAGGGAACACAGAGGTAACAACATTACATAAAGAGGCATATATATACTTGTCATTTTTATTTAACCTCAACATAAAAAACAAAGCATCATCAGTCACTTAGGGAACTCCAAACACAAACAACAACGTGAAACTAAAATCTTATAGTGAATACTTGTCAAGAGTCTCCTTTCAAGCAGGACGGCTACTAATATCATCCCACCATGCACTCACATGCTTCCTATCTTTGATCATGTAAGCCTTTCCAATAGGACCAACCAAGTAATCAGTGTAAGGAAGGTAAGCCAAATCAGCCAAGCTAACGAAATCACCAGCCAAGTACTTGGTCTTAGAGAGATGTGCCTCGTAGACATCAAGAACAGAAGCAAGTTTCTCTTCGCTCTCTTGAATAAGCTTGTCATCAGATGGGAACCCCAAGACTGATGCAAACATAATGTGTAGGGTAAGGTTAAGTAGAGGTGGGTGGTAAGTGGTTGCTTCGACGTCGAGCCATTGCTCAACTTGACCTCTGTCTTCTACTGTTTTCCCTAAAAGATCAGGTCCTTGTGACCTGTATTTCTCAGCTATGTACCTCATCACCGCTCGTGACTCTGTAACAAAATTTCAAAAACCATCTACATTGATACTACATACACAACAACAACAACAACAACGAATTCGAGCTAAAGTTGAATGATCAGTGTTGAATAAATGACGCAGAAGCATATAAAACAATTATATAATTTTAAAAAGAATTTATGAGAAACGAAAATCAAAGGAAGGAAGACATAAAACGTGGATTGGTGGTTTGATGTATCATGTAGGTAGGTGGAGCCAAAATAAAACGTGATAATATGAGCCTATCCGTTTATTGAAGAACCACATGCCTCAATTGGTTCTTTTGGTTGGTGTGTATGACTTGACATGATTTTTGTAAGATCTAACAAATACTGAAAAAGACTTATTAAACTCTATATGATATTCATTCTAAAATTTGATGCAGAGCGATATTTGTTAAAGTTAAAAAGAAAGCCTTTTTTATTTTAGCGGGTAAACTTTTCAAAAATATGTTATATAAAGTTTTTAAATAAATGGAATATAGACATAATATGAAAAAAAAATGAAATTATTGATCCGGTCTAGCAAATTGTTTAGAATACCAAGTTTTATAATCATTGGCAAACTTTTATCAACAAAAACATCGTTATCTTTTTTTTAGTTAGGATTTAGTTGGCGTAAAGTAATAAATCAGATTGACCAAGACATGTAGTTGATCTTTCTTATTATCGTCAGTCATCATTTCACTCATTAGTCACTTGACTCACTTTTTACAATATCAACATCACTCGTATACGTTAAATTTATAATATATTAATTGATAAATCAATAATATTAAAGCAACATGGGGATGTAGCTCAGATGGTAGAGCGCTCGCTTAGCATGCGAGAGGCACGGGGATCGATACCCCGCATCTCCATTTTTTGACTATTTTTTTTCCTAAGTCAACTATTGTAAAGGTAGGTCTCGTGCCATACCATAAGTGGGACTACCATAAGTCTCAACCCAAAAAGTGACCTGCGTTTTTCCCGGCGGCGATTTGAAAGAAAAAAAGTACAGCTGCTGTTTCAAACTCACTCATTTCCCGACAGCAAACTGAGAGCTCCACATGGACCCGCATAAAAAATTCACCAACTTGACTCTTTAGGGTATATTTTTTCTGGCTATTGCCTTATTAGTCAAACTGACTCTTTTCATTTTGATTCTCTTACCTCATTTCAAGCACACACAGAGGTATCAAAATCGAACAGAATGAAGACAATAATAACTTCTTCTCTCTTTGTTCTGTTTTTTTTTTCGTTAAAATCTCTTTGTTCTATTTCTTGACACACGCAGAGAAAGAAGCAAGAAGAAGAAGATGGAAGCTACATATGATCGTACCAGTGAGGTAAAAGCTTTCGACGAGACGATGATCGGCGTTAAAGGTCTCGTTGACGCCGGAATAAAACAAATCCCTCGTATTTTCTATCACCCGCATACTACTGTAACAAACCCTAAACCTTCCTCAACGGCGATGACGAAGATTCCAACAATCGATCTTAGAGGTGGCGTGTTCGACTCCACAGTCACGCGAGAGAACGTAATCGAAATGATAAGAAACGCAGTGGAGAGATTCGGGTTTTTTCAGGTGATTAACCATGGGATTCCTATTGATGTTATGGAGAAGATGAAAGATGGGGTTCGTGGGTTTCATGAGCAAGACTCAGAGGTGAGAAAAAAGTTTTATAGTCGTGACATCACCAAGAAGTTTAAGTATAACAGCAATTTCGATCTCTATAGCTCTCCATCAGCTAACTGGAGGGATACCTTAACTTGTTTTATGTCACCTGATGTTCCAAAACCAGAGGACTTACCAGAGATTTGTGGGTACGAAATTCAAATTCTCTTATTACGATTAAAGATCCAAAATTTGCTTTTCCATGTTATTGGTTTGATTGTTTTAGGGATATCATGTTGGAGTATTCGAAGCGAGTGATGAAATTAGGGGAATTTATCTTTGAGCTTTTATCAGAAGCTTTAGGGTTGAATCCTAACCATTTGAAAGAAATGGATTGTACAAAAGGTTTATTGATGCTTTCTCATTACTACCCGCCTTGTCCTGAGCCTGATCTAACTTTTGGCACAAGTCAGCATTCAGACAGATCTTTTCTCACTATCCTTCTTCAAGATCACATTGGTGGGCTTCAAATTCTTGAAAATGGTTGTTGGGTCGATGTTCCTCCTATTCCAGGAGCTTTGCTCGTTAACCTAGGAGATCTTTTGCAGGCAATTCTTTAACTTGGTATTGTGACCTGAATCAAACAGTTCGATACAAATATATAATTATTTGTATGATTTTGTTTTGCAGCTTATTACGAATGACAAGTTTGTAAGCGTGGAGCACAGAGTTTTGGCTAATAAAGGTGAAGAGCCGAGGATATCAGTTGCGTCTTTTTTTGTGCATCCTTTACCGAGTTTGCGAGTTTATGGACCAATAAAAGAGCTTTTGTCCGAACAAAATCCTCCCAAGTACAGAGACATTACCATCACTGAGTATACAAGGTACTACATGGCGAGAGGACTCGATGGGAACTCTGTGTTGCTTGATTTCAAGATTTAAGAAAAAGCTTTGTACTTTAGTCTTCTAGGATTTCACTTGATTGTTCCATACTTTTTGAAAGAAATCTTATAGCTCACTCAAATAATTATACAGTGTTGTAGTCCTTGCTACTTATTGTGTGTCCGAAAATGAGATTTGAGGTTTGGTATCCCATTACCATCCCACCTTTTGGGTGAGATTAGAGGTTGCTCTTCCTCATTCCAATGAGCTGCAACCATTCCAATGATAGGCCTGTCTCCAGGAGTTATGCATAAAGCCTCCATGTCTTTGTTACTCTTCCCTTTACTAATAGTTTCACCTATTTGGTATTTTCATCTGCATTCTCTTCCAAGTTTCCCTCACAAATTGTTGCTTGCTGGTTCTACCCACCTCATCCCTGACCGCAGTACCAATGCTTTCTTTGCACTATCCCGGTCATTGGTCAAGGAACCTCTATAACTTCTTGGTTGATGAAAATTTTAATGTTAGGATATATGTAATCATTCAAGTTGTAGAAAGTGTATAATTGAAAGGAGAAGTAAAATTCTTTAATTTTTCAAAATCTTAAGCAAAGTAACATTTAGCACTGTACCTGCCACTGGTGGGTCTGTCCAAGTCTTTTGTTTTCTATTTTGATATTCCCAAAGGCCTTTGTATTTGCGATCTTCGATTTTGGTTTCTATTTATCATTTCTTTAAAAAAAAAATCTGATTAATATTTCAATTTACAGATTTTAAGTAATTAATTCAACAGCAATGAAGTTTTCTTTTTTACAAAAATGATGTTAAATTTTTTTAAATCAAGGATGTACACTTACTTAGTAAACTTCTGAGATAATTTGAGGAGAGTTTGAGAATTTGAAATTTTTTTTTGGTTTGATTTCAATAAATTTTAGTTTGCTTTGGTTCGTTTATTTTGTCCATCATTTAACAAATTGTCAAATACACCAGTATTCAAAAAACGGTATAGGTGGTCGCCTAGATGTTAGACCCTTCTTATCAGTCTGGAATAATACCTAACCCGCTTAAATTTTTTAAAATTCAATTACATTATAGGAATTGTTACATTTAATTAAATATGTGATTATTAATCGGAATAAACATTCATTAAACAGTTTATGTGAATTAGGCGGATTTAATAAATAATTTAATATATATATTTTATATATAAAAAGGTAAAATAGTATCATTTAAAAATAAAACTTAGAATTACAAAACATTGGGAATTTTCATATTTTTATAATTTAAAGTTTTTAAATTATTCAATTTATAGTTTCATTATGTTATATATATTTTGTTAATATATATATATATATATATATATTTATCTAAATTTATATTTTACAGTAAAACTGTTTAAACCATCTCTCTAAAGTAGTATAGGTTCCGACTATAGGTTATATGTGATAGGCGGAAGGTCATCGTTGACTAGAGTCTAACTATTTATTCTTAAACATTTAAATACATTAACATGTTTTAGGAAAGAAAACATTTATTTGACTAGTGTAATCAATGCTTTTATTAGTCAAAGCATAATAAATGCTTTGAAGTCTATGTAATTAGCAATTCCAATGATATTTAAATACCTTCTATAATATGTTAATCTTATTGGTTATAAATAGAGGTAACATTCACCCTGAAAAAATACTTACAGAATATCAAAGGTGAAACGAAAGAGTTAAAAAATAATGGCCAAGCTCATCATTGTCTTTGTCGTATCTAGTTTGTTGTTTGCTATTCAACTTTCTAATGTAAAAGTTCAAATACTTGTTTTTATTCTTTTGATTTATGATTTCTTGGAAATTTAGTTTTGTTATATTAATATATATATATATATTTTTGTACAGGCTGATGAATTAGAAGGTTTAGCTGAAGCACCTACAGCCCATAAGGTATACTTTAAAGTTTTAAAAATCTGTGAAAAACAAAGATATTACAAAGAAGAATATCACACACACACATAAAATATATGTGTATATGTTATGTATAATTTCGATTATCAATCTGTTTTAGTTTAATATATTTTGTTTGACAAAAACATGTAAAGTTTTATCGTATTCATTTTCTTTCATAATAAACTTATGTGTGTAAACCAAAAAATTTCAGATGGGAGGAGAAGGTTCCCTTACCATAGGAGGTAAATAGTTCATGAATTCATTTATTCTTTCAATTATATAGTCAATGAATGGATGAAGCCATCACTTATGTTATAACTTTGTAATCTAATAATTGTTGTTTTATATTTATGTGAAGAATGCCCGAAAGCATGTGAAGTCCGATGTTCGGCAACATCTCACAAGAAACCATGTCTGTTCTACTGCAACTACTGCTGTAGAAAATGTTTATGTGTACCATCAGGAACATATGGACACAAAGAAGAGTGTCCTTGTTACAATAACTGGACGACCAAAGAAGGCAAACCAAAATGTCCATGATAAGAAAATATAAAGACAAAATAAAATCAAACATTTGTTTTCTTTTAATAAAATGTATGTTTGACATGCGTATTTTTAATATATAATATAAAATTTTCTTCTATTGTACACTCAAGTTCATACCTCAAGTTGGTACACTTGGTTCCAATAATCCAATAAATGCAATTAATTAGTAAAATAACTTAAGGAAAAAAAAAATTAGCTTTTTTTTATAACTATGACAATATAATTTTCAAGCTGAATTGATTTATGAATAGAATTATTTTCCTTAAGACTCTAAACACATATCTCTAGCAACTAAGACTTCCACTTTCACAACTCCAAACAGAAAACATAATCATGTATGGAAAACACCAATTAAACACCACAAAGATAGCAAACGCTACCAAACCAACTAGATCCTTGACATCAAAATAAATAAAGACATTCTCAAGATAGCAAACACTACCCAACCGATACAGCCAAGTGTTGAAGCATCCATCTCTGCCCAATGCCAAATAATTATTTTTATTGCTTCTCTTATATATATATATATATATATATTTTTTTTTTAATAATAAAATAAAAGAGAAGGCGGTTATAATGCAAGCAAACTCTGGAAAGGGCAAAAAAAAACTCATCGGACAAATTAATTAACAAAGGCTGCTCCTTGAAGCTACTTGGATTTGGGCTTCTAAGGTCATTGATAACTTTCGAGCCTCTGGTAACGAAGGTCGGTTTCCTCCACGAACCAAAAAGTCTTCTTCTTCTTTCGATTCTACTTGTTTCATTTCGAACCAAAATTGATTTATGTGCCTGAGACTTTGATTTGATAAAGCTCTGATTTTGACAATGTTTTACCTCTTTTTGATTGAATTTAGTTGCATTGTGTTTTGTAGTTTACACGTTTGAGCATAATCTTGGCGTAATTTATCAGATGTGCTGGAAAATGGGTATATCAATCCAAAAGTTCTGGGTGAGTCATTACGTTAAATCCTACTTATTAGTGTTTTGGGTTTGAGAAAGTATTCATTTTTGTATAGTGAAAGCTCGAGTCTTGTGCTTTTATAGGCGTGGGGATCAAATGCGTCTTTCAATATTCACTAGCAGGCACAAAAATGGTAAGAACAAAGAAGCCAAGGAGAATTCAAACAAAGAGAAGATCAAATGTGTGCCATTTCCGCCTCAGGCAGATGTTATTCTGCAAGAGTTATTTACTCACTATCCACCTTCTGATGGAGATGCTGCTGCAACATCATTCAATAAGTACTCCGGGCATTCGGGTAAACAAGGACAATGGTAAGCAATCAAAGCACAAATCAGCCATTAGTCAAGGTTCGGGTAACAAGAAAGAGAACATGCCTGCTGATCAGATCCATGTGAATAAGCAACCTAACACAGCTCCAAGAGAAGCCGCTGCATCAACGCCCTAAGAATCAGAGCAGTAAGAAAACCAAGACCCGATTAGGTAACAACTCGGATTCGGGTAAGAACAAAGACCTTTCTGTTCCAAAGACAGATATCCATAAGAGGCAACGCCAAGACAGAGCAGAACAGAAGGGAAATGTTTGCAGAGCTAAGGTTTAGTTTTGGGTCCCAAAAACGGCAAAGAAATAGATGTATAATCAATTTATGTTGGATGGTCCCTCCATTTCACTTTGATGGTTCTTGGACCTATGGGTTTATTTTTAATTGATCATGAACCGGACTTTTAACTGGTTTCATGTTGCTCTAGTTTTCTCTTCGACTATTATTAATTAGTTTGTGACACTTTCAAGTTTCTAGAGTATTATTGTTACTCATAGACTCTTCTAGCAGTTTCATTGACAAAAAAGTTTGTATTACAAAGCGAAAATCATTCAGACCAAAAGGCTCACTTACACGTGGCACAATTGATCACCTATACAACCTTATCCCAACATCCAAACAGAAGCCCCAAAATCCAAAACCAGCCAATGAACAACTATTTACTTCAACTCCATATTTAAAACCACTTTGATCACTTTGGTCTTCAGGTTGAAAACAAGAAAGAGAGAAGAAGCAGACAATAGAGAAATAGAGAATGTTGTACAGCGTGTGCAATATGCACCAGAGTGCACTTCCAAATACCGCTGCACGATCATCATCGTGGCGCCACGTGTCCCTTTCGAGATCCGTCCATTTAGTATGCAGAGCTCAACAGTCTCAAGAAAACGATAACTCGGCTACCTCCCGCCGGCTTGCCCTCACCTTCCTTGTTGGTGCTGCCGCCATCGGATCCAAAGTCTCTCCTGCTGACGCTGCCTATGGTGAAGCTGGTATGATCCCTCTTCCTCTAAATACATGTAGCAAATGTGTTTGGTAAGCCAAAGAAGAACACAGATTTCTTGATTGGTATTTTGCAGCTAATGTGTTTGGTAAGCCAAAGAAGAACACAGATTTCTTGCCGTATACAGGAGAAGGATTCAAAATCGAGATCCCATCAAAATGGAACCCAAGCAAAGAAGTTGAGTATCCAGGACAAGTTTTAAGGTTTGAGGACAACTTTGACGCCACTAGTAATGTCTCTGTCATGATCACTCCTACAGACAAGAAATCCATTACTGATTACGGTTCTCCTGAACAGTTCCTCTCTCAGGTTTCGCTCCGTTCTTACAGCGAAGAAGTTCAATCAGATGAGAATCACCATAACTGGTTACATGTTTCTGGTTTTTGCAGGTGAATTATCTCCTTGGAAAACAGGCTTACTTTGGCGAAACCGCCTCTGAGGTATGAGCACTTGGATTATCAAGTTAGTGAAGGCAATTGTTAGGTTTAAACAAGAACAAGTACCTCAAACAATAACACTTATCTTTTGGCAGGGAGGGTTTGATACAAATGCAGTAGCAACTGCAAACATTCTAGAAACATCGACACAGGAGATCGGTGGTAAACAGTACTATTACTTGTCGGTTTTGACAAGAACAGCTGATGGAGATGAAGGTGGGAAGCACCAGCTGATCACAGCCCCTGTGAATGGTGGAAAGCTTTACATCTGCAAAGCGCAAGCAGGAGACAAGAGGTGGTTTAAAGGAGCTAAGAAATTCGTCGAGAATGCTGCTACTTCCTTCAGTATTGCTTAGAACTGAATCACACAAATATTAATAGAATGCTCTGTTTTCTGTTGTCTTCTTCCTAGTCCCTTGTTTAATAAAATGGATCACGAAATCAAAACAAGCATTTGATTGATATCTATGAAGATTGTTCTGGGAGTTAGTCTACTGCGATGACACCTTAAAGTTTTTTTAACTTTCATAAAGTTATTGCTTGTAAATCTTGTGCATCTGTACATATTTAGAGTAACGAGACGAACTGAATGACAGAAACAAATCACTTTAATAAGGGTAAAACCTCCATGGCTTATGTGTGAGTATAACTTCCAAAAATGTTGTAATCTAGCAAACGAGGTCCCACTGTACTGAAACATGGTCGGTGTAGCTAAGCTATCTGTTTTCCTTAAAATTACAAACAGAGCTCAAAGCCTAAAGAACAAAGCAGTATGTGAATGTAAGAGTGTCGACAGCCTAACGACAATATTTTTTTAACTTACGACAATGTGGAAACTGAACCCCGGGGCTGGCAAAAGGGAAACCAGCTGCAACAGCGGTCAGATTTCTCTTAAGGAAATCACTTCACTTGGCCAATTCTTCATGAAAGAAGAAAAACATAGCTCTTCTAATCTCATTTCCTCAGGTAAGAATATCCAGATAATGCAGGCACTGTTCTTCAAGGCTCACAGACATTTGGTTTTACTGAAGTTTTTCATACAGGATCAGAAACTGCCATGGAAAATTCAAACTCTGCCAGAACATGTACAACTATGGCAGGATAATGATAATGACGTCGCTCATGATGGGTTCATGATATGTGCTCTAGTCTCATCTCAAACCCCAATGAGGAATTATAGAAGCCTAGTCAGCATCTTTTATCCAAGCTCGGGGGCACAGTTCTACAACCTGAGAGATAAAAAAAGAAACCAAAGGCTAAGCATAAACACCCTGGTAAGTCACTATAAACAGAAGACTTATGCAAAGGCAGAAACAGCACTAACCAACTGATAACTCTGTTTTGTCAGAGCTCCATACATATTAAAACAACAGAAAATTCTTGACGCAGATTGAGGTGCATCTAAAGCCCACGTTTCAGCATCTTTCCTTTTACTTTCTCAGCATTTGACTCCATTCCATGTTTTTTATAAGCCTTATACATAATGGCGAGTGTTTTAGTTACAATCCCATAATTTGTCTCTGCCATCTCATTTACAACACCTTCCATTTCTTGAAAGCGTTTTTGGGCTCCATACATTACGATCTTACAGTGGTAGAGAGATCTGCATAGTTTCCAGCCTGCAGACTCAGCACGCTTGACGAAACAAGCAAGATTGTCAACTTCATTACACCTGAAGTAGGCTGCAATAATTGCCCGCATAATACTTGATTTATTAACACATGTCTTATGCTCAAATGCCTCATTGATTTTACTCTCCATTGCTACCACAATGTCTTCTTGAGCATATAGTCGAATCAAAAGCACATTCAACCAAGGAAGATACTCCTCCCTAGAGAGAAGACTCAATAAATTTTCAATCTTCTGGACTCTATCCTCAACAGCTTTCTTACAATATGCACAAATCATGGCTCTGACAAGAGAACCACCATTTACACCAACCTGATCTTTAACCGCTTGATACATTTCTTCCATCTTAATCAAATTCCCAGAATTTGCATACCCACGAAGCATTAGCTGATACGTATCAGTGTCAGGCTCAACTGGACCTCTCTTCATTTCTTGAAAAGTAGCTTCCATTTTATCCCAATTCCAAGCAGTCACATAACCAGCAATCAGACAATTATAAGTGCCAGAATCTGGAAAAAGCTCTAGTTCGCGCATTTCTTCGAAAGCTGCATCCATATTCTTGACCATCAGAAGTCGACCGTAAACCGATATCAATATATTATAGGTCACAACGGTAGGAGCACAATGCGTTTGCCTCCTGAAATCTCTAAAGAGTGACTGACATTCCTCAGTAAGCCCATTGTACATGTAAACACTCATCAAAGCATTGTAAATTGAAGTAGTCTGAAGTCGTTTCTTAGCCGCCTCATTGAAAAGAACGACAGCAAGGTTTATGTCCCTAGCTCGACCCGCAATTTTGATTCCTTTAGCATACTCCTCCGATGTCAAAGGGACGAAACAGTCCACTTGCCTTCTCCTTCTCCAGTCTAAAACCTGAACTCAGTAACATTACCAAAACATAAAAATATAACAAAAAAACTTAAATTCCTGAATCAACCAAATCTATAATGCAAGTTTCGTTCTTTCCTACAACATTGATCTAATAATGAAACAGCAAAAGAAAGGGAGAGGCAAAGATTCAAACTTTATAAGAAAAAAAAAGAGAAGAAGAAATGAAACCTGAAGAGCCCAGTAGTGACGAGGAGAGAGTTGATCCATAAGCTCGATGATCCCAGCTCCATCACGATAACTAGTAAACAACAACAGACCTTTCTGATTCAAAACGTTTTCGAACTTTTCCTTACTGTTACCTATCGTTAAAAGCTCGTTTTTCAAAATCGAAACTTTTTGGACTAAATCAGTGTGATGAGCAGGTAAATTGGTTACACGGGTGAATTTGCCTATAAATTGAGCACTGAGTTTCATAAAGTTTGATGTCATGGATTATGACTTCGCCTTGGAGCAGAAGCTCCGGCGTAATTAATAAGTATGATCGGATCTGAGACTCTGCAACACAGCCCCCCAATATTAGGGTTTTTGTGTCGAAGAAGAAAAAAATAAGATAAATGAATTAAAAGGATAAATGCTGCTTTGGGCCTCAGGCCATACCCAATTGCACCTTCTTCTTTTTTTTCCTTTTTTAAAAAAACTTGGTTTACCATTCAGTAATAATTCACTATGTAGAAAATTTTCATTTTGGATGAAGAGTGAGTGCATTCTGAATCTGCTTACCAACAAAATCGTTAGGTACTTTGTATATAATGTATAATATAATGGAGAAGCAGGAGGAAAGCAAGTTACTCTTCTTCCTCAGAAAATAGCTAACTCCATTATTCCAACAAGCGATGTTACATATGAGTACAATCCCCTTGAGAAGAAAACATAGCAAGCTCGAACCGTGATCTCAAGAATCAACTGAGTAATGTGTCCTATATATGTTTGGCATGGATACATAGACTTTTCGGTTCGAGGAATGAATTGACTCGCAACTTTAGCGATCTTATATATATAGAGATAGATGTATTAATTATTATTAATCAAAAGAGATAAGGATAGTGGAAGTGAGATTCAAGTGGATATATATATATATATAGATCTAATTGGTAGTCCCACTCTTAGCCAATCCATTAATTTCTTAATAAGTTTGTACAGAATTTCTAAAGCACAACTAATTGATGATAATAGAAGAGCATCAATCTAACATTCAAGCTCTTCAAGGCAACTATGCGTTTTTTCAAATCAACATACAACTATCATGAGTTCCATGTATGGAAAATCATTAAATAGTACTTCTTCTTCCCTTTGTTTTATATTATAAAATGTTTTAAAAGTGTTTTTTTTTGTATTTTACGTTATAACTACTCTACAAAATTATTATTTACACACACACATATATCAACTATTAGGTAGCTAGGGTTTTTAACTAGCTAAGCATTAGGTTCAGATAGAAAATAAAAAACAATTTTTATAGTTTTTGTATATGTACCATGTGTACCTACATATATATATATAGATGCATACATAAATACATACATAAAATGTACTTACAAATTGGGACAAACATAGTGGTGTTGAGACTTGAGTGCTTCTGATCATCTACATCGATGAGCGAAGTGATGATGTGCGAGAAACTAGCTTCTTCGACCAATGATCATCATCGATCGGTCATTGTTGATGTATGTTATTCAACACAGATTCAAATCAATTATATGTGTTTCTGTATATAAGTCCAAATGTTTTTAACAACTCATTTCTTGATATACAGCTCACAGTTTTGAGTCATATATGTTATAATTTACTAAAATTTGCAGTAAGTGGTCGTACGCCGTAGAGAGACCACAAAAGGTTGATGAGAACAAATAATGCATCTGCATAGGTTTTGAAATTTTCAGCTAATATTAACAGAAAACCAAAAATATATAAAAGGAAGGAGAGAATTATAAAAAAAAAATACTATTAAGTCTATAAGACTATAACCACAAATCTTGTGTACATAGTGTAATATTATAATTTTCTTGATGATTAACACACGATACATTATATTATTACTTAAAGCTAGCTAAGTCTATCAACACTCCAAAGTCAAAAATGTTGTTTATCTAGTAAATAATAAAAGCCTGTTTGCAACATGGATAAATGCAGGCTCGATCTAGTACTTGAGTTATATATAAATGTGTGTGTGGTTCTATAACAAGAGGCACATGATTAAGCCGCCGGAGCCACGTCACCGTCGTCGTCGTCATCGTCTCCTCCGGTCTCTTGTTCACCAGTTTGTGAGTAAGGAATCGGCAGGGTCCGAGTTGACTCGTATAGCCTTCCTTCTGCGTTGTTGTGACTCACGACTGCCATTTTAATTAGGGTTTTGTGTGTGTCTGATTTACTAGTGGATTTAGTGTTGGTTGCTGATATGAGCTGATGAACTGTCTCTCAATTTATAGCATTTCCAGGGTTACATAGATTCTAAAGAATAAAAATCAAATACGCACACTTATTTTCGTGAGGTTATTATTAAACGTTTTAATTAGAAAATATATTCATTCATACATGATTATGAAGTTCTTAGTAATGTCCAATCTAATTATTATTAGGAATCTTTATATAAGAGAAATATGAAATTAATCAGAAACGGTGTAAGAAATATTAGTTATTGTAGAGACTATAGGTTTTAACTGTCTTAAGCTATGAAAAGAAAACGTATAACTTATCACGTTTAAGGAAAATATATGATCAGGCGGGTCTAGAGGAAATTAATATTATACTTCCCTAAAAAAAAAATGTAGAGAGGTTAAAGTCATTGTTTCATAGAGTTGAACATACATTGACTCAACTCGCTTTTCTATATAATTTTGTTAATTATACTGACTTCATTCTTATTAGGCATCAATGTGAATCCCTAGTCATTCAGAGATATACATGTTTTGCTGAGGAAAAAGACTATAATATATAAACAATCAAGCCACCACATTGAATTGATTATAAACACGACAAGTGAAATATCAAAAGAAAAAAAATAATATTCTACTGGCTACTTTTTGTTTCTCTCCATCTAATCTAAGTCATCTTTCGGTTTATTTGCCCTTTGTGAAAAGCTAAGAGAGTGAAAGTGTGACATGGCCACGGTTATGGCCACAAGTTTGTACAACGTGGCACGTGATGGCCCCACGTGAGCCAACCTCATGGAAGTTGGTCGTAGCTCACTTTTCACACGTGGTGGGAACAGTTCATGCACACTCTCACGTCGCTTCGCCATGCGCCATCTAGCCCTTTGTCCATATGTACAACATCTACATACATATGTTCTAATATATGTGTGTGTGAATAATAATATGACCTCATTTATACTAGACATCTAGCTTTTGAAGCCACTTTCAAAGAATAAAACCGTAAAGCTGTTATCTTAGTTTAGTCTTTCTACTATGTTGGCTACTATAATTTGGAATAATATCTTATGGGGGCATTGACTCGAATGTTTTTATTCAATTATACATGCCGCTTTTTGTTTTATGTTCATCTTATTATAATCGATTATGTATAAGGTAAACCAACTAAAAATGTTGACATAGTTTAAGGTCATCATTTGACTAGAAGCTTTTTGAAGACTGGGCTTATGAATGTTGAAATGGTTGGATCAAAATTAAAAGAAGAGAGAATGACTTATGAATGAGAACAGAAAGAAAAGGTATGAAAACAAAAGCACTGTGTTAGTCATCGTCTAGTGATATTATAGTTGACAACGCCTCATAAGTTGTCATTAACCAAGTATGATTGATTGATTTCATACATAACTTCCATAATCGGTAACTTTATCGTTTAAAATCTTCATTCTTAAACAAAATAGTGGAATGCCAATATACTAAATTGAAGCTAAACAGATTCATATGAACATAATAGCAGTATCATAGAGAGACTTAGCAACAAATTTCCTTGCTGGTTAGTTGATTACAATTGGGTTTGAAAACTATACACTTCTTGTTAGTTACTGTGTTGACTGTGTAAAGTGGGGAAGAGTAACAATTTTATTTAGTAGAACACTAGAATAAGAGTCCCTCAAAAATAGTTGGCAATGTAATAAGATAAATATTCAAATGAATCTTTATATTACTTATCTATAAGGAAAAAAGAAAGAACAGAAAATGTGATACATCTTTTTTCTTCACGCCAAGCAAAGCAAAAAGCCATAAAGGCTGTTTCCAATACAACATATAACAAATGCAAAATATTAAGTATCCTCCTTTTACAACAAAATGCAACTAGTAAAAAATCCATCCTCTCAAAGACAACATAGATAATTACGATCTTATACTTTTTGTTTTTTCCCCCATATCAGAGTAACATTCTCACTTTGTATCAACAAAGAATCCAACTCTGCTGCAGGAAGAAGATGCCTGGCGGTATATAAAAGGCACACAAACTCAGGATTCTGGTACTGGGACTGGTGCTGGAGGTTTGAGAAGTGGCTGCAAAGCTTTCACAACTATACTCATATTCGGTCTAAACTCAGATTCATATTGCACACACAATGCTGCCACCGCTGCTAGCTGCGTTCCCACATGACACATTCATAAATATTAGATGATTTTGGCGATTAAACATGCAAACAAATTTATCCCAAATTTTCAGATATTTAAATACTATGTAGAATGAACATAGTACCTTAGCTACTGATTTAGGAGGATACTCTCCTTTTAGCTTCGGATCAACACACTGCTTCACTTTATCTTCACTGAGTCTTGGTGTAGCCTGAACAAAAAACGTAAACTCTAGTTCTCAAGACAGGAGATTAAAACCGAGCAGACTACAGATTTGTACAGGGAGCAGATAGTAAACATACCCAGGTAACAAGACTTTGTTGGCCACGTGGCATTGTATGATCCACTGGTTTCCTCCCTGTCAAAAGCTCTAGAAGTACAACCCCAAAGCTGTACACATCACTCTTCTGCGTCAACTGCCCAGTCATAGCATATCTGCAAATGGTAAGACAAACATTTTAGCTGCCTTGTTCATACTTTCATCTGGTTGCAACAAAAAGTTAACGTTTATGGAAGATTACTCTGGAGCGTGATAACCAAAGGTCCCCAAGACTCTTGTAGAGTGAAGACGAGCAGCATTATCAGGAGCTTGATTTGAGAGATTGAAATCAGCAATTTTTGCTTGATAGTCTTCAAAAAGAAGCACATTGCTAGATCTTATGTCTCTATGTATTATAGGAGGCTGAACCTTCTCATGAAGGTATTCTAAGCCCCTAGCTGCCTCGACGGCTATCTTCACCCTTGTTATCCAGTCAAGTGTTGGACCCGGCTGTGCACCTTGAACTCCCTTCCTACCTGTAACAATAGCACATTACTAAAATGGAGAAATCGACTCTATTTATAGTATTTCCCAACCAAAGAATTAGCGAGGAAGCTCATCATACCATGTAGGATGTCGTGCAGTGATCCCATCGTTGCAAACTCATAAGCAAGAACGCGGAGGTTTTCATCAACACAATAACCAACCAGTTGAATTAGATTTTCATGCTTCAGTCTTGAAACCATGGAAACCTAAGGAGAAGGAAACAAGGGGATGTAAAGACGAGTTTCCTCAAGACAAAGGAGAGAAGGGGGATTGAAGCAAAATTTATAACCTGACTCAAGAACTCGACATTTGTTTCAGCCTCAGGCGCAACATCGAGTTTCTTCAAAGCAACAGCTTTCCCATCATTTAGAGTTGCATAATATACCCTTCCGTACGATCCCTCACCAATCAGTGACTTTGATCCAAAATTATCGGTCTTTTCTTTAACCTCATCCACAGACAAGGGCGGAACTTCAATGGGAAGAGCTTCCTTGTGCTCCTCAGGCTTTGGCTTTGCAACAGCTTGTGGTTTTGGGTACTTCAAATTTTCTAAATATGCGACGACAAGCAAAAGCCATTTCTTAGAAACATACAAAGTTATTATCAAATGTTTCAACTTTCAAGTTACCTTCTAAAAAACAGTCAACTCCTAATACTTATGTGGGAAAATATGATACTAATGATACAAAGACAGAGAACTGAAGCCTCTATTTTAGTATGCATATAATACCACTAGAATCCGTTTGCACTAGATAAATCAATTCAGGATCACACATATACATGGAAATTTCAGTAAGTTAACATACCTTGAGATTGCTGCCATGGACTTTTCAGATGTAGCTCCTCATTTGATAAATGTGAATCACCTTTTTTACCCCTACAACAAAGCCACCTGAGCATTCTCGGTTCTCTTCTTCAAATATAGATCCTCCACAGGCTTTTAGTTCCTGAAACCATTCAAAGCAAATGAATATGGATGCATAAACGAAAATATCTTCCATGAACTTGTGACACTATATATTTCTAACAGAAAATCTATAGCACCCCAGAGTAGGTTGGACAAAGTTTTAAGAAACGAAGCTGTCACTGTCATCGCAGCAGCATTACTCGAAATCTAATGTGAAATAACGTTAAAATTTCACATGTCACTACTTCGTTCTCAAGTTAATGCGTTTAGCTCACAACCTCCACCATGCAAACAAGCAAAGTAGCTGTTCCCTAGAAATGATTCAAATATTGTAACTAGAAATGATACAAATTTGTTTAAGAAAGAAAATATAGTTCCTTCATATCTAGTGAAATGATTAGGCCTATTGTAACCATCTAACAAATAAAAGTAACATTAAAGCCAAAACAACAAGTAGCAAAAACTGGAATTAGATTCATATAAAAACTGCAATTTCTTTTCTGAGTTGGTAACTCTCGATCCACTAAAAAAAATTGCAATTTTCAATCGACAAATCCACATTCCATTAGTTGAAAATTACTTAATAATATCCAACTGCAACACAACAATCAGAAAGGGACAAAATTTGCCGCCAGATAAGGTCGGCAATAGTCAACAGATGAGGGAATCAAAGATCACAATTTTCAAATCAGATACGAAACTCAGATGACAAATCTACTAAAAAAACGAAGATCCTAAAACTGGACACAAAAACAAATCGAATAAGAAAATTAAAAATCTAAGTAAAGATGGGTCAAAGGGAAACTATTCAATAAGCTCTAAAAAGTATAAAATTGATCCAAATCCAAACACAGAGAAAAAGGTTAAGAAAACATACCCGTCAAATCTCGATTTTTACAAAAAAAAAAAAAAAAGTGCTTAAGCTGCTGCTACTTCTCTGATCAAAATCTTTCTAGGGCTTCGTTGAGTATATGATTATATTTACTCAGAAGATGAGATAGAGAGATAGTGAGTGGAGAAGGAGGAGGAGCTTTGCTTGATGAAGACGGAGAGAGAGAGAGAGAGAGAGAGAGAAGGAGACAGATAGGCAAACCGCAGGGAAGAAATTATCTAAGCTTACTTTTCTCCTTTGCCTTTTCTTCTTAATTTATTTATAATTGAACTCAATCATTCATTTTTTTTTTTAATCTTCTTAAAGGACAAAACTCATCCAATTTTTAATTCTTTCCATAAGTATTTATTTATTTTTAGTCCAGATTTCTTTTATAAAATAAGTGGAAAAAAATCTGTAAATGTTTATACCTAATTATGTATAATGGTTATTCTATCATATCAGTAGATAGATATGATCTTTAATATATCAATAAAAGCCTCACTAACCCAAGTCTGCGTAATACAGTATATTTGTTATAGTGTTGTTGAGATATGATTCTTTAATTAAAAATTTGTTGAGATATTATTTCTATTTTAAGCTAGTTGATTTGAAATATATGAATATAATTAATGTATGTTTAATAGTATCTAGATTTTAAAAACACATATAGAAAATATGAGTTTGCTTTTCAAACTCAAAACTACAATTCTTGATTTTCAAACTTTATTAGTATGTATCCATAAGTTTTGGATGCCAAAAAAAAAATTCAAAAGTCAATATACTTTGAACCAATAATTCAAAGTTCAAACACATACAATATGGACTTATTTTGGAAATTTGAATTATTTCAAAATCAATAGAAGATTCGCAGTTCATTCGATTTAAAAAGTTTTTTTTTTTTGGTTGATTAAACAATTTCACATTCTAACAGATCAATGTAGCGTGATTAGCAGCACTAAGCCACAAATAGCTTTGTTGGGAGAAGAATGAAAAAAAACAGAGAGTGAGAAAAAAGGCAAAAGAATGAGTAATTCAATAAGCTAAAAATTAAAACTTTACCCTCCCAAAATCTCAGAATCAACCAATCATGTAGATCCATGAGATCTTCTGTGGGAAAACTTGTCTCACATTCTCTACAGAGAAACCGCGGGAAATTCGTTGGTGGAGGAAGCTCGTCGTGTGAGTTTCAAAAGTAATGGAGTTCTACAGATGAAACTCCTCCTGATCAAGATTCGATCGACGCAATGCGTAAACCAATCAGCAGCTTATGGCCTCGAATGTACAATTCTCCGGTGACTAATGCTCTCTGGGAAGCTAGACGTATTATGGCCTCGTATCATTTTTACATATGTTTGAAGATACATAACTGGGATTTGTATGCTTTTTACTGAACAGCATTGTAGCGGTGAAGGCATTGCAAGATCAATGATTTTTTGGTGACTGCTTCAGTGGATAGGATTATCATGAGAACCTGATTGATTGAGTGTGAATGTAAGCTTGGGAGGCTTTCTTCACTGTCTTAGAGAACTACAAAGGCCATGCTTTTAACTGGTCGATGAGGTGAAAAAATAAAATTTAAAATATACTTGGCAAATGCTAGTTGTGAGATTTATTTGAATTGAACTACATTTATCTTTTCTGGTAGACATCTTACTGGTGTCATCATTTGAAAGACGAGTAATTCCTGGACATGCCAGCTCTTGTAGATCGGAACAGCATCATAATTAAAGATACTTCCCATGAAAACTCGTTGCTCTGCCAGCATCAGCAACAGAATATTCATGGTAGAATTTTTGGAGGCAACTTGATGCGCAAAGCTTTCGAGCTGGCAATGCTTATGCCTTTGCTGGGGTTTCACCACGTTTTCTTGAAGTTGATCGGGTTGATTTTATAAAACCACTGAGTCCATTTCTTTCTCATCTTTTCATTTATCAAGTTGCACAGAAACCCATCTCATTGTCGACTGACCAAAAATGAATAAGAAGCCATTTTCCTATGATTCATGTGACCATTCTTTCCCTCTGCGAGAGAATATCGCTCGTCACACAATATGATAGAAATGTATATGTATAGATTCAGAGATTTAAGGATTCCAAACATTTGAAATGTCACTCAAAACAAAATTTGGTTGTTAATTTCCTATTTAGGTAGAAGTTGTTGATATAAGTGAAAGAGAAACATGTAGTACATAATAATAAGTTTGTCAACCAAAATGATATATATGTCGACCAACACTCATGTGCAGACATACTTGGGCTCCTAAGTTAAGTTAACTAACAAACCCACACTTACAAAATATTTTTCTAATAAGAAAAAAAGAAGAAGAAGTTATCATCGTTTTCAATACCCAAAGCATGGCAAATAAAAGTAAGTGATTCGTTATTACCGAAGAGGCCAATAAAATTGATGCAGTGATTTACACCTCAATCCATGGTTCTGTGATAAAGTTGCTTCTGTTATTGAACATGGAGCCGAGAGAAGACGATCAACAAAAGCGAGACGATTCCAGATTCAATCAAACTCTCAAAAACGTCCAGGGGTAATCGACCAATTTAATTCTAATTTGAATTATCTCTCCTCTTTTCTGATTTCAATGGTTTTAGATCTGTAACCATTTCGAGTCGTGTAAAGTTTTTGAATTTGTGTTGTGTTGCTTTAGGTTTCTTAAAGGTAGAAGTATTCCTGGTAAGGTATTGTTGACTAGGAGACCTGATCCTCCTCAATACCCTATCTCTCCTACATATCAACGCAGCTTCTCGGAGAATGACGCCGGAAGAAACGAGCCATTCCAGAATCCTCTTGAGGTGGAAGATCATTATTCTACTAAGAAACATGATAATACATATGCTGGTAAGCTACGATCAAACTCTAGCGCTGAAACGAGTGTGAAACAAGTCCAAAACTTGAAGATTGGTGTTAGATCAACTGATTCTGCTAGAGTTAGCAAGTTCAACAAAGTGCTTTCAGAAACAACTGTCATTTTAGGTACTTTACTTTGCCTATTTTTTTTATCTACTCTTCTTTTTACTATTCTTCGTGACCCAGAATCTGGTTTGATACTGAGAAATCTCATATGTCCATGTATTCTTGTTTATATGTAACTTATCACTTGTCAGACATGGCCTTGTGTTTCCACATAGTTCACTGAAAGACTCTGTTTTTATCATCTTAGATCTTCTGTTGATTGATTAATATGGTATGCCTTTTCAAATTAGTTTCTATTTCTTACCTGCAGAAAAACTGCGTGAGCTAGCGTGGAATGGTGTGCCACACTATATGCGGCCTGATGTCTGGCGACTTCTCTTGGTACGCTCTAGGACCTCATACTTATTATGCTAAGCACAGTCATTGCTAAGCTTTTGATAATTTTGACTTGTAATTCGTTTATACTTATCATGTGCATTCTCCTTTAATGTATGGTACAAATGTGTCATTCTCATCTATTTAACAGTTTCATTTACAATACTGATCATTGTCGTATCTTCTCTAAATACCTATCTAGTTTATTTAAAGTCAGAATGAAGGCACACTTGCACTAGTCAGATGATTTTTGTTATTAGAACTTCCCATCAGCATTCTCTGCGACAACAATTTTGGTTTTTGGTTTGTTTTGTCTATTTGAATTAAAATATAAACTGACAACAGGGATATGCACCACCTAATTCAGATAGAAGGG
This sequence comes from Nasturtium officinale, assembly GCA_963854855.1. Taxonomy (NCBI): domain Eukaryota; kingdom Viridiplantae; phylum Streptophyta; class Magnoliopsida; order Brassicales; family Brassicaceae; genus Nasturtium; species Nasturtium officinale. Next base: position 5,762,066 of record OY978511.1, on the reverse strand, counting down.
AGGCTGTTTTGAGAAGAAAACGTCTTGAATATCTGGAATCTGTTGGCCAATTTTATGACCTTCCAGATTCTGAACGTTCTGATGATGAGATCAATATGCTTCGCCAGGTTTTTCCTCGTAGTCTCATTGCCTTTCAGACATAATTTACAGAAGTTGGTAAACTTTCTTAGCAACTAAGTTCTTTCTCAGATTGCTGTTGACTGTCCAAGAACAGTACCAGATGTCAGTTTCTTTCAGCAAGAACAGGTGCAGAAATCACTGGAGCGTATTCTTTACACGTGGTGAGTTACAGAATGCAGGCTGTTGTTATAGTTGTTCTTCAGTAGACTAACTATCAGTTGGAAAATTAAATTGAAAGCTAAACTTAAAAAATTAATCTGCTGAGTTTGCAGGGCCATTAGGCATCCAGCGAGTGGATACGTTCAAGGAATAAACGACCTGGTCACGCCCTTTCTAGTTATATTCTTGTCAGAATATCTAGATGGCGGTGTAGAAAGTTGGTCAATGTCTGATCTATCTTCTGAAAAAGTTTCAGATGTAGAAGCGGATTGCTACTGGTGCTTAACAAAGCTACTTGATGGTATGCAAGATCATTACACGTTTGCTCAACCTGGAATCCAGAGACTTGTGTTTAAGCTGAAGGAACTGGTCAGGCGTATTGATGGTAGGTTCCTGATTAGCTTGATCTTGTAATTGGATGTCTTTGGTGATTGTTTGAGTAGAATAATTTATGACACACGACTCATTTTTACAAAATCATGTCCATTGTCCATCTTGTTTAACATGAAGTCCTTCATTTACATTTCTCGGAAATTTAAGTTTGCGTCTTTAACAATGGGTTTAGCTTATTTGCAATCTCTTGATGAGTTGATGTCATAGAGTGGTAAGATCTAAGGATTCCAATTAGCTTTTCATGGTGCTTATAATGTTATTGTACTGCAGTTTCTAGTGCTTTAATTTATGATTAACCAACCACTGTCTTCCAATTTAGGCCTAAATGTTGTTTATGATATACAGAGTTTACATTGTCTCATTTTTTTCTCTGCCTTGTTATGTACTAGAACCTGTTTCAAGACACATGGAAGAGCATGGGCTGGAATTTCTTCAATTTGCTTTCCGGTGGTATAACTGTCTTCTCATACGCGAGGTGAAATACCATTTGAACTCTCTACTACTATATGCCTTGTTTCTTAAAACCCCGTTTCAGTCTCATTACAGTTGTTTTGGAAACTGACAACTTTTTGAACTTTCTAGATCCCTTTCAATCTCATCAACCGCTTATGGGACACTTATCTTGCTGAAGGGGATGCGTTGCCAGACTTTCTGGTGTATATATATGCTAGCTTTCTCTTGACGGTAAGAAACATTCAAAGAGCTCTTCAAGTTCAATTTGGGAATTGTGTTTTCCGTTTTACCACGAGAATCAAATACAAGTTGTGTTTGAACAATGCAGTGGTCTGATGAGCTGAAGAAGCTAGATTTTCAAGAAATGGTAATGTTCCTGCAGCACCTTCCAACTCAAAACTGGACAGACCAAGAGCTGGAAATGGTTTTGTCAAGAGCTTTCATGTGGCACAGTATGTTCAACAATTCCCCAAACCATTTGGCTAGCTGAATGACTTTTCCTCGATGATGATACTGTTTTTTCCTTGATTATATTACCTTTTCTTCTTCTTCTTCTTCTTCTTCTTCTTCTTCTTCTTCTTCTTCTTCTTCTTCTTCTTCTTCTTCTTCTTCTTCTTCTTCTTCTTCTTCTTCTTCTTGTCAAAATCAGCTTTCATTTGTTTCTTTGGTTATGATAAATGCTAACAGTCTTGTTTTGTTAATTGTTATTAGTTTATGTATGGCTTTGCACCACTTGTTGAATCTATAACCGGTTTGTGTGTTTGTAATATTTGTAGCTTTCACCAATTTGGCGCTCTCAATAATTTTTTTATTTGGAATTCATGTCATTTTCGGAGTGCTAAAAAGCTCTGAACTTGTTAACTCTCAACTGTGTTCCTGCCAATCCGGTTCAACCCGACTTTTTGCCGGGCGAGTAATAGTTATTAATTATTATTGTAGATAATACAGATGAAATTATTATTAATTAATTAACGTCAAAATTCAAACTGAGAATGTGGACATGAGCAACGTTGTCAACAAATCTACTTAAAAGATGATGTCTTTTGTCTTGGATTCCTAAGCATAATAATACATTTTAAAGTCAACATCAATCAAAATTTTGGTCGATTATTCGCATCTTTGATTATTAACTCTGTAGTATGATTGTCTATATTTACAATATATTGAAAATTAACAGTATTTCTAGTAAACTTGAACAGTATGCAACTATTTATAGTAAAAAAAATTCATTCAGAAAAACAAATTCTGTAAAGTAAAAAAAAAAAAAAAGAGAATATTTGCATTAATTATGATGATTTAAGGATCATGCCTAATTTCGGTTAAAAATGAAAAAGGGCAAAAGAAAAAAAGAAAGACAGTGAAGGGTTCAGACTTAAGAGAAAGAGAAAGAGAAAGAGAAAGAGAAAGAGAGAGAGAGAATGGTAAAGTAAGAACTCTCTAAGTTTCTTTTTTTTTTGTGTGTGGTTCATCTCTCAGTCTTCTTCTGCTATAACTCTCTTCACCACCGTTATCGATTTCTTCTCTCCGAAGAGAAGTGGACGGATTTCAATTTCTACGGGGAAGATGCTGCCCTAGCTCAAAGAATGAAAATGGTTTGATTTTTCGAGGATGGTGAAATTTTCAGGTATCTTCCCTTGTTTCTTCTTCTTCTTCTAGCTTATTTATTTCTCGTAATAGAGCTTGAAAATTGTAGAAATTATTACCAATTCGAGAATTTTTAATCAATGTTTAGTCTTTGTCTCTGCGTTTTCATTTGGACCTTATTAATTTATTTTTATTTTTTTGGGAGAATTTGGACTGTTGAAAGATTGGGAATTGACTCTGCTTAGAACAGAAATATTAACTTTTTAGTGTTTTTGGTGGATCCGAATAATTTAGGATCTATTACAAAAGCAAATGGTTGTTAGATGCCAAAAATATTTGGTGGAAGAACACAAAATTTATAGATTCTTTTATGTTTTTTTAAGAAAAAAAAATATGAGGAGGCTGGATTCTTTATGTCTTTTACTTGTTGGAGCCTTGGAGGAATACTTTAAAAGACCCCAAATTTTGGTTGGTATCATGATTAGAGAGGTTATAGAATGATGTGGTTGGCAAGAAAAATAGAGCAGCTCATTAATGACAAGACATTCACAAACTTTCGAATTTCTTTTTTTCTGCATCTACCGTCCTTGTAGATGTCCATTAGCCTCTTCTTTCGAAAGGGTTTAGTGAAAGTTACTAACTTTTTTGGGTTTGTTTGGTTTTTCTTCTCAAGGTTCTTGTAGGAGTGTTTTTTCCAGAATTGGAACTGGTCTCAAGGTTCTTGTAGGAGTGTTTTTGCCAGAATTGGAACTGGTCATGGCTTTTATGATCTGACCACTGTATTGTGCCTTTGATGAAAAACTAATAATGCCGCGGGGCAAGTTAGATATTGGATCTTTAGGGACTGTTTCTTGGCTTAAGGGTAAGAGTTTAGATTCCGTTTTCTTTCATGGTGAGTTTTAACTCAAATCTCAGGATTAACTCATAAGAAAAGCTCTTTGTTACTTGGGAGATCATTTGATTCTAACTCTCTTATATTAATTATGTGGTTTTGTTGTTGATTTCATGAGAGTACATACATATATAAAGTTGTTTGATTAATGTTTGACTTGCTTCTTTTATCAGGCTGTTTGGTTCATCGCTTCTTGTTATTTATTATCTGGCTATCAAGCTTCCAAGATGTAGCTGCACATTATAAGCTTAATGAGCATAGTAGCAGATCGACAACATCTGAGTTGGCTAATCCACCGGGTATTGGAGTATCTGGTCCCATTCAAGTATCACCATCCGTCATCCCCAAATATGCATCGCCTGCTCTACCTTGGACACCACCAATGTACCCTACTTTTCCTGATACATATGAACCTAAGTTAACCGGCAAATGTCCTACAGACTTTCAAGCAATTTCAAGTGTTATAGATACAGCAGCTTCTGATTGTTCCCAACCGTTCGCTGCACTTGTTGGGAACGTGATTTGTTGTCCACAGTTTGTTAGCTTACTTCATATTTTCCAAGGACAGCACAATGTGAAGTCAGATAAGTTGGTTCTGCCTGATGCAGTTGCTGCAGATTGTTTTTCAGATATCGTTAGTATCCTGGTCAGCAGAAGAGCCAACATGACAATACCTGCACTTTGCTCTGTAACGTCGTCAAACCTAACTGGAGGTTCTTGTCCAGTGACAGATGTCACAACGTTCGAGAAAGTTGTTAACAGTAGCAAATTACTGGATGCCTGTCGCACTGTTGATCCTCTTAAGGAATGTTGCAGGCCAATTTGCCAACCTGCAATTATGGAAGCTGTGCTTATTATCTCGGGACACCAAATGACAGTTGGTGATAAAATCCCTTTAGGAGGATCAAATAATGTCAACGCAATTAACGACTGCAAAAATGTGGTGTATTCTTATCTTTCCAGGAAGCTCCCGGCAGACAAAGCAAATGCCGCATTTCGAATTTTATCGTCTTGCAAAGTTAACAAAGGTGCTGAACTGTATCATATTGTCTTCTTATTAATCTCCCTGGAATAGTCTTGGAAATTTGTTCTGAGTGTACATTTTTGTTACAGCTTGCCCCTTGGAATTTAAGCAGCCAACCGAAGTTATCAAGGCTTGCCGTAATGTGGCTGCTCCAAGCCCCTCTTGCTGTAGCTCGTTGAACGCATACATTTCTGGGATACAGAACCAAATGCTAATTACAAACAAGCAGGCCATAGTTTGTGCAACAGTCATCGGTTCTATGTTACGGAAAGGTGGTGTTATGACAAACATCTATGAGCTTTGTGATGTCGATCTCAAAGATTTCAGTGTCCAAGGTGATTATTTTTGTTGTAGACTCCCAAATAACTGTATCGTCTTTTCCCTACTTTATATTGAACTCCTCCCTGACATTATCTCTCTTTTCTGTTACTGGGGTACACCTTTGGGCAATAAACAGCCTATGGAATGCAACAAGGTCTGCATCATTCCGTAAATATATTTGATATATATTGTTGTTTCCCCAGAATAAGTTAAAAGTGTTAACTATCTTTTTGGGTAACAATGTGAATATAGGTTGTCTTCTCAGAAGCTTTCCTGCAGACTTATTATTCGACAATACAACAGGCTACAGCTTTACATGTGATTTAACAGACAACATTGCTGCCCCATGGCCATCTTCATCGTCAATGTCTTCTTTGTCTCTCTGTGCTCCTGGTAATAATTTCCATTTACCTGTTTTTTCTTCTTACTCATTGTTGGAGCTTCCAGAATACGGAAAAATTTAGATTGCAAAGAGAGCTTTGTTGTTTCTTATTCAATTTACTTAAATGTGCAGAGATGTCATTGCCTGCCTTGCCAACATCTCAGACTCTTAAAAATCACGGTATGCGTAGTTTCCTTGCAATGTAACCTCTTGGCTTTCAACATAAGTAAAATAAAAATCACAAGTCCTTGGACAAATTTAAGAAGAGAACTCAAAGACCTGCATTTTCGGCATGTATTTGCAGGGTTTCGCAAAGGTGGGGTAGGAGCATTTCGTCACTTTATTTGGGTATTTCTTCTGTATGTTGTTGTGAGACACTAAAATGAGATTTAGGAGGGTTTTTGTTTTTGGTAGTCAGTGAGATCTTTGGATAAAACAGTGGCAAGCTCAATTTTCTTGTGTATATGTTTATTAACAGGGCAAGGGTAATGTAGTAGTAATATCTTCTCAATCTCATGTATAGCACATTTTGCTTATCTGTTTCTCTTCTCCTTCGTTGTTATTGGGTTTGTTTATTGCTTTCTTTTGCCTTTGGTTTGTTCATTTAGGCTTTTAGAATTAAGGATCAGATTCTGAATCTTTTGGGATCGATCTTTAATTATTACTTGAAGACCAGTGTCTGAAGCCTAGAAGCTGTCTTCTGAGAAACCATTGGTAAAACCCACCAATAATCATTCCAAAACCTATTGGTCTTCTTCTAACATGAGACTCAGAAAAGAGTGTATTCATTATTCAAATGAAAAAAGTATTCTCCAGAAACTGGATTCAAGCATAAATAACCAAATAGAAATAAAATTTAGAGATATATAAGTAGATATCACAATGGAGTAGGTCATATGAAGAAAAAAAATATACAAAAAATGGAAGATTTTGGTATGTCGATATGACAAAATGGGTTGAAACACTGTTAGACAATATTACCATGTAATTTAAATATTATGGAATGCATAAGTTTTTGAAAATACCTTATCTATATGTATATCATGTGCATTTATCACCTTGATTGACGACACTTTTTAATACTTCATGAAAATGGGATAATAAAATAATCCATTATTTTTCGATGTCGTGATCATAATTTTGGGGTAAGAGAAGTCCATATCCCTTAAAACATCAAGTTCATTGAGTTTCTCACACTTTTGGCAAGTCTCGTTATATTTTCCTCAAAAATTCTGTCTTTAAAAATAAATTTTGAATATATATATATATATATATATGAATTTTGATTAGTTACAACTTACTTACATATCGATATATACCTTAGTTAATGATAACTTTACAAATGTTTTACTCAAATCACCGTTGAAAACTATGTTTCTAACTCAAATATATTTCATTAGAGGACGCTTGAACGAACACACACATTCCCTCTATATATTTTATCAGCAAATTAAAGCATCAGTCTGATAGAAAGTTAAAAGGATTGCTATCATGAAGGAATAAATTTACCAGAAACAATAGAAAAGTCCACTAAACAATATTATGAACAATATATATATATATATATAATATACATTGAACATCATATCAAAATCTCTAGTCTATGAAAACTGATTTATTTTCAACCAAAAATCAATATCAATTTCGTTTCATTTTTTAGAAAAAATCTCCTTAGGCTTAAAAAAACCAAATGAGTCTCAATGTGAAACAAAAGAAATTCAATAATCGTTTTGTTTGTTTAATTGTTCCTTTTCCCCCACTTTTACATGTAACTACATTATTTATGATCCTTTACTTGAGTATATAAATACTATATTTAAAATATGTTTTAAAAATTACTGTCAACTTATATAATTTATTATTTATTTGAGTATATGAATGTTTTTGACTCGGTGAGTGAAAAGTCGTAAATAATTCAAAGGCCAAAGAAATATAAAACAGAAGATAAAATCATCGATCCCTCAGTTCTCTCCTTGACACACTCCTCTGCTTCTTCCTTCACCTCCGACTCACTGACATAAAAGGTGGGCTCTTTCTTCTCTCTCTATCTCCAATCCTATCCATAGTTAGACGCTTTGCAATATCCGGCGAACTTGTGTCACGCTTTCAAATTCTGAAAAAAGCATTCTTTTTCGAAGAAGCAAGTAATTCTGATTTTATAGTAATGTAATGTCAATCTTATTAGAGTACAAGGCGCTAAAGAAGCAACAAGCTATCGAATTTTCATAGGCTTCTTCATTCTGATGATAATGCAGACAATCAGCATCCATAATCTCGCGTTTTGTAACTTTAACTCTTCTTCCGTAAGCTCTTCTTCTCTCTACTATTATCTCTTTCCTTTGCTTTATTCAAAATTGTGTATTTTTTTCTAACATTTTCAGTTTTAATTTGCAGATAATTGATCCTAAACCAAGATTTCAGTTTTCTTCTTTTGTAACTCTTCCTCCTATTTATTCAGTGCAACATAAATTGTGTAAAAGGTACAAATTTTCTACGACTGGGTAGCCACTAGTTCTGGATTTCTGCTTTCTTTGTCCAACTATAACCTAAAGTTAAAGCTTGAGCTCGTTCAGGAGCTAATTAAGACTAAGCAAAATGTTAGTCTTATGACCACTGAATCTATTCATTGGATTAGTGTTTACTGTGTACTGCTTGGACTATATTGCTATGATTTTTTTTACTCGAGTTGAACTCTTGTTACTTCCTTGGATCATTGATGATTTTTTTTTCTCTCTACTCTTTACAGAGCAACGAATAAACAGTTTGTTGCAATTTGTGCAGCACCTTCAGGTTCACACTTTTAAATTCTATTCTCTCCTCTTTTTTTTTTTAGCTTCTGCTTTTTGGTGAACATGTGTTTCTCTTTGCAGATATTGAGACTTCTTCTAAGGATGAATCAGTTCTGATTACGAAAGTGGGGACCGTAAACAACAATGAAGTTAAGGTATACTATTGTTTCTGCGCAAAATGTATAATGACAAGGATGAATTATAAAATATGAATTCCACATAACAACTTTGAACCCCATGATCGAATCTATGTCTTGTAACTTTGTTGCTTTCCGCCTTGTGTTCCCTATCGGCTGAGAAGGTGCATGTAGAAGTATCAGCAGAGAAGACTCTATCAGAATTCAACCATGTATTTGAGAAAATGGTAGCTGCAGCACAGCCAATTCCAGGGTTTCGAAGAGTTAAAGGAGGTACAACATCTCAAATACTGTACTTAATGTGGGAAGATATTATTAGTTAAGGAAGATCCTTAAAACTTTCTTTGCTACTCTGGATTTCTTAAGTTGGGATCTTGGTCCATGCTTCACTATTTTGGATAGATTATAGGTTTAGGAAAATTTCTTGGTGTTTGTATCTTACTCTGAGTAAGGACATTGTTTGATTTTTTAGTGTTAAATTACTTGTAATTTCCTCATTAGATTTGGATGTTTTTTACTTAATAAAATGGCCATATAAGTTACTCTTGTTAAGAATGCTGTTAGGAATTGGTTGTCCAAGATTCGGGAAATTTCTCGTAATTTTGTTATTATATGATTTATTGCTGATGACTAGTGGCTAGTTACTTTAAATGCTTCTCTAATGTTTTCCCCTTGTATTTCCTTGTATCTGCTTACCAATCTTGGAACTTCAGGGAAGACCCCAAATGTAAGTTCTTGCTTCAGTGTATTTCCTATAAAAGATAGATGATAGCATAGATAGTTTTCGACCGCGTATATATCAAATAACACCAAGAAACATCAAATCTTAAATAACTTAACCATGGCTTGGTATTGGAATGGCGATGGAACCTGTGTTTTCCTACACTACAAGTTTGGAATTTTATGCAAAATATCATGCCATTCACTGCAGGCTTACTCTTATCTTTTGGAGTTCTTCCAGTGACATTATATACTAACGAACTCACGTTTAGTACATTTATAGGGTTCTTTCTTGACCCGTTCTCACAAGCCTTTTCCTTATATTCACAGATACCTAGAGATGTTTTGTTAGAGATCCTAGGATATTCTAAAGTCTATAGGCAGGTGATAAAGAAATTAATCAACTCTACTATTGCAGACTATGCTAAACAGGTATGTAATAAGCTGAAGCTGCTTGGTGACACTTTAAATTAGATAAATAGAGTCCTCATTTGAAAGCTACTCAATAGGTGCTTAGTACTGGAGTTATTCTTGTTGAAACATAGAAGGTGATCCAAAAGTATATTTTTCACACTTTGAACGCACACTAGACTTAATTATGTTTGAGCCTTGAGGAAAAACTGATGCCCCACTGTCAAAGTCTTAGTATTTGAGGTCTTCTTCCTTGAATGTAATGTGCGAACAGAAGAATCTCTCAGTCAGACCTAGTTTTGGGTGTTTAAAGCTAGTCAGAACGAATGAATAAATCTTTTTTTTGATTAATTACTGAGGACCTATACCATGGTTCTTGTGGCCAGAGTTCAAATTTTTTTTATTTTAGTTGTTGATACTTTCGTAGGAAGACCTAAAGGTTGGCAAAGATTTGACAGTTGAGCAGAGCTATGAAGATCTAGAAGAAACCTTTGAACCAGGTGAAAGATTCAGCTTTGATGCTATTATAAAGCTGCAAGAAGTCAGTTGAAGAAAGCGTTGATCCTAAGGTTCTTATCAATGTGAATTTTATTTTTGCCTTGTCTTGTAACAATTAGATTTTCTTGTTGAGTAGGAAAGGATAATCTCATTTGGATTAAGATTATGGTAATTTTGAAACTTCAGTTATATGTTGTTCCTGAAATCTTGTAGTTTTGATGAGATGATTGGTGTGTTCTCCAAAAAAAATATAAGGTAGCCAGTAGCTACACAAAAAAATATAACTAAAAACAAACTATAAATGAATGATTCAAGCTCGCTTCCTAACGTGGATCATGTTTAGCTTTTTTCTTGCAAAGACGATAGGATTTTCTAAAACCGCACCTGCACTCTTGCAGCTCCCAAGCTGTCTCTTCAACTAACTCTACCGCTCTTCATTTCCCTATTATTACAAACATAAACTCTCCTCTCGTGTCTCTAAATGTTTCTCTAGCATTGAAATCTCATTCTCTAAGGTAATCCTCTCGTTTGTGCCCTTCCTGTGAGTACTACGCTCGAAAGAATCACTTTCCATGTTAGGAATTAGCTTTCTTCACCATATGATTCTGCAATGAATGCTGGTACAGTATCTTTATGCCTCTGCAGATTATTCTGTTGGGTATCTTGTGACCATCAGTACTAAAGTCCTCTCAGGCCTGGGAGACTCCATTTTCAGCATTCTTGGAAATTCTTCCTCCTGCAATGTGATGTAGCTTCCAAAATGTGTACTCTTTCTTAATTTCCTGCTGACGAAGAACCAGTAAGTTTGGTGTCTGTTGAAGCTCTATTGTTGGTCTCATCAGGTGTTGGGGTGCCGCTTGTTTTTTTTATGTTACCGAGAATTCCCATGCTAGCAAGAATTTCTTCTCTTGGCTCATCTGGATACTTTACTCTATAATATTCTAACTCCATCTCAAGATCTTGTATTTCCTTTTCCCTATCAGCCAAGACATCGTTTGCTCTCTCAAGTGCGTCGACGTCGTGCTCCGCTTGCTCATCCATCATTCTCAGGTACTGCAAAGCTTCCATATGGAGAGCTGCTTTCTCCTCCTGCAACCGTGTGATCATCGCCATTGCTTGATTTGTAGCAATGGCTGAGGCATTTCTCTCCTCCTCTAATTCTTTAGTCAAATCTCTTAGGCATTTCCTGTCATACTCTAGTTGTTGCTTTAACAGATCAACAAAATGTTCGCCTTCAATTTCACTGCTAATGCTTACAAAAGATTCCACAGAAGCAGGGTTCTTGAGTTCCGATGATCGATTTGAAGTGTTATGAGTCTCTGTTACGTTCGATGAATCTATATCAGTGTGTTCTAATGAAGATTCTTCAGTGGCAGGATCAGTCTTGTTTGATGTAAAAGCCTCAGATTCTTCATTGTCCACATCCTCTTCATTACTGGAATGATCTTTCGCAACCGAATAGCCACAACTCCCATCTTCTTCCTCGCTGGATTGTTCTTGTGCAGATGAACCAGCTACATGTTTTGATGTCAAATGCTCAGATTCTTCATTATCCACATCCTCTTCATTACTGGAATGGTCTTTCGCAACCGAATAGCCATTGCTTCCATCTTCTTCCTCACTGGATTTTTCTTCAGGTACATGTCTTGATGTCAAAGGCTCGGAGTGTCCACTGACCTCATCTTCTTCTTCATTACTGAAGTATTCTTCTGCAAAATTGTTTTCCTTAGCCTCATTTTCTTTCTCACTTGACTGTTCCCGTTCCAGAGAATCTGACTTATTATTCGACATCAAAGGCTTGGCATCTGCTTCAACTTCGTTTTCCTCATCACTAGAAGGTTCATTTGATACAGAACCAGCCGCATTCATGTGATCAGACGCTTTTTTCTCCATATCTGCCTCATGTGCTGAACTGGAGATGCTTTCAGCAAATTCTGAGGAATCATCATCCGCTTGAATCTGAATTTCCCGAGAAGCACCATTTTCTCCAGAAGGGCTCAAGAATTCCCCACCAGAAGGAGATGAGTTTCCACTTATCTCAGCTTCATTTAATACAAGAAACAACGTCAAAATTCAAGGAACAATATGACATAAATGCCTACATTCTGACATTAGTATTGAAAGTTATTACAAACATACCATTTTGTGCTGCTGCTCCTGTATTGTCCTCTTGAGGTAAGCCCAGCGGGAACGGACGAGCTTCACTCATAGTTATAAGCTCAGAGAGTACATCAGCATGCGCCTCTGCTTTTACAGGTCGTTGCTGCTGAGTCTTGTTTACAAGATTACGCTCAGGCATGGAAGATTCGACATTTTTATAATCTTCTAAATGAATGTTCTTATCCTGGTTGTCTTGCAAATCAGGCTGTTTATGATTTGACATCTTCTTGTCTTCAAACGATGATTTCCGAGACCGAGGCTTGTGTACACGTTTCTTAGATGTCTCAACAATGAGGTCATTCCGAGACCGAGACTTGTGAACACGTTTCTCAGATGGCTCAACAATGAAGTCAGTTACTTGAAGGAATGCATCATCATCTGAAAACAGGAACTCGGACTCAGAATCCGAGTGAATCTTTAGCTCTGTGTAACCCACATGAGCCCTACTATCGCTTCGGCTTCCAATGTCTACACACTCAGCACCACTTGTTGCCATATGATCTCTCATCTTCTTCAAACTTCCACCACTTCCTCGTCGAGTAAGATGCCTTGGAGCAGGAATGTTAGGTCTACCGGGGGAGTTTCTCCCTCGAGAGCCTAACCTAATCAGTCTCTGCGTATTGTGCCTCGTCCTCCATGGTTTGTTGCAGCAAGAACATGATCTAGGGTGAGCAAAATGGCTTTTAGAAAACAGGTCATAACCTAATTTACCTAAAAGCAATCTGTTCATGTCTGGATTCGGACCAGTCATTTTGGTGAAGGACAAGAGACAATCATCGCACATTCCTCGACAATCAGCTAAATTGTTGCCATGATTGTGACATGACATGAAAGTTGAAACCTCTGATCTGTGGTTTCTGCAGAGCAAGAATCTCCAATGTAAAGGATGAAGAAGCTTGGAACATAGGAAACATGGCATCTGCAATCTACAGTAACGTGCAAACCAGACAAGAAGATAGGAGAGAATAGCATCGATGAACATGAGGAATATAAGGAACCATTCGCAGGCTGCATATGTTAGCTTTGGCGTGAACCCATTGATGACCTTCTGATCAAATATAACATTTGAATCCATCTTTCAAACTGGTGATGATGAATCCTGAAAAACATTGAAACTAATCTCACAAAGCATCACAACAACAAAGGAAATAAGCAAATGTGAGCAAAACTCAGAATCTTGGGTCTGAGATTTGCATAATTTTGAGCATAGAAGCAAAAAAAACTTGAGAAGGTGAGAGTAGTTTTAGCTGGGAAATTGAGAGATTAAACTGGTCAAAAGAAAGAAGAGAAGAATCTGGGGAAACGAGGACATTTCCTTGTTCCTCGGTAAAATCAAACAAACTTGTTCAACGACTTGTTTTGGTTTGCCAAAATTAGTGTAACTCTTCTTCACGTTCTTTTTTACGTATGATGAAAAGATCAAGACATAAAAATTACCATAAACTTATAGAATCTTTTAAAATTTTCCCTCATAAAATCTGAGATGTATTTTTTTAATTAGTATATATATTTTGAGGATTGATTTTTTTTATCTAGTTTATCTTAAAAGGATGTCTTTTGGGATAAAATATGTATTTAATATTTATTTACAACATTTATCAATACAAGATTTGATGAAAATAATATAATAATCTAACAAATCTAGTGAATGTGATATATTTGAATTTTGACATATTAATTCATTAAAATTTCATTCCGTTATTGATCTAAGCCATTTTGTGGTAAGCAAAAACGCTCATCGTTTATGAAGTCTTTTGATCCGGATAGTTTCAAATCGTGGCTATCATTATGGAAGCTAGATAATAATATACAGTTTCAAAGATAGTTTATGTAAAAAAATACAAATTATGTAGTACAAATATATTTCGCAATACAAATTATGTAGTATCAATAATACAAATTATGTAGTACAAATATATTTCGCAAGCATCGGAAAAATATGATCATCTACATTCAACAATAGAAGGAAAACAAAAGAAAAAAAATCAGCCAATAATTACTTGTGATTTATTTTCAGTTTTTTTTCTGCCATTTGTTTGAAATTTGTTTGTCAGTAAAATTAATGTTTATTTTTATTATAATTTTTTTTTTATCAAATGTATAACCAAATTCCTATTTCTCAAATAAATATTGTAATTTGTAATCACTCCTTGCGTAATAGTTGCGTACTACAATACCCCAGAAATACGACTTGTGTATAATGGGTTATAAAAAAAAAAGGAAATAAATACAGAATGACTAAAATACCCCAGAAAACCTAATAGATTGAGGTGTGAAGGAGGTGGCCCTTTTTGTCCCATCATCAAAAATAGTTTTTTTTTTATCAAAAACTCGTCGCCCTTGTTTGCCCTTGGTTCTTCTCCAGATTTTCTTCTTCAGCCCCTCTTCTTCCTTACCCGCCATATTCCTCATCTTTGAAACTACTTTATCCCTTCTCGCTTCAATTCGCTTTTCTGATTTTGCAGATTCCGCTTCGTACCCTTTTGACTCGTGAGTTTCTGTTTTGCCTTCTTGGTCCAAATTGTTCCAATTCACGCACAATATCTCTTTTTTTTTTATCCGTGTAGATGTGATCAATTTATGAAATTTTGAATTGGGTTTTGGTGGGGGCTCGAGGGTGTTTTTTTTCTTTTTCACAGTTAGCGAAATCCTCTACTGAGAACGGAAACGAGAGTTCAGAGATGGTGATAGTAATAAGACGTAGGAGAAAATATTAATCCCTGCTCTTATGTAAATATCGTTTCTTTGATTGTTGGGTGCCTCGTATCCTTAACTCTCATATGTCCCCTGTTTTGGATTTTTCATCTGATTGGTTTTGCTTTGTTAGAAACAATGAATGGTTTATGGAGTATAAGTTTTAGTTTTATATGGAAACTGATGTTCTTTGTTATTTTTAAGTTTTGAATCTGAGGAGCTATTTGTTATTCTCTCTTCTGGCAAGGTCTTATGTTAGTGTTTCTTATTTGCAGATCTATAGAAGACAGAACGAGTTGAGTTAGAATCTTAGGAACATAGTGTTTAAATTTTACTTGGCCAGTATTTTGTTACTGATGAAATGGCAAATCACGAGCTAATGATGGCGGGGAACCATGATATCTCCTTTAGACACGAGCATTTTATGGAAGCTCGACAAAACAGTGAACTGTTTCCTGCTCATGAGTACAGTTTTGCTTTGGAACCATTTCATGAGACCAACCTGCAGATAGGTGTTTCCCGTGACCAAAATGAGGTTTGGAACCACAACCAGGAACATACACTGACTCTGCCTCACAGTGAAGGTGAAATACGTGAAGAACAATCTCTACAAGGAAAAGACGAGGTCGATTCTCAGGACAACCAAAATGAAAGCTATGACCATGCTTTTGACATCTCCTTTCCTGATAACGATGACTCAGAGACTTCAGAGAATGATAAACTAGCTTTAGTAGTGTCTCAGGATCTTAATGATAACTTACAGTTGGCGGTAGGTCATTGCATGAACAGGGGTCCCTTACCTTACCTGGGCATTAGCCGTTCTCAGCAGCTAGATTTGGCTCCTCCTATCCTTCAGTGCCGGTCCTTGCAAACAGCTCCTGAGCACAATTTGGTCGTTGGTATGGAATTTTCAGATGTCCTTTCTTGCAGGAGAGCACTGAGAGATGCAGCAATTGCCTTACGCTTTGAGATGCAGACAGTTAAGTCGGACAAAACTCGCTTCACTGCAAAGTGCAGTAGTGAGGGTTGCCCTTGGAGGATTCATTGTGCCAAGCTTCCTGGTGTGCCAACCTTTACAATTAGGACTATTCACAGTAGTCACACATGTGGGGGTATTTCACACCTTGGTCATCATCAAGCTTCAGTTCAATGGGTTGCTGAGGCTGTGACAGAAAGGCTGAAAGAAAATCCGCTTTGCAAACCTAAGGAGATACTGGAGCAAATTCATCAAGTTCATGGGATTACACTATCATACAAGCAAGCATGGAGGGGGAAAGAGCGCATTATGGCTGCTGTTCGTGGGTCATTCGAAGAAGATTATCGCCTTCTTCCTCGATATTGTGATGAAATCAGAAGAACAAATCCCGGGAGCATGGCTGTGGTTCATGGAAGTTCAGTTGATGCGAGCTTTCAACAATTATTTATTTCTTTTCAAGCATCAATCTATGGTTTTCTTAATGCTTGTCGACCTCTCATTGCATTGGACCAGACCGTTTTGAAGAGCAAGTATCTAGGGACACTGCTACTTGCCTCTGGGTTCGATGGAGATGGTGCCGTGTTTCCTTTGGCTTTTGCTATTATTGTTGAAGATAATGATATTAACTGGCAGTGGTTCCTCTCAGAGTTGCGTCAGCTGCTTGAAGTTGATTCGGAAAACATGCCAAAGCTGACAATTTTATCTAGTAGAAAGAAATCTATTGCTGATGGAGTAGAAGCTAATTTCCCAAGAGCATTTCATGGTTTCTGTGTCCATCATCTCGCAGAAAGCTTCCGGGGGAAGTTCAACAACTCTATTCTTGTGAACCTTTTCTGGGAAGCAGCAAAATGTCTCACTGACTTTGAATTCGAGGCAAAAATCCATGAGATCAACCAGATATCCCCGGAAGCTGCTTTTTGGATCCAGGACATCCCTCCCAATCGATGGACCACATACTGCTTTGAAGGAACAAGGTTTGGACATCTGACTGCAAATGTTACCGATTCACTTAACAGTTGGATTCAAGATGCCTCAGGTCTTCCTATAATCCAAATGATGGAGAGCATTCGTCGCCAGTTGATGACCCTGTTCAATGAACGCCGTGAAACAAGCATGCAATGGTCTGGTATGCTAGTTCCATCTGCTGAGAGACAAGTCCTTGAGGCTATAGAAGAATCTCGTGCATACCAAGTTCACAAAGCAAACGAAACACAATTTGAGGTCATGACCAGTGAAGCAAATTGGATAGTGAATATTAAATGCCATTCCTGTTTGTGCCGTGGATGGGACTTAAATGGTTTGCCTTGTAGCCACGCAGTTGCAGCACTCCTCTCTTGCAGACAGAACGTTTACCTGTTCACAGAGAGTTGCTTCACTGTGGCAAATTACCGGCAAACCTACGCAGAAACCATACATCCAGTTCCAGACAAAACCTTGTGGAAAACAACAGGAACTGACAGAGAAATTGGTGAGGGTGATGATGAGTTTGTGATCAGACCACCTAGTGTGTTAAGACAACTGTCACGGCCAAGGAAGAGGAGAAATCAAGGAGAGGACCGTGGACGTCAAAAGCGTGTAGTTCGATGTAGCCGGTGTAATCAGACTGGCCATTTCAGAACAACTTGCACAGCTCCCATATAAAAAGCCTATGCTAATATCTCTTTAGACTCTTTGCTTCTTCTCTAATCTGATGAGTTAGTTTTTTTTCTTATTTAGGTTTAGAAAATTCTTTGCAAAGCCTTTCTCTTTATCTGTTCCAATATGTTAGATTTTCAGATATCCAATGACAACTAAATACCTTTTGAAACTTACATCTTCTTTTGTTATTGCCTTAACTTTAAAAAGGATTTGCTAGGACCTTGCAAAAGAATATTGTAATATAATGGTCAAATCACAAAAGGTATTCTAAGGAACATCCTGAGTAATAGGACTCGAAGCTATTTTAGTACAGTATACAGTACACGTGGAGAAAGCAGATACATTGTCTCGTAACAGAAAACAAACTCAACAATGGATCCAATCTTTAGAGTTCTTTTACCTATCAATCTTAGTCTCAAATGTCTCTTGATGATCCCCAAACCAAAGCATTTCATATGCTAAACAAATCAATGTGTATTCCAGAGTTTAACAGCAACAACAACTCGACGACCTTCACACAGATTTTGGTGATCTCATCCATTGGCTTTCTCTTAGCTATTGCACTGCATTACCAGCTTCGGAAGCTACGTCACTCCAAGATCATCCCTCGTATCAGATTGTCTCATAAACACAAACGCCATGAGAAGCTCGAGAGATTCTCTCACTACGTCGGTAAAATCAATCTACACATTCTCTTTGAAATCTCCATGATCATATATTATGATGCATTATAAGGTAATGTTGTTTGTGTGTTTTTCTTTTCTCCATTCACTTTTGCAGTGCGGCAGATGGGATTCAAGGACAGGAGAGAGTGTCCTCATCTCTGCAAATTAGCCAATGAATACATAAGAAAATCAGGTAGCTGTGAGGAAGACATATACAGCTTTTTTTCAGAAGAGCCTGATGCTGATACTCTCTTCATTAAACTCGTAGAGGAGTTCGAGAGGTGTATTCTCAGTTACTTTGCTTACCACTGGAGTCATGCGGATCTCATGATCAGTCAGGTTTCTGCAGGAAAACCAAAAACAAAAAAAAAGTTCCATTATCCTTTCTTTGCTAACATCATAATGAACTGACCAAAAACATTTCATGAATTTGTTTCAGATACTCAGCGCTGATGTTGAGCCTAAGAAGAAGCTCAAGCACATTGTCATGGCGGCTACGAGGTTATTCTGAAAAAACTAAAAGCAACCCAGATTGTGTTCTCTTTATCTGATTCTTCCTAAATGATTGTTCCTTGGCTGGTGTATAGGGAACAGAGGTTTGAGAGTGTGACTAAAAATCTAAAAGTGGCCAGAGTCTTTGACACATTGGTAGAGGAAATGAAAGCAATGGGGATTGCATCTACTGATGACTCAGAGTGTACAGAAGTTATGGCTCCAGTTGCACACAAGGACCGAAGCCCGGTTCTACTCCTTATGGGTGGTGGTATGGGTGCAGGGAAAAGCACTGTGCTTAAAGACATTCTCAAAGAGTAAGTAAAGTCTCATCATACTTGTCATTCTTTGGTTTTTCTTATACATTTCCCTATACATGCTTGTGTGCAGACCGTTTTGGGCAGGAGCAGATGCTGTGGTGATTGAAGCTGATGCTTTCAAAGAATCTGATGTGATATACAGAGCTCTAAGCTCCAGAGGCCATGCCGATATGATCAAGACTGCTGAATTCGTAAGGTTTTTTGTTTCCTTATAGGTGCAATAAGAATCCTTTTACATAAGAAATCAATCACGGTGAGAATGGAAATAAAACAGGTTCACCAATCATCAACAGATGCAGCATCATCACTGCTCGTTACAGCTCTCAATGAAGGGCGGGACGTGATAATGGATGGAACACTCTCTTGGGTACCATTTGTGGTTCAGACCATAACCATGGCAAGGAATGTGCATCGCCATCGTTACAGAATGGGAGCTGGCTACAAGGTTGGTGAGAATGGAGATGTCATAGAGAACTATTGGGAACGCATAGGCGAAAGACAGCAGCTGCAAGAAGATGGAAGGGAGAGAAAGCCATACAGAATAGAGTTAGTTGGAGTTGTGTGTGATGCGTACTTAGCAGTGATTCGAGGCATTAGGTGAGAATGTTCCAAGTGTTCTTTCGGAAATATAGTCTTTTAAAGAGCTGTGTTTTCTAAACATAAGGGTTTGGTTCACCATATATCCAGGAGAGCAATAATGTGTAGAAGAGCAGTTAGAGTGAGATCCCAGCTGAGATCTCACAAGAGGTTTGCGGGTGCCTTTCTTACCTATTGCAATTTAGTTGACAATGCCAGACTTTACTGCACCAATGCTCTTGAAGGTTCCCCAAAGGTTAGACCTTAGTTTTTACTCTTCTTCCTTTCAGATGCAAAATACCTATAACGTTTTAAGTAATGAAAGTGAGAACACATGGTGAACATTGTGGTTTTTGCAGCTGATTGGGTGGAAAGAAAAGGAAAAGACTTTGCTAGTGGATCCAGAGGAGATAGACTGTTTGAAGAATGTAGGGAGGTTAAACGATAATGCAGATTCCATCTACGAGTTATACAGAAGACCAAATCCTGCATGTGAAGCTGGATCAATATGGAAAGACATTGTTCTTTCTCCTTCTAGGTTCAACATTCAACAGGAGCTCAAATACTCAATTCAGAAAGTGGAAAGATTTAAACAGTATCTCCAAGAAACTCCAAGGTGAGAGAGGAAGATAGAGAACACAGAAGTTCTCTTAGCTTTTTCCCCGGTATGTGATTCCTTTATGTAACTTCTAAATGTCCTAAAACATGAAACTAAAGTGAATTTTTCTAACAAAGATAGAATTGGGCAATGCTCAACTTGTTATTTACTTATGTCAGAAAACTTAAAAAGCAGAAACCAAAGAGAACTTACAGAAGCTAATGGAAAACATTGAATGTAAAAAGATGTTTACGGAAACAAATACATGAAATGTTTCAGAGAGATAATATGAATATCACCTTTACTTTGCCAAGCTTGGTGTTCTTAAGATAAGATCAGCTCCTTCAAAACACAGCTGAATATCATATCTTATCTGCATTCTCTCATAAGCAATGAAACAATCATATTAAGTGCAACTAAACAAGAAAGAAATCAAATTTCCTTAACACATTGATACACTTCTTTTGAACCGATCAAGAACCAGCTAAAGGCAAGAACTAGATGAACACACATCTAACATAAACGTATTACTCTGCAAACAATGCGAATGTCATCGCTTCTTTAACAGTTTTCAGAAGAAGTAAAAGGTTGAAGAAACCATCACATTTTAGCTATTGATTAAAAGATTAAGATTCAAACAAACCAAAAAAAAAATTACAGAGGATGAAACCAATAAAACAAGAAAAGGAAAAAAACTTTGGAAAGCAAGCTCCTTCAAGGATCATTCAAATTATACAAGAGTATCCTAAAGAGAAGCTACAACCACCCATGTATTCAATCTTCCCCAAACTACCCTAAACCCAAATCATCTTCACTTCTTCGCCTTCCTAGTCGAAACCCTTTTCGCCGGAGACTTAACAGTCTTGGCCTTCACACTCTTAGCCGGAGCCTTCTTTGTAACAGCAGCAGCTTTCTTAACAGGAGCAACTTTTTTCCCAGGAGATGTTCTAGTAGAAGTCCTAGAAGCTTTAGCTGGTCTTTCCTTAGCCTTAGGCTTAGGAGCAACAGCTTTAGTCTTGGATACAGCAGCAACAGTCTTTGATTTGGGTTTAGCAGTAACCTTAGGCTTAGGCTTAGAAGCAACAGGTTTTACTTTAGGCTTAGCAGCAACAACCTTGGTTGCAGGTTTCTTAGTTCCTTTGGTTGCTTTAGCTTTAACAGGAGCTGTAGTAACCTTACCCTTTGGTTTAGCTGTTGGTTTCTTCTTAACCGGAGCAGATACAGCCGGTTTAGTAGCGGTTGATTTAGCAGAAGGAAGCTTGAAAGAAGCTTTGACCTTAACCAATTTTTCAGAAGCAACAAGTCTTTTTAGATTAACAAGCAAAAGCTTTCTGAATGTTGGAGGAAGAGATTTATGTTTCTCTTCTATGAATTTCTGAATCGCGTATTGACTAGATCCAGTTCTCTCTTTCAACGTTACGATTGCATCTTTAATCATCTGCATAAGCAAATCGATTCAACACAACAAAAATTAACTTTTAAAAATCTGAATCTGAAATAAAAATTGAAACTTTCAAAAAATGTTTAGATCGAATTCGAATCTTAATTTATACCTCTTCATAGGTAGGATGAGATGAGGAACTTTTCTTCTTCGTTGGAGTAGAAGCTTTCTTCACAGGCTTCTTCTTGGTTGACGTTGTCTTCTTCGTTTTACCACCTTTCGCCGCCGGTTTCTTCTCCGGGACCGTCACGGTTTCATCAGCAGCTCCTGATTCAACCGTCGTTGGAACGTTTTCTTCCTCTGTAGACATCTCTCTATCTCTCAAAAGCTTCTATGGAAATTGAAAATCGAATTAAGGAAACTATGAGAATTGTGATGAGGACGACGAGAACTATGGAAATGATGTTTATATAGTCAGATGTATATCAGACAAGAGTTTCTATCTCTCTTCTTATTGGTTCATTCTATTACTACTCGGATCGAAGTAGCTTCTCAGGTTTGAATTTTGATCGTTAGATCTATATTTATCGACGGTGTGGAAATAAGAGTTATGAATGTAAGGATGAGAAGGTTAATAGATGTGGATAGGTGCTTTTGGGTATGTTTGGTGTGCTTTTTGTTTTGATTAAAGTTATCATAACTTCTTATATAGTTTATGAATTTTTGTTTTGTTTAATTCATTCTGTAGATAATTCTTTAAGCTTTCTTTTGAATATTTAATCGATTGAAATGGTTTTGTTTAGGATGAGAAAATCTGGAATGAAGCAAGGTTGGTCAAAACTATGGTTTGTTTTGATAGTATTACGGTATATTTGTGTTTTTTGAGAATGCTTCTGGGAAGTTTATGAATGTTTATATTCATTGGAAACTAGACTAATCAAGGAATGTAACGAAACCAGATTTGTTAAAATTAGATTATTTTAAGGTAGAGAATCGTGTTGTTGAATCCGACCAAAGATGACCATCTTCTAGTGTGTGGTGCCACATAACTTGTAGTATGTGTGATGTGTTTATTTTTGAAAAAACTTCTAACTAAAATAACCAAAGAATTATGCATTTGAAATCGTTTTACATATTTGAAGTTCGTTGCATCTCGCCGTGATTAGCAAATCTTAATTTTGTTGTAAAAGATATGTTAGCAAGGCATATCCGTGGTTTCGAGTTATAAACTTATAATGATGATGTATGCAAACTATGCATCTATCTTCTAAACTAAAAGCATAGATGTAACTTTATATTATCAAATAGTATATGATATTCATTAGCAAACACAAAATCTTTGTTATGAATTGCATAGTTTAGGTAACATATTGATATGCCTATTATATATCTAACATACTCATATAGTTATGTATCTGGAATATTATTAATATGGGTTTGAACATTCTCCACGTTTTCAGCAATATTTATCGCAAAAGATTATATACTGTTTGTGGCAAGAGTATATATGTGGATGATATATGCATATACGACTCTCAATTTATATAAAAGTGGAAATATTTTATATTATGAAGAAAATTATTAATTAGGAAAGATATCTTATATTAATATACATACAGTAAAACCCTTTAATTTATTTATAAAATTAACTTCTCTTATCATATACTTGATATTGACCAAACCAAAATTAAAAACCTAGATTCAACCCACATATGCATCAAAAGTTTTTCAATGTGGAATCTAACACAACCAAATAAAAATGAATATCTTGACCAGAAATTATGTTTCATTCACACATAAAAGATACTATAATATTAACCTATAATCACAAATCAACATCAGACTGAAAATTTCCCCTGTATTTTACTAGTTTATGATGATAGGTTAACCCAATTCAAATCAAAAATGAATAATTTGGCCAAAAACTAAGTTTGGTACACAACATAGAAGAGATCTTAAACACCATTGGGTTTGGGGTCTTGCCACTTAAACACCAAATTTCTGAAACGGATACCGACCTTTACAAATGCTAATCAACCCATTATAAATACTAATCCAGTAACTCTCAAACTCCAATGAACAACGACAAAGATCAGAAGCTTCTTCATCAACCACAGATTTCCCATCTAACTGAATCTTCAACCCCCGGTTCCTATTGCTACCAATGTAATGAGGACTATTGTCTTTCTTATAATGGTAATGTTGAGTCCCCGCATTCTCTCTAAACACCACCGTGACATCGTTGTGAGCAAACGCATCAAACGCAGCACAGCCTCTTCCGCCTTAAACTTCAGATCATCACTCCAAGCACACTCAAAAGGTGCCACAGTCAAAAACTTCATCTCTTTCGCCGCAACCATCTTTCTTCATTAAGTTTCTTGCTTGTTGTACCTATGACATTTCCAAAACACAGATGCCATCATCAGCCTCAACATAACCAAACTCAAAAGCACTAAAAAAAAAACCAAAATCAAAGAGAAAAATAGACATTTTCACAAACACAGATCAAATCAAAATAAACTCACTTGTGAAAACTTCAGATCACAACTAAAGATTCCTCACAAGAAAATCATAAAACCAAATGAGAAAATGGGTTTTTAATAAAGAAAAGATAAAACCAGAATATATTAGAAAACCATTAAAACTTGGCAAAAAAAAATATCTGAAACCATTGATATAAACATACAACTGCCGCGTATCATCATTTATAAACAAGAAAGTATATGTATTTCATAATCATACGTAAAAATAATTTGTATGAATAATTAAAAACAAATTATTCTATTTATTAGGTGTAAAATAAATCACAACATGACACGTAAATGTCTTACTAGTAGACAATTTATCGGATATTTGTCTTTTATATCAAAATAACGCACATCGTTATTAATAATAAAGAAAAAAAAAGTTTATGTATCTCGTGATTATATATAAAAAGAATTCGTATGAACATCCAAAAAAATATTCTATTTATTGTTTGTAATGAAAATCATAATGTGACACGTAAATTTCTTACCAACAAAAAAATAAAGAAAATTTGTCTTCTAGATCAAACTAACACACATCCTCATTATTAAACAAAAAGTGTGTGTTGAACTCGTGATGAACTGATCATACCTAAAAACAATTCATATAAACATCCAAAGCAAAATTAATTTATTTCTTAGGTGTAAAGGAAATTACAGCGTGACACGTAAATTTCTTACCAACAAAAAAAGCTATAAAAAATTATCTTCTAGATCAAAGTAACGCTTATATATACTCATTTAAAAAAAAAAAAAAAAAAAAAAAAAAGAGTTTGTGTCTCTCGTGGTCATACATAAAAACAACTCATATAAACATCCAAAAAAGTAATCTATTTATCAGTTGTAAAGAAAATTACAACATGAAACGTAAATTTCTTACCAACACGAAAAGTTAATCGAGATTTTGTTTTCTATAACAAAGTAACGCACATCCTCATTAATAAACAAAAAAAAAGAGTTAGTGTATCTCGTGAAAATAAATCACAATAAAGCTCGAATTCAGTTTTCTCTTGATATGAGAATCAATCATTATGCTTCATTTTGTCTTGAATGAGTTATATTCATTTTTCTTAATTTATGGATTCAATTTGATTCCCAGCTGATAAGTCATAACTCAGAGCAAAGTCCAATGTTATTTAATTATTATTAGACTTTGGTTCCCTTCCAAGGCTTCCAAGACTTAAGTTACTTTGCACCATGAAGAAAAGTCCCAATAAACTTATACTAAAATGCAAACTTGATAAAGAAAAAAAATATACATAGCTAAAAGGCAACTTTGAACCATACTAAGAGCAATAAACTTGAGAACAATTCCTACATATACCCTGCTTCACTCAAATCTAACAATTGCAGCAAACTCTCACAACATTTGAGCAATGTCAAAGTCAATCCATCGCGCACAAAAGATAACATACATGAGTTTTTTTTATGGACCACCAAAGATAAAAGAGAGTTTAAGTTGTTATAGCTTGAGATGGTAGTTTGGGATGGTTATGCTCTGCTTCATAAGTAACAATAAGCATTGCTGGATCTTCCAAACATCTCTCAACGTGCTTCCTTGCTGGACAACCTCTCATGCTACTGCATTTGTAATATCCCCTGCACAAAAAGTCCAACAAAACATTTCTTAAAAAAAGACTCATACTTGCCTCTTCTATATAGCCATTTTTTGACTCTTTTGTCTCTATACATCTCAACTCCACTCAAAGCCTTAAAACACCTATAAAAGGATTGTCCTTTGCATTTTATATTAATCTTTGCTTGTTTCTTTTTTTCTCTCATTTATGATTAGAGAGTGATCAAGAAGTGTATACCTGGGATAAGGAGAGCCCTTGATAGGTTTCTGACCATATTTTCGCCATGAATAATCATCAGGAGGAATATCTGCAACCTTGTTACTTATAGCAGGCACTCTAATCGATCTCCTAACACGATGTTTCCTGTAAATTTACCAACTCTTGTTAATTGTAACATACTTTCATTAATAGGGGCTGTGAAATGAAAAACAATCTATAAATCTGTAACTGACCTCTTCTTAGCGCAATGGCATCGGCTAGAGCTGCCACATTTGGCGTTACCATGTTCATCTCCTTTCATGAGACATTTTCTCTTTAGTGAATTCTGATCAGTTGAACTCGGAGCCCCAACCAAACGGAAAGAGTTATTTCCTTCTATACTAGCAACACTACCATCTATGCTAAGTGAAGAAACAAAGGACCTAGTGGATGAAATAGTTTGAGTAACACTCGAGTTATCAAAACTCAAACTTATCCCACCGTTGCACCTTCTACGCATAATCTCAGCTTGATTTTTCTGTACTTGCTGCTGCTGATGAAGATGGTGAGCTTTCAAACGTTCATGAAACTGCTGTTGTTGCTGTTGCTGTTGCTGTTGCTGTTGATGTTTTTGTTGTTCTGTAAACAAACTGGGATAATTCGGAGATGACATTGCCTTCTGGCTAAGCTGAAGAAGAGGAGGAGCTTTTGCATTTGAGTTTATACTGAAAGACTTGGTCCCTAAAGTGAGTGAATCTGAGGGTGGTCTCAAGCTCAATTCTTGAAAACCAGACCGGAGTACAGGTGGTTTCTGAGATGAAGCAAGTTCTGTTCTTTGGTGAACAGGATCAAGAAGGATACTTTGAGACAAATTGGTGGTGGTCTGCACATTCTTAGCTCTTCTAAACCTAGCATGGCCTACACTACTACTTAACAGAGTCGACACTCTCTTAAACTTAAACACAACTTCTCTAGTTCCAGAAATCAAAGTCCTTTCAAACCCAACATGATCTTGTTGTTGTTGTGGTGGTTTAGATAAAAGATCAAGAACTCTATGACAACTCTCTACAGCTGCTTTGTTGGTTCCTTCAATCTCCTCCATGTCTTTCCTAACTTAAGAACCCTAATTTTCCCTCTCCCCCAAAAAAACAGAACAAAAAATTCACTCACAAAACTCAAGAACAAACCACTAATCTACCCAAGAAGCAAAAACGACAAAGACCCAAATAGTCAAGTTTCCAGTTTTACAAAACCCCATCCCCAAAAAAAAGAAGTTTTGTCTCTTAAGGTTGAGAAACGAAAACGAAAGATCTTAATTTTGCAAAAGAAAGATGAAGCTTAAATAGGAGAAGGAATTGGGAGAGAGAGAGAGGATGAAGAAGAAGAAGCAAAAGTAGAGCTTCCTTGGATGCTTGTAAGCTTAAAAGAAGGATTGTTAATGAGTTGTCAAACCCAAGATTCCTCTACCATCTCTTTAAAGAGGTTCGAGAAAACGAAAGGTGTGAAAGAGAAGACTTTCTCTCTCTCTCTCTCTCTCTCTCTCGCTCCCTCCCTCCCTCCCTGTAGTTCGCTTCAGGAATCACTCAACCAAAAGAAAACAAATATTGAAAGCATTTTTTATTATTTTTCTACTATATTATGATTTTAGTATTTTACCCCAAACACACAGTGAACACTGAACAAATCGTTTTTTATAGAGGGAAAAAAGTATATAAAAAAAATAAACCAGTGACTGTCACGGGTTCAGAGGTGGGTCCCATTTGAAGACCTTGGGTAAAACTCGGGTCGTAACTCGTAATTAATATATAATGCGTATTATTAACCAAACACGAAGCAAAAACAATTATTAAGTTTCATAACTTAAACATTTTTGTATGCCTCTTTTATGTTGGTTAAATCTAAGGATTGTTGCATATGCCGTATTGTTTTTTTTTGTTTGAATAATTAAATAAACCTACGATACGTTTACATCGTTATACACGAATTAAAAGTTAAAACGAATGATTCAAGGGAGAGAGATAGAGCTTATTGCCAAGTTTTTGAGTTTACTTTTTCGTAAGTAAAAGGAAAAGGTGGAACCAAGCTTTTTTCTTTTTTCTTTTTATAACGGTTACTTTACTACATTTGAACGAGTTTTTCTCTTCCACGAATTTTTTAACTAGGAAATCAGTTACTATGTGTTTAGGAGAAGTGTTGCTACTAATGAATTGAAGACAAATGTCGTCTCATAATAAGAATTCCAACGATTCCTTTATTTATATTTGGTAAATTGGTAAATATTAGAAAAGTGGATTATGACTTACTCGTCTCACAAAACAATGACTCAGTATTCAAACTCGTTTAATAGAACTAATGAAAGAAGCAAAGATGTTTTCCTATAGTAAGATTGATACTGAAAAGAAAACTAATGTAAACTTAGCTTCATATTTAGGACATTTACATGTCGTTTCATCTAAAGATTATTGCATTATTTTCAAGTTAATTTTTAAGTTTACGTAGTAAAAAAAAAAGTAGAACCAAATTTTTCGTAGTTAGTACTTTATAGCACATTTAATGTGTCTTTTGACGGATTACAAAAAAAATTGCGATGTGACACATGGATTTCATACTAAAAGAATATCTATGGAGAAATCGTTTTTTCAACTCAAAGTAACGCACACCAGTTTGAATAAACAATTTTTTTTTTTGTGTATATCTCGTGATCATAAGCAAAAACAACTATTGATGATTCATACGTTATTTTTGAGATCACTAAGACAACTGGTGACGATTCATACGTTATTTTTGAGATCATCAGCAAAAACAACTAATAACGATTAATACAATATTGTTAGATCATAAGAAAAAACAACTAGTGACGATTCATACGTTATTTTTGAGATCATAAGCAAAGACGCGACTAGTAACAGTTCATACGTTATTTTTGAGCCGGTAAGAAAAACATCACTACGTCAGTCAAACATGCAAGTTCCAATAGTGTGTGCTAAGAGAATCATTGAATTTTACCTACATATAGTTCTTGCGAAAGATTGACAAATGGATAATTTTTTCTTCCCATAAAACGATGATTCGATCAGTATCCAAACTTGGTTAAGGTAAACCTCTAAGAGATGATTCACAACCGATATACAAAGTACAATAAAACTAGCATAAACACCTAATTTTTCTTAAAAAGTCTTCTATCTTTATTAAACCGTAATAGTTCAGGGTTTTTGGTGCATAGTTTTCTCTAGTACCAGAAAGCATTTTTTAGAATAACCTTTCGTATCAAAGGAGAATTGGACCCAGGGTACAAAACAAACCAACATTTTACAGACCCACCATCTATTTGACAAAAAAACTTTTTTTTACAACTTTTCCGAATCTCTTTTAACTCGAGCGTTGGAGGGTCATCAGAAAACACCAAACTAATATCTCCAATGATCTTGAACGTCTCTTCAGTAGTCCACATAAAGATGAAAACAAAATTTTCAACCCAACAAATTATGTTGAAAATAATTAACAACTTCTATAGAAATAGAATAGTTACTTTACTTTGATTCAGTTCCCAATTTAGAATACCCTCGTGGATAAATCTTTTAAGGTTTTTATTTTCTAACTTCTCAATAATTCGCAAGTCATTTGATTTCCGTGTACTACTCATTTCATTTAGTCCAATCAAGGAAACACATGTTTATAGAAATGACAACATTATCTTATCATACACTCAAATGTCCTAAAAGGACACAATCTCATAAAAAGCAATTTTTGAATCTTCTTGGATAACTAAAGAGCCGTCTGCCTCACCAATCTTTCATTTAAAGATTACAATACAAATAAAAAGAAAAATATTACTAAGTTTTCTATACGACACATTCCACTGTTCCTGCCCCTTCAAATCTTCTTCTCGGTTTAGAAAAATATTCAGTGAAGAAGAAGATTAATTTTGTTTCTTCTGCGGAAGTCTTAAAACACCTCTTCAGTTGTTGCATTCAGGGAGCTTCCGAGAATAATCTAGCACCATTACAAAGTCCTTTGCAGGGGAACCTACAGAAGCAGTGACTCTTTGATGCTTGGAAGTTGTTTCCAACCATAGCTCTACTAAGCTGTGAAGCTGCAACGTTGGGATCACTGGTTCTCCCATACATTTTATCTCTACCTGTTGGGGGAAAAACACACATAATCAAATTAACTTTGAATCCACTAGATCCTCTATTTCTTGATTAGGTTTTCAATACATACATCTCCATGAATCCACTAAACATTATGTCAGATATCACTAACGAGTTACAAGAGTTGACAAAAGGGAGAGTTGATTTTAGTTCAAACATTAATGGGTCTTAGTTGACCAACATGTAGCGTCACTGTCGATATTAACTTTAGTAACAGGTGAGACTCATTAGCCATATCTCAAAGGATTTCCCCCCTATTACACTATCCTTGTGTGGTGAGTCAAAAGTTTCAAGGTAGAAATAGTAAGAGTAATGGACCTTATATCCATCATAGCAAGCACAGAATTGACTTATCTATAGAACTACAGTCTATCTGATTCCAAGTTATAGACCGAGTGGATACAAGGTAGAAACAGATAAGCTTGCAATTGCCTGAAAAAGGTTGGTTACCTCAGTTTCACTCTTAAGATCAAGCTTCCTCATGAGGTACTTCTGGATAAAGGAAACTGGAATATTTCCATCCCTACGGCATAATGAAACAGGGGATCAACTCTAATACAATATAATTCTACCAAACGGATAATCAGACACTCCCATTCCAGAATTGGTGTGAGATGTTGCCAGAAAAGGAGGAGTTATATAGAAACGTATGCCACAAACAAAAATAGCATGGAAACCCTGGGTAAAACAACTGGGAGTTTAAACCTATGAATGCAAAAAGTAATATTTAATCAGAGTTAACAAATATATACTTAGTGACAAGAAAACTTACCTTATTCTCAAGTAGTTTGCTGGAATCTGAGGCAAGGATGATTCTCCTTCCCTGAAACCAGCAAGTCCTTGTCAAGATACTACTAAGAGCTAGAAACGAACAGACAAAGAAAAATCATAAATATCAGTAAAACTCAGTTACAGAGCAAGAATCTCACTGATTATTTGACGCCACAAGTGAGAACCAAACAGGACCATTTCTCTTCTCCCGTTTCAGGCTTTCTGCACCTGTTAATGGCGGAATTCTTGAATCACCAAAAGTGGATGACCTTTTGCGGCGAGTCCTACGTGTTCTTTTAAGCGGAGCAGTTTCTGATGTTGTAGGATCACCGTTATTGCTGATTTCTTCCTCAAGTTTACATTTTCTTTTATGATCCTTTGTTTTGATTTTACTGCCTTGAACTTCATTCTGAGATGCATTTCCATGCTCAGATTTTGGGTCCTTTGTTCCGTTCGCCACATCCACAAGAAAATTTAGTGGTTTCCAAAGATGTAATTTGGAATTCCAAGGTTCATCAGCATCCTTATTTCTTCGATTGGATAGGGACTGGTTAGGCTCTGCATATGAAGACTGCAAAAAAAAAGAATACAATAAATTTGTGGGGGAACTATTAGGTCATAATCAATTATAAGGTTGTGTTTGGACTTGGGCGTCCAAAATCAATCATGGTATCCAAAAATACAACATAAAAATGATAATACGTGCTCCTGGAAAAGATGGTGACCTTTTATGACATTTTCTAAGGGGTAAGCTGAAAATGCACAAAGTACATTCCATAATGTGTACCAAAATTAAAGACACATAAAGCTAAAGAGAGAACTGCATTGATCATCTTCTTTACCTGCCTTTTATTCTGAGTAAAATTTTTAAGTGTTTCAGGCGAGCTTGCGCTCTCTGTATGATCATCTCCAAATTCTTCTTCCTTCTTCACAGTTCTTTTAGGGAATGAACCACTACCTCGTACATCTTTTCTTGAGGCAGATTTTGTTCTTTTTCCAGTTGTGCCAGCTTGTGCTGAAACCCTTGGTGTGCTTACTACCAAAGACGAGATAGACCTCTCTTTCCTCCTAGCAGGAAATGCAATGGAGGACACCACTTCAGGCGCTCTCTCCTTTTTCCGTTTTAGAGAAAATAATTTGGCTCTCAAGTCTTGCAAAATATGGTCAGGCCTAAAATACATGCATGAGTGGTTCATTAGCAAATGCATACGTTCACCACCAACAAATTATTATGCTACAGAACACATTCAGGATATAAGTGCTTCTTAATCAAATGAATTTTCTTGATTAATTCCACATTATACCACAAAAAGTAGCCTTTCAGATGCAGCACAATCCAGAATAATCGTATACAATTGTTAAGCATTATGTTAAAAAAAAAAATTGTTTCATCAACAGTAAGAGCCAAAAGGTTTCTACCAGTATATGGTACAAATATAATATAGAAAGAAGGAATCAATGCTAAACAAAGACCTATGAGAAATTTGTTCACTGAAATAGAGGAGAAGAATTTACCTTAATTTCTCCAATGGGGCACCTCCAAGGTCAATATCGCATACTGGACAACACTCTATCTCATCCTCTGTGATTTTCTCATATATGCATTTTCTACAAACTGCATAAAAGGACCTAAGAGCTTGTATCATTTCAATATATAGTAACGATCAAGCACCAAAAAAATGTTCTATATCAAATTACATTAAAAAAAACTTTTAGAAGATAAACAAAAACAATTACTCAGATCAAAATTTCAACTAAAAATGAATAGCATAGTGCTTTAGGTTCAAAGCAAGCTGGCTCGCTGCCAAGATTAAAATTTAGTAGATGCAAGTTTAGATTCTCTGACTCCTTCCACTACATACGTTATAGCAAGACTGATAATCGGTATGGTCTATACTGCATCAAGTAATACTAGTTGGCATGGCAGAAGCTTGTAGAAAAGTTGTTAAGTAGCATCATCTAGTTTGGTTTCGACATCATGATCTCAGAAAGTTAATAACTTAAGCAAAAGAAATGGCATCAGACCAAAATAGAACCACAAAATCAATGGTGATACTGCAGGCGTCTCCAGAAACCAAACTCCAAAGAACTCATAAACCGATTCTGCAAGGCCATTTGACAATTCTACTATCGAAAAGGCTGCTAAATTAACAGAAACTTTCAATGTTAAAAAGAAAGTTACTCAGTTTTGCAATGGAATCTCACTGCTAACATTTCTTTGGATTATATGGAATGAGCATATCAATCAGATTTACCATACAAATGTAATTCAGTTAACCTCCACATTTACAGAACGATGTCTGCATATCTTTATTTGACCGGTTTAGCTATTGGCATAAACAAGGTCATTTTCTCGTTAAACAGTAACAGATAGGCGAGACTATATCTTAAACAAATTAAGCCAGTATAAACAAAAAAATGATCTAAACTGTCTTAATTGCAACAAATCCAGTAGAATAAGCGCTACTTAACACACAAATATCAAGATATATTACAAGTACAGGTCTCTTGTTACTTGAGCTTCCCAACACACAAAACTTAAATGCTGTACTTGTATGTGTAACAAAGCAGCTGAATCTAACTAACAACATGCATCAACATACATGATTCGCCAACAAACAAACAAAAAAACTAATTTTAACGACATGAGTTGACCACATACCATCTTTGACGAAGAAAACACTCACAAAGGAGGATTCTTGCAGGCTAGATGTAAACAAAACTTACAGACTTTGGTCAACAACAACAACTATTGGTTGAGCCGAATACGAGTGTCACCAAAATCGACTGAGATATAGAGGAGAACACACAATATAAACGGAAAACTAGATTAACAACAACAATCATACAAAGTTGAATCAAAATCACTCAGAAAACACAAATAATCTGAATCAAACAAGGATAAAGACAAGAAATTTCGAAAACCAGAGAATAAAACGAATTGAAACGTAAATCGAAAAGAAGAAGGAAGAACTAACACGTATGAAGGCATTCAGAAATGGTTGTGGCGTCACGAAGGAGCTTGTCACAGAGAGGACAATTCATGCATGCCAATACCGTTTCTTTCTTCACCTTAGCCACCATGTCTCCTTCCATTACTCTCTTAACCAATGGTTCAAATCCTTGGTTTCAAATAAGAAGAAGATTCTTAGCTTAATCGCACGTACTATCCCCAAAACTGCATGTAGAAAGAAGAAGAAGAAAAAAAACAACGACCCGCTAGAAAAAAGAACCCAGATTTACGTTCACCTCAACTCTCTTTAGCGAGAACTAAATTGAAATCCAAATCCGGTAAAGTCCCAAGAGTGAATTTAGCGGAAACGGGTCGAAGTGAAAAAAAAAAGTCTCAATCTGAGGAAATAGAGTGATGAAGAAGAGAGCTTAAAGAAGGGAGAATCTGGGGATGGAGAAAGGATAGAATGGGAAAGAGATTTGGAGAAAATTAGGGTTAAGTATTTAAATAGAGGAGACGATCTGAATCGAAGAAGGAAGGGTTTAGGTGAATGAAGAAGACTCTCTCTTCTGGTCGATCTGTTGTTGAGAAGAAGAGAAGCGATACCGTAAAGAGTTAAAGACGTTTTCTCTCTTTTTTTTTTCTTTCCAAATTTGTTTTATATTTATAAAATGGGCTTTTGCGAACAATGTTCATTTGTTTAGGGTTGCAAAGTCCAGCAGCCATTTTTTTTTTATCCTCTCTTTTTTTTTCTCAATTATGTGCGATCCTTTTTTTGTTTTCTTACAAATCTTTATTGACAGTGTAAGTTAGTTTGAACCAATGTTTTAAAATTTGCTAGGCGCTAGTCGGGCGGTAAGGATGGGCGTAGCGCCTAAATAATTGGATTATATATGATTATGCGAAAAATAATCGGATTATGCGGAGATTAATTGGATTAGGCGGGGAGTAATCGGTTGACTGACTTTTTCGAGGAATTAGTCATTAATCGAGGCGGCGAGGGTAGGTCTAGCGACTAAGCGGAGTGTAATCGGAAGTAGGCCGGGATTTTTAGAACATGGATTTGAACTTAGAAGTTGACACATGAGGGAACAGTTGGTACTGAGAAAAATTGAATTCATTGATTAAAAAGGTTAGAGAATTGAAGATAAAAACAATAATTATAGAGGAGGAATCAAAATAAGTTGACAGAGTATTTATGTTTGAATACGTGATAAAAATAGATACAAAACAGCATTGAAATGGTGCAAAAAATTGGCAAAATATTGTATCATTTTAATAAAAAAATTAAACACTTTTAAGAAAATACACTTTAGGTCATTGATTTTAATATGATATATATATATATATTTATACTTCTTCTCGTACTATTTGTCTCTCTCATTTCTCAACAAAATTAATTAGTTAGCATTTAAGTTTAAGTGATTCTATGGCATGAAGTTCATTAATTGAATCAGAATCTAACTCACTGAAGTTCATTTTTAACTCATTAACTTTGGTGTAAAAATTTATTGAAATATATCTTTATCATATAGTAAAAATTATCTTCTAACAAATAATGAGTTATAATCTAATTCTAACAAATGTTGAGAAATGATAAAGAAAAACATTATAAAAACTGTTAAATGATCAAATATTTTTCAACAAATTTTTTAGTTAATGAATTCCAATAAATCATGTAAAATGAATATGTCCTAATGTTTTCTTAAGCTTAAGTAAATTTTGTCTAGTTTATGTGGTTGCCAAGCTTGTAGTGGATCGGATATCTCAATTCTGAAAGACCAATCGCCTGATTTTAAGAGTCCTAGTTGCACCGGATCTACAAACCATATGGCTTCATGTATAACTCATCACTATAAATACTTACTTAAACAACATAGACATTTGCATATCAACATTCTCGGTTGTTTTGTTTATTATGCTAAAATCTGACCGTTTCTTAGATGTGCTTTGAGGCTAATTGGAAGAAAGCATACTGGTGTTTCTAATGACCAAAATCGCCTCTTATAATCTCTTAACATAATTTATTATGAAACATCAGAAACTATCAATATAAATGTCTGAATAACAAAAAAAAATTATACTTGAAAATTTAAAAATAATTGGATTATAGATGATTATGCTAAAAATAATCGGATTAGGCGGAGATTAATCGGATTAGGCGGAGATTAATCGGATTAGCTGGGGAGTAATCCGTTGACTGACTTTCTCGAGAAATTAATTATTAATCGAAGTGACGAATTTGAACGTAGCGACTAGATATAATGTAATCGAAAATATGCCCGAAATTTTTAGAACAAGGGTAGTAAGTAGGAACAATGCACCTTCATGACTCATCCACGGCATTATTATCACATGCAGGCACATGTACACCGCGCCGCACTAGATCCCACGCCTAAGTAGAAAACATTTTGACATGAATTAATTTTTATTTGTTTCCTTAATTAATTAAGTGAAGAATAAACCATTTCAATTTTCAAACATGCACGAGGAAGCTCTGAATCGCCAGAGATGAAAGTGTAGAAAATAGATTCTCACATTAGAAGAAGAAGAAACGAGTCCCACAAGGATCTTGAAACCCTAAGCTTCTTCATCATTTCTTCAATTGCTTGTTAATCAAGCAGAGAATCTCTGAGATCTGTGTGTTCTTACTCTGGGATGTGCTTCTTCTTCTTCGTGGAGAACGATTTTAAGGAATTGAAGATAATATATGACGCCTTCTCTAAGAAGTTTCGCACATTGATGAATCAAGTTCGTCGTTGGCAGAGGATTTTTATCCTCTGGCTGCTATTCTTATCTGTATTAGCTCCGATTGTTTTCGTTTTCAATCGATTCAAGAGCTTCACTTCCATTGGTGAGCTTCGTATTGTTTCGATTTCTTCAATTCGCTTTCTAATTTCGTTTTCGCGGATGTTAGATTGATGGATATGGTTCTAGTGTAGTGGAGCATCATGTGTGTAGAGTTACTCTATTGCGTTGATTGGATTGAAATTCTCTGAAATCGATGTCTGTTTAGCTTTGTTTGATTTTGGATTACGTTTCTGAAAGTTGTTTTGATTTTGTTTTCTGGCAGATAGAGATGAATTCATTGAAGAATTATCTGACATTGTACGTTTATCCTGAGCTTAGATCTCTGTTTTCTTCTGTTATAATCCTCACAAAGAACTTTGATTCTGCCATGATTCTATATTTCGACTTTTTTCTTGTTTCAATTCCTCGACAAATGAATAATTTAGATGCTACCTCTTTTTCTGCAGAGATATAAGACGAATGACCTTAGACTTACCGCTATTGAACAGGTTCTATTCGTTGCCACTCGTTTTTGTAAACATATTTTGATTATTCCTGTTGTTGAAGTCTAGTTGCTTTGTAATTTAGGACGTGGAAGGCTTGAAGGAGCCTAAACGCATTCTGCAGGATCGGGAGTTTAATTCTTTGGTTTCATCTAATTCCTCTGATAAACGTAATGATACTATGCAGCCTAATGAGGATGGCAAAACAACTTTCCTCTTGGAAATTGCTGGGGGTAATATATATATATATATATATGTATATATGTCCGATGTTTTGCTTCATTTTCGTGGAAACTTTCTTTGTCTGCTGATACCATGAATTGCAGCAAGTAATTACACAAAAAAGAAGGAACAAACAGTAGTTTCACAGCAAACCACAGTAAGCTCTGATGCAAATGTGCGCTTTTTTTTTAATTTGAAGATAAAATTGATTATGGATTAGGTTTTGAAGCAATTCACAATGATAATCCTAGTATCATAACATCAAATCACAAGACAGTTTCTTCCATGGGCATTGCCAATACTTTTAAATAAAATACCCAAATTAGAGTTTGCATCGAGATAGTGAGACCTGCTTTAATTTTGCAATTTTTGTTCCTTTTTTCTCTTTCAGGAGAAAATTTCAGCAAGAGGTAATCAACTTAGTCATGGAACGAAATTCAAACGGCCATTAGCTAAGAGTGAAAAGAATACAAATGTTCAGCTTGAAAGAGCAACAGATGAGAGGGTAAAGGAGATCAGAGACAAAATCATCCAAGCTAGAGCTTATCTGAATTTGGCCCTACCTGGGAATAACTCCCAAATTGTTAAGGAGTTGAGAGTCCGAACGAAAGAGCTGGAACGGGCTGTCGGTGATGCCACAAAGGATAAATATCTGCCAAAGAGGTAAGCACAGCTAATTGATTCAAGGGGATTCCTATTCCATTCAGTAAAACGCCTTAACATTTAAGTTCAAAGCCAAATATTAGTGAAAAACTTGTGCCAATTTAGAAGAGTCATACAGAAATGTTTTGTTTCTTTCCAGCTCTGTTAACAGATTGAAGGCCATGGAAGCTGCGTTGTACAAGGTCAGTCGTGTCTTTCACAACTGCCCTTCCCTTGCTACCAAACTCCATGCCATGACTTATAAAACCGAAGAACAAGCTCGGGCACAGAAGAAACAAGCAGCATATTTAATGCAGCTTGCAGCAAGGACTACCCCAAAAGGGCTTCATTGTCTCTCATTGCGGTTGACAACAGAATACTTTACCCTGGATCACGTAAAAAGACAGCTTTTTCGACAAGATTATAAAAATCCTGATCTCTACCATTATGTCGTCTTCTCCGATAACGTTTTGGCTTGTGCTGTTATTGTTAACTCTACAATCTCCTCATCAAAGGTAGATGCTTCACTTTTCTTCTTTTTCTTTCAACATGTTGAGGTTCAGTTTTTTCATAACTGAGAATCTGATATCTAGACAAATGCTTTAGGCTTCTACCGTGGTTAGTACTGTAGGATTTTGTCTGGTTATGAAACTATGAAAAGGAAGTTACATTTTGTGTGCCCTTTGTTTGGTGAACAACTTCGTCTTTTCTAGAAACCTTGTATTTTGATTTTTGTTTTCATGATTCAAATTTTTTGACCCATATTGTTACTCAGTTATCATTGCATGTCATGTTTTGAGCATCTTACATTATTTTGAATTGTCTTTTTTTAGCCGCTTGTTAACACCAGATCCGTTTTCTGTTCCAAACTCTTGTTTGGTTTGCACGGAAGATAATATTTCCAAATGTCTGCTGAAACCGCACATATTCTAACGAATGATAGCTGTTTACAGGAACAAGGAAAAATAGTATTCCATGTGGTGACGGATTCACTCAATTATCCAGCAATTTCAACGTGGTTCTTTTTAAACCCAAGTGGCAGAGCTTCAGTCCAAATCCTAAACATAGATGAAATGAATGTCCTGCCTTTGGACCATGCTCAATTGCTGATGAAGCAAAATTCAAGTGACCCAAGAATTATTTCAGTACTCAACCATGCACGCTTCTATCTCCCAGACATTTTCCCAGGTCTGAACAAGATCATACTCTTTGACCATGATGTAGTAGTTCAAAGAGATATCAGTAGTCTGTGGAGCCTTGATATGAAGGGGAAAGTTGTTGGAGCTGTAGAGACTTGTCTCGAAGGCGAACCTTCATTTTGTTCGATGGACACATTCATAAACTTCTCGGACCCATGGGTTTCTCAGAAATTTGATCCTAAGGCTTGCACTTGGGCATTCGGGATGAATCTCTTCGATCTCAAAGAATGGAGAAGACAGAATCTGACATCTGTATACCTAAAATACTTGGACCTGGTAAAACATTTAATTCCCCTTTAACTATCTGCATCATGAGTCACACTGTTACCTTGATGAGCTCTGAGTTTATCTAGAAGAAAAATGTTTGTTAATCAAATAGAACATCTTACATATATGTGTTGAGAAATAGGTTTTTTTTTTGGTTGCAGGGAGTAACAAAAAGACATTTGTGGAAAGCAGGGAGCTTGCCAATAGGTTGGTTGACTTTCTTCGGAAACATGTTCCCATTGGAAAAGAGATGGAATGTGGTTGGGTTAGGTCACGAATCTGGAGTTAAAGCTAGTGACATTGAACAAGCGGCGGTTATACACTACGATGGGATTATGAAGCCGTGGCTGGACATCGGTATAGACAAGTACAAGCGCTACTGGAACATACATGTACCTTACCATCACCCTTACTTACAACGGTGCAATATTCACGATTGATTCTTTAAAACAAGTTCCACACAAATACTCAGATTCAATTCGATTCTTTTCTTCTTTCCCATTGTTATAATTAGCTTCATTCTTTAACCATCTCCTGTGTAAATCTTTGTTCTTTATGATGTAACACAAATTTTTCAGAGTTTAAAATCAGATATGTTTTACCAGCAACAGAGTCTAATGTGCAATCATGATGAGGTTTATAATATTATAATTCACGAGTAGAGAAGAGAGAAAAAGATTGTATTGGAGGAAAAGAGATGAAATATGACACGTGGATAGAGGCTATTGGTGGAGTATAGATAGAAGCATATCCAAATTACATGGCTTGTGTAATTTGTGTTGGTTCAGACAGATTTTTTATCCACCACATATTTAGTCGCTACGTTTGATCCAAAAGGCAACACAAGCAAAGAAATTAAAAGTGTTCTTGTTGCTTTAGAACACAAACTGAACAAGAAAAAAAACTCAATCGAAGAGTCTTTCTGTCGTTAGGGGAAGCAAATAGAGAAATGGCTAGCTTCACTGCCTCCGCTTCCACTGTCTCCGCTGCTCGTCCGGCTCTTCTTCTCAAGCCCACCGTTGCAGTCTCCGCCCCTGTTCTTGGTAAAGGCCTTCCCTTTTCTCTTCTTCAGATCTCATCTTGTAGTAGAAACAGATCCCAGTAATGCACAAAGTGAAGATCTTTGATTGCTTATATTCGTTAAGTGATTTGGGAACATGTACTAACAAAATCTTAGTTGTTGTGGTAAATCAACAACAAGTCAAGAATCAATTTTGATCTGTAGGTTGGATTGTGATCAGAACCAATCAAAGGAGTAAATTATGATTTGAAGTTTTGCAGATTTTTTTTTTTTTTAAATCCGAAGATTAGTTTAGTGGAGAATGAGCAATAAACCAATTATGATTGTAAAAGTTTAAACTAGATAGAATTTTTGCTAATCAGGTTTGCCTCCTATGGGAAAGAGAAAGGGAGGAGTGAGATGCTCAATGGAGACAAAGCAAGGAAACGTCACAGCCATGGGGGCTGGAGTATCTGCAGCAGCCACAGCGGCTTTGACGGCGGTGATGAGCAACCCAGCAATGGCATTGGTGGATGAAAGGATGTCAACAGAAGGAACAGGATTGCCCTTTGGGCTAAGCAACAACCT
The DNA here is from genome assembly GCA_963854855.1 of Nasturtium officinale. Classification (NCBI taxonomy): domain Eukaryota; kingdom Viridiplantae; phylum Streptophyta; class Magnoliopsida; order Brassicales; family Brassicaceae; genus Nasturtium; species Nasturtium officinale. Next base: position 5,721,297 of record OY978511.1, on the reverse strand, counting down.
CTTGGGATGGATTCTGTTTGGAGTGTTTGGTTTCATTTGGGCTTTCTTCTTCATCTACACTTCTTCTCTCGAGGAAGATGAAGAATCTGGTCTTTCACTCTGAAGAGTGAATCTTCTCATTTCCATTTTCAAGTGAGAACATGAATCAAAACGTGTCCCCTCTTCTAGTTTTCTTGTAATTTTTAAGTAAAGACTAAAACTATTTTCATGTGTGTTTCCCCATTCTCTTTAGCTTGTCATAACGATGATGATGAAGAGATTATGTGATTATTAAATATCACGAAATGTCCAACAAACAAACAAAACAATCGAAATGGATTAGTACAACAAGGTTAATAAAATAGTAGAAGACTAGTAGTTGTGACTTATGAAATTCAGAGCAGATATAGATGGAGAGACGAATATAGTAAAAAAGCCTCATTTATTTAATTTATTACATAATATAATTGGTGATAATAACCATTTTCACTTCATAGTGTTGGATACAAACCAAAGTTACTTGTTACTCTGTCCACTACCATGTAGATTATCAAAGTAACCTTTAGGATCGCTCTCAAAGTTATCTCTTGAAATGTAAGAAGATCCATTGCTCCCTGGCGCTACCATGTAGCCTCCTCCTCCACCGCTTTTCCCTCCTCCTCCTCCACCGCCGCTCCTCCCTCCTCCTCCACCACCACCGCCACCACTTTTCCCTCCTCCACTTCCACCACCACCACCACCTTTCCCTCCTCCACCGCTACCACCTTTTCCTCCCATTCTTTGAAATTTTAGTTCGTAGTTAGAATATTTAAGAGATGTAAAGATTTGTGTGAATGGGAAAATATAGTGAAAAGGTTAAGGTATTTATAATAGAGTGAATTTCCAAATGGATGGTCAAAATCTGTCTTTCACAACGATCCTATTAATTTTAGTCTTTCCATTTTGAGTTTTGTTTGACACTCTCAACCCACTCGCCTCGTAAAGGGAAATAAAACTCAGTCTTTGCTTAGTAAATTGATGTATATTTTGTAGTCTTTGCTTAGTAAATTGATTTTATTTGCCTCGTAAAACTAATATATTCTCGTAAATGAGAAAGATCAATTTCTTTCTAATGAAAGTTAAAACTATATTGCTTGCTTGTATTTGTGTATAAAAGCACGTTCAGACATATATTACAACATAAAATGACATAGAATATAAAATTGCATGGACATAGCATTGGACTTGGAGAGGTTGATCAAAGCATGCAAATTAAGAAAAATGGATGACTGTATTTATTTCAAAAAATAGTTGTGGAATTTACAAATTACGAAAAAGGGTAATATATACATGTGTGTGTGTCAGTAGAATGATGAACGAAGACGCTCAGGTTGAATCCAACGACCATCACTGTTCCTCACCATTCCTTTGTTTGCGTCTTGAAGCCAAAACGGTGAAATCTCAAAGTGTTCATCCACAAAGTTCGACGGTTTGTTCACTAGCGCATGGTCTCTCCCACTCGCCAACATAAACCTACTTGAACCAAATAACTTTGATGGGGTTTCCAACTGCAAATAAATTTTCAATGAATGGATTGATTCATAAGTTCCTTATATATTTACTATGTAGGTCTCATTTCACTTCCCATGTGGATTTCCTTATAAATTTATTGATCCATTTTAATCAAATGAGTGGTAATAGGGAGAAAAAAATATTGGCAAATTGTTAAAAAGGGAAATGGCACACTGAGGAGTTATTATCTCTTTCATGATCACTATTGAAGTGAGATCGAGAGAATCTCACAAATACAATCATAAGTTGTTGTGCAGTGACATGTTTCAAGAGGGTTTTTTTTTTTACACACACACGATTGATCAGAGCCGTCAAAACCAGTCTGATCGTCTTTTCGTAGCTGCCAAAAAATACCGTCAATTCAGAGAAGAATAAGCATATCTCTTTGATTATGCGCCACCACTTTGTGCTATCTCACACCCTTCATCTGAGCATGATTCTTGAACAAAATAATATTCTTAGAGAGAAAAAGTTAAAGCTTGGTCCACATAAAATATAAAATTCTCAACTCTTAGACATAAACAAGACTTGCAAATATAAATATATAAACATGTGCGGATGTGCCAGATTCTTTAGCATCTACAACAAAGAAACATATGGTCCTGTTCAATAAAAATGCTCATCATCTTCGTATCTAAGAATCATGATTCATACAACTATTTGTTGGTCATTCCTTATTAATATCAATCAAAGAAGAAAACTAAATATTAATTTGGTTCAAGATAAAGTCACTTTGGTGAACTTAGGGGAACATTTCGGACGATCTTCTGTGATCTCTTTTTTGTCTTCTTTGGTCTCCACATTCTTTTCTTCTTTCTTTCTTTGGTTATAAATAGCCTATAATTCAAGAAACTCAAGTCTCAGGCAACACCAAACAGGGCCAAAAGCAAGTTTTAGTCTCATGTGTATTCAGTTTTAAAACTCTTTCAATCTACTAGGGGAAAAAACAAGGAAGATTTTGTTTCTTCTTCCTCAAGAAACCAGCCCTAGATTGATTGAGACTTGCTAGTTCCTTCAAGAAACCATGGACAAAGTTGTGAGAATGTCTTCAGAGAAAGGAGTGGTTATATTCAGCAAGGGCTCGTGTTGCATGTCCTATGCAGTTCAAGTCCTCTTCCAGGATATTGGGATTCACCCGACTATTCATGAGATCGATAAGGACCCTGAATGTCGTGAGATCGAGAACGCCCTGATGAGGCTCGGGTGTTCTACGCCGGTCCCAGCCATCTTTGTTGGTGGAAAGCTCATTGGTTCGACCAATGAAGTCATGTCGCTTCACCTAAGTGGCTCGCTAGTTCCGATGGTTAAGCCATTTCAGGCCAATCTATATTAAAATGGTTTTCTAACTTTCTAAACTACAAAAATGTATCACAATAAGAAACAACAAAAAAATCATTATCGTATAGCCTATGCAACCTCTGTAATGTAGCTTTATGTTTATTGTTTGTTTTGTAATTTCAGAAAATATCCAGTAAAGTTAAATTCGTTAAGCGTCCATGGTACTATTTCAAGGGGATTATAGAACATTATTATGATTTATTTTAAATAATTAAGGGTAATAAATAACATTCATTGCTAATTCTAAAGACCCCCACCCCCAAATAAAGAGTACAATATATATTTCTACTGATACAGAGAGATTACACACAACGACTTATCTTGTTGTGTGGTTCATAACAACAACATAAGACCTTGCGAAGAGTTGTTGTCTTTCTCATTTTAGCTCCAAGACTTTTGAGTTTGGAGTGAGAGAGTTATCTGATGAAGAGGACATTGAAGTGACATTAATTGGATATACCTCAGTAACTTCTTCAGTCTTCTCATCAAAGTAGACCACATCCTGCATTGTGAGCTGGTGATATTCCACTACTCCTCTCAGATAGAGGTTTTCGCGAGTGTATATCGAGTTCTCATGAGCTAATCGAGCTTTCTCAGCCAATAATGTTTCAAGTTGAAGTCGCACCTAGAAAAGGCACACAACCGAATATCAGAACTGTACATGACAACTGTTAACATTAAGGCTTTGTACATGGTATAAGGAACTGATACCAGATCATCGTCATCTGTTTGACCGTTACTGCCATTACGATTCTCCCTCAGAACCTTATTTTCTTCTTCCAGCTGTGTGCATCGTTGCTTTGCAAAGGCCAGATCAGATTTTACCATCTTCAGCTCACGAAGAAGTAGCTTTGCCTTTGCAGCCATGGCCATTGCAACCTGTTAACATAAATTAATAGGAGGTTAAATATTTATATCTGGATCTTATAAACTTTACGTGTATAACTCCATAAATTCATGAATTATTCATTGAAGAGATAACAGTAGCAGAAACAAGCAGATATATTTTCGCTGCTGTGAACCAATAAATGATACAGAGCAGCCACCTTACGTCGCGAGATGCCTTCAGTTGAATTTCCAAATCTGCTTGTATCTCAGGATTCTGCTGGTTCCTTGTAAGGCTTGGCTTCTTTTTAATCTTCTTACGAGTTTCTTGAATGATCCCTGCAGTACGATTCTCCACAGCTGTAATACCCTCCTATAGAAATCCAAAGAACAAATGACAATCTCAGTCCCAACAAGCTCTCATTTATTATGGTGCAGAAGATGCATCAAACACACACAAAAATGCATATGCCTATCTATAAACAACTAGTGTCAGAACTCTTAACAGTACCAAAAAGAGGTGCATAAAGAGTAAGAAACATACCTCAACTGCAGTGCCAATGGTGCCACCAATGTAATTTAACGATGAAGTGATTGCGTCTAACTTTCTCTGTAATGAAGGATTCTCAGTTTTCCTACCTGTGTGACCAGCTTCCTGAAACAATGAAAAACGAATTTCAACTCCATTAGAACGAAACCTTACACAAGAATTAGAAGACTAAATGCATCTATATAAACCTAATCCTTAACCTTAATTCCTGAAGTGGTCGAAGAAGGCATGTTCTGTTCTGTTCTCTTGGGACTTTGAGGCAGTTGTTGAGGATCATCCTCATCCAAAAAGGCCTTAGCTTTACTAGCTAAACTTCCCCAAAAGCTTCGTTTTGGTTCATTCAGACTTCTCATAGACATATACTCATGAGGCTTCACCACCTCCTATTTAAAAGGTTTAATCCAAAAATTTAACCCCAACACATTTCAATTGAAGTCAAAAACAGAGCAACCCATAAATCATTTCGAAATGATTAAACAAGCAAATTAAACGATCCATGAAACAGAGAGAAGAAAAAAAAGAGATGAAACCTTTGGAGGAGTAGGAACAGGAGCAGAGGAAGGAGAAGAGTAAGCAGAGGAAAGAGAAGAGTCTCTATGCGCAGAAGATGCTCGAATTGCCTTAGCAGCAAGAGATGAAGCAGCAGATGATGAAGCCGAAGCCGAAGCCGAAGACGGAGATGATGAAGATGAATAAGACATCCTCGTTGTCATCTTCATCTTTTCCTTATCTTTCTCCGTCTCCATTGTCAGATCTTCGAAGTTCCTCAACATCTGAAAATTCTCAACCTTTACCAACTTCTCATGCTCATCGCTATTTATATAATCTCACAGTCCCCTCCAATTTTGTGGTTTGAGGGTTCGATTTAGGGTTTTCAAAATGAGCAATCTTTGGAATTGGATCTCTTTCTCTCTCTCTCTTTCGCAAATGATGCCAAGTTTTCAATTTTGCTGTCGTCAACGCTAGACAGGTACATCTCTCTCTATTTTCAATTTTGATGCCGGTTTATTGAATTTTTGGTTTTCTACAGATTAAACCGGTTTACCTTTAATATACTTGGAAACGCAGTAACGATCTTCTGATGAGTTTTTTTAACTCACAACTGATTCAATTGATAAACCATAGAAGGTGCTTATTATCAATTTGATGATCATATAGTCATATATGGATCAATTCAACTTGAGTCTTTTTCAATATGATTTGTTGTTAAAAGGAGACAAATCTAATATGTAGTACCACACAAACTTAACGTTGTTTCTACCTTTATCGCCAACTTGAACATTTACAACACAATCGTTGTTTGATGTTGCTATAATTGCGAATTTGACTTGATGTTTTGTGTGCATATATTATTGGGCTTCTTGGCATTGAATCAAATGGGCTTTGCAATAAACTAGTTTTGGTTTCTCGGTCAAACTAAGCTCCTTAGCTCGTGTGTTGATTTTTTTTTTGGTTCTTGGTCAAATTCCATCAAGCGAGTTTCGTACAGTTGACTCTATCCTAATCCATGCAACCCCAACCATTTGTAACAGATAAGAGATTTGGTTAAAAATGAAAGCGAAATGTGCTAAACTCGCCTGGCGTTTCCTAAGAAGACGACATTAGAGTGTGAATTGGAGATGAAGCGTAGTTAAAGAAGTTGACGTAGACATTGGGCTTTTGACAAAAATACCAACTTTAGCCCAAATTACTCATTTTTTGTTTGCTAGTCACATCTTTTCTTAGCCTTTGTCTCCTCGGTTTAGCCGCCGTGAGGTCGGGGACCGCTTGTTAATTAATAGTTAATACAAGCCCTACCAGCAAGGCAGCAAATTACGAATTTTTAGTATCCGAATCCTGAGTCCATCTAGATTTTACTCCAGCTCGTTTTAAAAATTTCGAATATTTGGAATTTGCATATCCTTATAAGTTATAACCTGATTCTTAAAAAAAATTCCAAGAAAATTGTTGTGATTTTCTAATTTTAGCCAAAATAAACTGTCTGTATAATTAATCCTTAGATGTAACCATTTATAGTTAAAAAAAACTGTTGATTGAAACTAGACGGCATTACAGCTCAGAGATTTTGTACTTTTGTTAATAGATGATATCCTCTTATGGTCCAATCTATTTCCAAGGCATGAATGCTTCATCTGAATAATTTAGGCTTTACTAAGACCTGCCTTAGAAAAAGGGAATTATATAATTATTCTCTCTGAATTTATGAGTTTATTGAATAGACACACTTGATCTTGTGGACAATAATAGATGAAGCAATCATGTTTGCAAAACTAATCGCATGAAAATATCTAAATAAAACAAAAAAAAAGAAGTTAAAACACCCTCACAAAATTAACTAAAATACTAAAAAAATGATTTTATGATAGATCCATAATAAATCTTAATCTTCAAACTACAAATGGTCTTCACCGGCATAAAATTATTTAGGGCAACTAGGCAACGTAGAGACGTGAGATATCTTAAAGGCGATAGAGACACGTGTATAGAAATGATTGGAGAATAAGAGTGAATCTGGATTCTGAGGGATGATTTGGTGACGTAGCGAAGCTAAACACCACGAGGTTTAGGAAGAAGGACGACCACATATTGGGGTAGGCCTCACTTAGACATGTTCCTACTTCTCTAACTTTTATGGTCCCACACATCTCTAATTGTACATCCACTTTTAATTTCATTTCTTATCTGTCAATTTACTCACATGCATTGCTCTTTTTCTATTTCTCTATTCCGCATTTTCTTACTTTAATTCAGAATTTTTAGGCTTTTAAGTTTTAACATGTGAAAACTTTTTTTTTTTTTTTGTCTTTGCTATCACTTTGTCATTGACCCAACCAAAAGTAAGATTTTCTTTTTCATCTCCAAATGAATTATATCCGATTCTTATTTAGGTGACGATTGGTTCATAACAGGCCGGGTCCTGAGGTAAACTATAGGAAACATATATTATAGGCACCAAAAATATATATATATATTATTAGAAGTATCAAATTTTGTAGATGAATCTTTGTACAGTGGTTAAATGTTTAAAAAAAATTGAAGAACTGTTGAGTTCGATGCCCCTTAATTACTGAAGTTTTATAGATTATTATTCATGAGTTAAATATTTTTTTTTGCTTTATGCTAACTATATATACAGGCCGGTTCTTAGTAAGTTTATGTGGAAGTTACACGTTATAAATGAGTAATTTGGGATCGTCTGTCACATTTTGTCCTGGTTTTTTGCCCCCTAAAATAAGATTGCTTATTCATAGAGCTTTCTAATGAGCTAGATTTAATGAAGACGTAGTTCATATTCGAATGTACTTAGCCAAGTATTAGATAGTAAGCTATAGCGTTCACTTTTCTTTTAATTTTTCAGACGGCATCAAGTTCAAAAATTAATGATTTGACGTATGTTGTAAAAAAATAAATGTATCTAGATTTACAAATAGTTCAAAAGAAAATATGGTTGCATATCACTCCTTGAACCTATATAAGGTGTATAATATGTTTTATATAAATAATTCTTTGAAAATAATAGTAGTGAACATCTAGTGAGAGCATGTTGCAGATGTGTTACATGGTGTAGAGAAAATTTTCATAATGAACAACATAAAATATTTTATTTCCATATATATATATATACAAGTTTATCTATCTACTTACCAAGTGATCTATATTGTCTATTGTCAGTATGTTATGAAAACGGATATACATCGAACTAATAGAATGTACAAGTTTCCCATTAATTTACCTATAGTAGCCATCAATGCAAATGTATCCAAATCGGGAAAAGTTAAAAGAAGATGGTGAAAAGGAGAGTTAACGACCAAGACCAACACAAAGAAGATGAAAGTTATCTAAAAGAAATATTGAACAACATAACAAAACGACAAATAAAAACTTAGAAAAAGAAGATACAAGAAGCCAAGCGTATATACTATATATTACATTGCAATTGGGTGGGTTGGGAGGGACCCACGTTAAATAATTTCTATATAGAGACTCTCCAATTATGCCTCCATCTTCTTCACTGCACAGCAAAAAATGGCCACAGAAGCTAAAAGCCCAATCAATATGAACGCTATGTCTTCTAGTCTTGCGAGAACCGGTCAATGGTATGAACCGGTCTAGTTTCAACAATAATTTCGCCGGCGGGTTAATTCCGAATCACCTGAAACTCTAACATGTGTTATATATAATTTTGTAGGGTTTTCTCACAAGATATTCCGACAGATGTTGTTGTTGAAGTCGGAGAAGCTAACTTCTCTCTTCATAAGGTAAACACAACAACTCTTGGTTCATGATTCACATTATTTTTAGTATATAATTTTTTTAATCTTGTTACAACTCATGATACGATGATGTACAAGTATAAATCATTAGGCGAATTACATAAAATTATAAAATAAAATATTAATTTCATGTTATCGTACGTATACAGTTTATGCTAGTGGCGAAGAGCAACTACATAAGGAAGCTAATAATGGAATCCAAAGACAGTGACGTGACGAGAGTCGATCTCTCGGATATCCCTGGAGGTCCTGAGATGTTTGAGAAAGCTGCCAAGTTCTGCTACGGGGTTAACTTTGAGATCACTGTTCAAAACGTGGCGGCTCTTCACTGCGCCGCCGAGTTTCTCCAGATGACTGACAAGTACTGCGACAATAACCTCGCTGGTCGGACACAAGACTTTCTTTCACAAGTCGCTCTCTCTAGCCTCTCTGGAGCCATCGTCGTCCTCAAGTCTTGCGAGATTCTTCTTCCTATTTCTCGTGATCTCGGTGTTGTCCGCCGTTGCGTCGACGTCGTCAGTGCTAAGGTTATTATTTTTTTTAACTCATAACTCTTTCGCACTTCTGTGTTAGTATTAGATCTTCATTTTGGTTAGTGTTGAGGTTATTATTTTACCATTTTTAAGTAGTAGTAAATAAAATAAAACTAAAACTAATATTTAGTATGGTTTGAATTATTTTTTCACGGATCTCCAATATTAGTTTGGCTTTCGTTTAAAGATTTCCTACAATCAATTTATTTCAGAAAAATAGGTTTTTGTTTTTCTTATATAAAACAATTGAATATTTTTAAACCATATTATTTAGATCGATTATGGTTTGTTTATCCATATTAAAAATTTACGCTGTTTTCAGATCAGTTATGGTTTGTTTATATAAACTGATCCATAATCTGTTCCGTAAGTCTCAAGTATCTGTGACTTTGTAGTCCTCGATTATGGCAGCTATGAATCTTTGTAGTCCTTGGTTACATCAACTAATAATACGTTTATTTATTTATTTTGAAAAGGCTTGCAACGAGGCAATGTTTCCATGTCGATCGCCACCAAACTGGTGGACAGAGGAGCTCTGTATCTTAGACATTGGCTTCTTCGCCGACGTCGTAGCTTCCATGAAGCAGAGAGGAGTTAAACCTTCTTCCTTAGCTTCTGCAATTACCACCTACACTGAGAAATCTTTAAGAGATCTCGTCAGAGACCATTCCGGTAGAGGAGTTAAGTTTTCCGATACCGGAGATAACGAATCCGACGAGAGATCCCAACAGAGAGAACTTGTGGAATCCATTGTCTCTCTTTTACCTTCAGACAAAGGACTTTTCCAAATCAATTTCCTCTGTTCTCTCCTCCGTTGTGCTGTCTTCTTGGACACTTCACTCACCTGCAAGAACGAGCTTGAGAAACGGATCTCTGCCGTCCTCGAACACGTCAGCGTCGACGATCTTTTAATCCCTTCTTTCACCTACGACGGTGAAAGATTGCTAGATCTCGACAGTATCAGAAGAATCATCTCTGTTTTCGTCGAGAAAGAGAAAAACGTCGGAGTTTTCAACGGTGGAGATTTCAGCAGAGGAGTATGCTCTGTTTCACTTCAAAGAGTTGCTAAAACCGTTGATTCATACTTAGCAGAGATTGCTACTTACAATGAGCTAACGATCTCTAAATTCAATGCTATAGCGAATCTCGTACCAAAATCCGCTAGAAAATCAGATGATGATCTCTACAGAGCCATTGACATCTTCTTGAAAGCTCATCCGAATCTAGACGAGATTGAAAGAGAGAAAGTGTGTAGCTCAATGGATCCACTAAAGCTTTCTTACGACGCACGTCTTCACGCTTCACAGAACAAGAGACTACCAGTAAACATTGTTCTTCACGCTCTTTACTATGATCAGTTAAAGCTTAGAAGTGGTGTTGAAGAACAAGAAGAAAGAGCACTAGTTGTTATCCCTGAAGCTTTAAAGACACGTGGACAACTTCAAGCTGATTCTTCATTAGCTAAAGAGAATGAAGCGTTGAGGAGTGAGTTGATGAAGATGAAGATGTACGTTTCGGATTTACAGAAGAATAAGAGTGGTGGAGGAGCATCTTCTTCGAATTCTTCGTCGGTGGTGGGGAATAAGAAGAGTAAACCGAATTTTTTCTCATCTGTTTCGAAGAAACTTGGCAAGTTTAATCCGTTTAAACATGGTTCAAAGGATACTTCGCACATAGATGAGGATCTTGGAGGTGTTGATATTACTAAGCCTAGGAGACGAAGATTCTCAATTTCTTAAAGAAGATGTTTCATCAAGTACTGTTGCATTTTGTTCTGTGTGTGATTTTTTTTTCTTCTTCTTCCAGTTTTGTGTATAACTCATTTAGTCTAGTGTGCTTTTTACCTTGATGCGTGATTTTTTTGTTTTGTTGTGTTGGCGTGTATAATTTATTGTTGGGATATTCAAAGTAATAATAAAAGAAAATTCAGACCAAGTTCTGACGTGACATCTTTGCTAAGTGTTTTGAGGTATAATGGAATGCAAAATTATTGTTAAGTTGTTGGTAGAGTAGTGGAGGCAAAATCGTTGAATTTGAAATTGTTTGAAGAAACTAGTTACAGGAAAACTCGGAAGTTGCTATATTTAGACCATTGAATTTGAGTTTTTTGATTAAAAAGCTAACAATAGATTAACGAATAATTATTGTTGGGAAGAGCCAGCCTTGATGTACAGTTCAGAGATTAATGACGCTTGAAGTTATCTTCTTTGGTTTTGAGAGAAAAAAAAACAAAACTGTTTTTGATGAAAATCCCAAAACAAAGCTCCAATGTCGGAGCTGCTTCCTCCTCCTCCTGGGAGGACTTCAGGGTTTGGTGATCCCGCATTGGTATTCCCTGAGTTTGCTGCTGCTAAACAATGCGTATTTGAGAAAGTTCCAGAGGAAGAAGGAGAAGGAGAAGATAGCAGCTATGGCAAAGGTTCCTTTGATTCAAGATTCTCAAGCTCTGTAATTTCTCGAAACGAATTTGATATTGTTGTAACTCCTAAAAAGGCTTCATCTTTAAAGCGCCCTCCTTCTGGATTAAGACTATCTGGTTTCCAAGAAGAAGAAGAGACTGACAAAAGTCGAAACTCAGGTTCTTTTGTTGATCATATTGGTCTAGAAGAGAAGAGAAGATGCTCTGGATGTTTCAGAAAATGTTGTGCGTGGACTTGCATGTTTCTTTCCATTGTTCTTATAATCCTTTTGTTGACAGGATTGTATGTGAACTCTTCAATCAAATCTAAACTACCTCAGGTGGTTGTCGCAAACCTCAAGTTCTCAAGATTGGATTTCGTTAAATCATCGACTCATCTTTTGATGAATGCGAATATTAACACAGTTCTTCAGCTTTCTAACAAAAATGATAAGACGGTGTTATATTATAGCCATATGAAAGCTGATGTCTCTTCTGAGAACATTAACCTTGGACAGAAGAAGTTTGATGGATTCAAGCAGAACCCTGAAGACGTTACCTCCTTAAAGATAGATACCAGACTCAGGAAATCAAAGGTCTATGATGTTGATGCTACTTTGTTGAGTAAAAAAGAGAAGAATGTACAAGCTGTAGTTGATGTGTTGTTGAGTGGGAAACTGAGTTTTGATTGGTTGGGGTTTAGAGTTGGTTTACCAATTGTTATTGCGTGTGAAGGTGTGAAGCAGAGTGATGTGTTAAACGGACTCAAGCCAACGTGTGATGTTCGAATCTTTTCCCAATGAAAAACAATGAGACTGATTAATACACTCAACAGCCTCTGATCTGTGTTTTGTTTCTTTTTGTGTTTTTTTTTTGTTTGATTTTCTTGATTGAATACATAGAAAAAGAGAACTAAAATTGACATCAAGAAACCACAAGTGTTTTACATTTTTTTTAGTTTGCATCATCATAGTTTTATGTTTTCTTCACTATTGACTTTTAGCTTGTAAATTGATAATTATGTCCATAAGTTTGTTGAAGTTTGGTTTGATGTCAGAAACAAATGGGTTTCATCTCTCTATGCCTAGAGAGATGGATTAAAAAAAACTCGAATCGCGATGAAGTCACATGCAATATCTTGGGCGTTGAAGATCCCATTATTGCTCTCTACCATATCATAACACAGTTATTGAGCCTTGAAAAAAAGAAGACTTAAGATGAAATTAAAATAAGCAGGTGAGTCGCGACTCATGAGTAGCTGTGGAGTTTAAGACGTGTAGATAAGCGTGTTCACTTTCACAGCCTCGTTTCCAATTTTCATGATTCATGTGAGAACCTAACTTCTTTAATTATTTTTAAACTGTTTTCAGAAGAATGTGAAACAGAGATGGTTAAATTATGGTTTGATTAGATTATATCTTCAAAACAGAGGAAATATACCATTCTTTTCAGTCACAAGCTCTTTGTCTTTCTGCGTCATCTAGGTGAAGTAAGCTTTCTCTTTTTTCTGCAATTTTGTTTTGTCTCTTCTTCTGTCTGCAATCTACCATTATTTTATTAGTTTAATTGCTTAAACTTATCTCTACATATTTTAAGATATATGTGAATGGGTTGTTTGAGTCTTCACGTGTCCTCTTTGCCACATGTAAATTTCTCTTTTCTCCTCTGATCTCATCTAATTTAGTTTTGTCTCAATTGTTTTGTTCAACTCAAGCCCATATTCAATACGAGAAAGTCATAGTCTTTGAACATCATCTTCTTGCCTTTGTTTTTTAAAAGCATGAGCAGCTTAAATTCTTGAGCTTTCTTTTAGGCTTCTGAGTTTCTCTGCACCCCAAGGTCATGGCTTCGTCTGCGGTAAGAAACCGTTGTGATCTTCACTTATCTACGACTTAAAAAAGCTTATTAGATCCTTTTGTTTAGTCTCTTGGTCCTAACATTTACTCACTTTTTCTGATGTTCTCAGGCTCATAACAAGAAGCAGTTTAGGAAGTCTATGAGTAAGAAATCACACTCATGGTGGTGGGATAGTCACAATTCTCCCAAGAACTCAAAATGGCTTGCAGAGAGTCTAGAGAGTATTTTGCCTCACTTAGCATTGAGATATCAAATTATATGTTAGATTGTCACCCAAATCTGATGTTTTCTTTCTTGTTCTTGTTTTGGCGTGTTAGAGATGGATGACTGCGTGAACCACATGTTAAAACTGATTGAAGAAGATGCAGATTCTTTTGCCAAGAAAGCTCAGATGTATTACCAGAAGCGTCCCGAGTTAATCCACCTTGTTGAGGAATTCTACCGCATGTATCGTGCATTGGCTGAGCGTTATGATCATGCTAGCGGTGAGCTTCAGAAGAACCTTCCCTCTGAGATCCAGTCTCAGGGCTCTCTTGAGCTATCATCTTTTACCCAAGAGAAGTTAAGTCGCAATCAATCTGGCCATAAAGAAGAGGAAGAATTATCATTTTTGACTGATTCTGGTTCAGATTCTGATCATTCCTCTGCCAATGATGAAGACGGAGACGAGGCATTGATCCGCAGGATGGCTGAGCTTGAGGTTGAGCTTCAAAAGACGAAACAAAATCTCCTTCTCCAGCAGGAAAGTGTTAATATTGACAACAATGTTGATCTCCTTCACAAAATTAGTGTGTATGAGGGAGAGCTTAGAGAAGCTAATAAAAAGATTCGAATGAACGAGGAAGAGATCTCTAATCTGAAGATTGAGCTTCAGAGCTGGATATCCTCTGGAGCAGAAGCTCATCTTGGTGCTGAACAAAAGAGTCTCGATTTGGATAAAGAGGACAGTGAAGAAGATGCAACAGGTACAAAAGTGCAGGTCTTGGAGGAAGAGTTGAGTAACGCGAAAGAGAGGCTTCAGGACTTTGAGAAAGAGACCAATTTTCTGAAAAATGAGCTCGGAATCAGTAAATATGCTGAGTAAAAGCTGAAGACCTTACAGCATGAGCTCGAGTTAGCCCAGAAAGACACTGATACTCACAGAAACAAGCTCAACGCGGAGAAGAAATAAGTCTTGAAGCTGCAGGAGAGATTGGCAATGGTGAAAACTAGTTCACAGGACAGAGATAACGAGATAAGGGCACTGAAAACCGAGAAAGCACAGATCAAGGGAGAAATGTCAAAGCTGCTTGAAGAACGAAGCCAACTTGGAGAGCAACTGAGAGAGCTAGAATCACATGCTGATCACGGAAGAGAAAGCTGAAATAGAAGAGAAACTTAGAAGAGAATCTGAGAGGATTAGCGTAATGAGAGATGAGAGCAATGTGGTAAGAGAAGGGATTGGGAAGAGAGAAGAGAAGATAAAGGAAATAGAAAAGCATATGGAAGAGCTTCACATGGAGCAAGTGAGGCTGAGAAGACGGTCGAGTGAGCTAGTGGAAGAAATGGAGAAGACGAAAGTAGCTGCATTGGAAGTGGCTGAGGAGAAAAGAGAAGCGATAAGGCAGCTTTGTATGTCTCTTGACCATTACAAAGATGGGTACAACCGGCTTTGCAGGGTTGTTTCAGGACATAAGAGAGGACAATGACTTTGTGTGCTTGTCTTTAATCCCATTATTGTGTTCTTTTTGACTTAACTTATCTAGTAAGATCCGTTAGTTGAAGATGAATAATGAATGTTGATATTATCTTTGTAGTGAAAGTCAATGGTAATATTTTCTCATATATCATCATGAATGAGTTATAAAAGCGATATTTCCCATTCGCATTTAAATCCGTATAATGCAAAGATAGCTGAACAAATATAGTTCTTGATTTAAAATAAAATAAAAATAGTTCGTGGTAATGGGCCCAAGTAAGAAAGCCCATATAAGATCATGGTTGAAAACAAGCGTGATGTGAAGTATGGTGACAAATATGGGTCAATGGTGGATATGGTTGGAGGTAGGTAACACCATTTGTTCTTCATGTCGCTGTCTTTGGTGGTAGGTGTATCGCTTCATATTATAATTACTTATTTGAAAATTATAAATTTTTGTACAATTGATAGGTCCCTGTCCTGAATACGCCACTAATAAATTTAAAATGATTCGTAGACGACTGCAAGAGATAGAGTGGTTGTTACCAAATTGACATTAAAATAGAGTTCATGGATGTGTATGCACCATATTCTAAGCTTCTACTGTGCCGCGCGTATATTTTAACCACCACTAGTTTTTTTTTTTTTTCCAAAAGATATATATATTTTTTTATAGATTATGTTTTCTTAACGTCGTCAAATCTGACGGCGTCTCAGTACGTTCAAACACCGACCTACGCTCATTTACTGTTTCACACATTTTCTTTCTTTTTTTTGTTTTCCTCGCCGTGACGGATTTGATTTCGTCGTTTTGTATTTTCTTGTGTTCTACGATTTTCTTGACATGGTTGTCGTTGCTTTGTGTTGACCCTTAAGACCAACCGGCCAAGGCTAATTACTTCATTCTTGTTCGATATCTCTATTATATTAATGTTATTTTGATCCCTTTCATTTTTTTTAAAAAAGGTTATAGAACTGATTTCATATTGATTGGCAAATGTCAAAAATGTAGGTCTACGGTGACCATAATTATATCATTAGAATACAAATAAAAATCGACACAAAATCCAGAGGAGATCTTTATGACCATATTCACTTAACAGTGAACCATTTATCAACCCAAAAAATGAAAATAAATCAATTGGCTAATCATATATATATATATATATACCATTTTGTCCAAATTTCTTAGCTACTGTTGTAAATTATGAGATTAACAACAGAAAGTAATAATTTTTTTTAGAAGGGACAAAATATACATATGATGTATTAAAATATTTAAAATCTTAGAGATCCAAATTATATAGTAAATATTAAAACTTTATTTTATTAAAAGTATAAATCAAAATAAGGTTCGAATGCACTACATATTCGCACGTGGTGAAAAATTGTTAAGACAAGAATCTCTTTTATAATTCATCCGACTAAATCTAATCACCATTTCCATTATAAAGAGCACCAATCATATATTTTTTGCTCGTTTTTGTTTAGTTCAATCTTGAATTAAAAAAAAAAATCACATTGACCTTTTTTTTCAAAAAAAAAAAACATTTTTGTAAGATCGACTTAAATCTCCCTTAAGAAGACCCCAGAGATCAAATGCTATACTAGGAAATGATGTTAATTTATTTGCTTAAAATAAAATTCGTAAAACTATAAAATTGGCCTAAACTAAATGCTAAGTGATTCGCCCAATATTTAAGAAATAAAGACAACCTGAACAAATACTATTTTAATGACACTATCTACAAAGTTATATCACAAATATATGCTGCCTAAAACAAAATCGTACTTTTAACCTTCAAAATAACAAAATCTGACATCTTAAATTTCATAAACATTACACTCATCAAACTTTTACCTTCCAAAATATTTTTGTTAACACTTAAAACTTCTAAATGCGCTTGCGTTTTCTCTGCCGTATACTTGGACGAAATAGTTAATTAGTTTAATACCATCAATAGAATGGTTAACCTTGTCAAAAAGGAATGGAAGACAAAAAGTTAAAATGAAAGAGAAAATGAGTTTTTAGAAGTGAATTTGAAGATTGTATTATAGTAAAAAAAAAAAAAAAAGGAACGAACACTTGTTATATGAAGGATTAAAAATATATAACACAAGTGTACAAAATTTCCTAATATCCATGTGTACTAAGAATACGATATTATTTATTCCCATCACTAATTCATGTATATGATATATATATATATATTTCAATAGAGTAAGGGTCTATTTGACCTTTTTAACCAAATATACATTGGTTTCATACATAACAATTGCCATCAAAGTTGATCAATTATATGATATCTTTTGTTAATGGATAAACTTTAGTCATTTAACATTGAAATAGAAAGACAAAAAAAACTTTAGTTTGTAGAGATAAATCAAGCACACTTCCTCCTACCTTCACCAAATCCTTTTCACTTTCTTGTCTTTCACCTACCCCAATCAAAACCAAGCCCCACTCACACACAACTATCCCGTCAATTATAACGCCGTTTATAATTTCATCATTCACCAACTCCCCCGTAATTAACGCCGTCTTCTTTTTTTTGCCGTTGTTCTCATTTCTCAAACCAACCAACCTCTGTCTCTTATAAAAATCCTCCTCCACCACCATTTCGTCCTCAGCAGCTTCTTCTGCTTTTTATTAGCCGACGGTTTTCTCACCGGAATTAAAAATTCTCTCTGCAAATTTTCAAAATTCGAAAACTGAGAGCTAACTGTAATGGACCTTCTCTTCTTGGAGAAGTCTCTAATCGCCGTCTTCGCGGCGGTGGTTCTCGCCACGGTTATCTCCAAGCTCCGTGGCAAAAAATTGAAGCTACCTCCAGGTCCTATACCGGTTCCGATCTTCGGAAACTGGCTTCAAGTCGGAGATGATCTTAACCACCATAAGTTCGTTGATTACGCTAAGAAATTTGGCGACCTCTTCCTCCTCCGTATGGGTCAACGTAACCTAGTCGTCGTCTCTTCACCAGATCTAACCAAAGAAGTACTACATACGCAAGGTGTAGAGTTTGGATCTAGAACGAGAAACGTGGTGTTCGACATTTTCACCGGTAAAGGACAAGATATGGTGTTCACTGTTTACGGAGAGCACTGGAGGAAGATGCGAAGGATCATGACTGTTCCGTTCTTCACCAATAAGGTTGTACTACAGAATCGTGAAGGATGGGAGTTTGAAGCTGCGAGTGTTGTTGAAGATGTGAAGAAGAATCCAGATTCAGCTACTAAAGGAATCGTGTTGAGGAAGCGTTTGCAATTGATGATGTACAACAATATGTTCCGTATTATGTTTGATAGAAGGTTTGATAGTGAAGATGATCCTCTGTTTCAAAGACTTAAGGCTTTGAATGGAGAGAGAAGTCGATTAGCTCAGAGCTTTGAGTATAACTATGGAGATTTCATCCCTATCCTTAGACCATTCCTTAGAGGTTATTTGAAGGTTTGTCAAGATGTCAAGGATCGAAGAATCGCACTTTTCAAGAAGTATTTTGTTGATGAGAGGAAGTGAGTCGTCGTTTTGTTTCATCTTTTGATTTTGGTTTTCAGGGATTTTGAATCTTTGACATGCATTGATGATTTTTTTTTTTTTTTTTTTTTTATACAGGCAAATTGCGAGTGCTAAGCCTACAGGTAGTGAAGGATTGAAATGTGCCATTGATCATATTCTTGATGCTCAACAAAAGGGTGAAATCAACGAAGACAACGTTCTTTACATTGTCGAGAACATCAACGTCGCTGGTAACTTTTTGTTTTTCTTCCTTGTAGGATACGTAATCAGTTCTCCATACGTCTCTACTTTGAATACGTAATTGAACAGTACTAGGCTCATCTAGATGGTTGATTGTCTCCGGTGAAGAGGCTGGATTGTATTAGTAACAGAGGTTTGTACAGTTTTGTGAAATCTGAAATCTTTATTTCTGGTGAAACAGCGATTGAGACAACATTGTGGTCTGTCGAGTGGGGAATTGCGGAGCTAGTGAACCATCCTGAAATCCAAAGTAAGTTAAGGAACGAAATCGACAATGTTCTTGGACCAGGTGTGCAAATCACTGAGCCTGAACTACACAAGCTTCCATACCTTCAAGCTGTGATCAAGGAGACACTTCGTCTAAGAATGGCTATTCCTCTCCTCGTGCCACACATGAACCTTCACGATGCTAAGCTTGCTGGCTACGATATCCCAGCGGAAAGCAAAATCCTTGTCAATGCTTGGTGGTTAGCTAACAATCCCAACAGCTGGAAGAAGCCTGAAGAGTTTAGACCAGAGAGGTTCTTTGAAGAAGAAGCCCATGTGGAAGCTAACGGTAATGACTTCAGGTATGTGCCGTTTGGTGTTGGACGTAGAAGCTGTCCCGGGATTATATTGGCATTGCCCATTTTGGGAATCACCATTGGTAGGCTGGTTCAGAACTTCGAGCTTCTTCCTCCTCCAGGACAGTCTAAAATTGATACCACTGAGAAAGCTGGACAATTCAGCATGCACATCCTTACCCACTCCACTATCGTCATGAAACCAAGGGAGTTTTAAATTCTCTGCTACCAAAAAAAAAAAAAAAAGTAATTTCTGCTAAATGACACTTTTGTTATGAATGTCATCTAATGATGTTTGTGAAATCTCTGTTGAATATTCCATGTTTTGCCTGTGAAATGTTGTAAAATTTCGTTTACATTAAAAAGGTCTACGATTGCAATAATTAGTTTGTTCCCACTGTTTTGAATAGACATTGATTCTTTTTTAACGTCTTTTATTAATTAGAAAATGTTAACAAATTACATATTGAAATAGACAACACATACGTAATTTGAGAAATGAAAAACTGAAAAATCTAGATATTGATGTTATATATAATTCCAAGTCTCATGATTGTTGAAAACTTTAACCACAATTGTCAATTAAGAGGTTTCTAGGTTCTAAGTTCTAACGTTCATATGAATCCTAGCAGACCTATTTGTGCTGAAAACTTAAAGAAAGCTATGTAGGCTCCAATTCTCTATTAGCTTCTTCAACGTTGTAATGTGAAGTTCACAGATGTAATCATGTAAAGCTATGTAGGCTCCAATTTTGAATTAATAATGGGCTTTAGAAGGCCCATTGATGTCGTAGTTAATAATAATAGTTCACTTGAAGAGATTGCGCAGCGGGAAACAAAAAAACATCTAAATGCTCTCATAAGCCATTTTCGAAATTTGAGATGACCGTTCTTTGCTTCGTCTTTGATTTGTCCTGCTGCGAATTTGATTGAAGATCATCGTCTTCTTCGTTGTGTAACAGAAATTATCAGTTTTCCTAAGTCGATTCTATGCTCCGAGCTCCGATTTCGGGACGCGGTTCATATACTATCGAATTTTCTAAGTAACTCTCTTTCTTCTCTCTCGTTTCTTTGTATATTCTTACGAATTTCGGTGAAATTTCACCTAGATTCATCTGAATCTGACCGGAAATTTTGGGTTAGTAAACAAAAAAATTCTGTCTCAGTAACTATTTATGGAATCGTTGCGTCGTGACGTTGAAATTCTAATTTGGAGATCTCTGTGTAGTCGTACAGTTTTCAAACCCTAAGGTTCGGTCTATTAGAATGCTGCAATGGATGGGAGGTTCGAGGCGAAAAGTAGCCGCTGTGAGTGACATTTGCTTCTTCCATTTAGTGATGAGATTTTTGTTGGCATTACTCAAATTCAAATTCAGAGTCAGAGATCTATTATATAATTGGTGAAGATAAAATAAAACCTCTGATGTGTTAATATGACAGCTTATCTTTCTTGTAGTCGCAACTCTTGAGTTTTTTTTTTTTTTTTTTTTTTGTTCAAATAAACTCCATTTTGATGATGATTTGTTTTAATCTGACTTGTTATCGTTTTCTTGGCATCCTTTTGGAGCATTCAGTCACACACGTCAGTGAAGAAAAAGTGTGTAGGCTCTTTATTATTCTGTTTATGAGATGTTTGTAGCATATGCTTCCCAATGGCGCTGTCTTAGAGATTTCAGATTTATTGCTCACATTTTTTGTTTTCTTCGTCTTTTTGAACCTGAAGGCAAAAGCAGTACTTTGAACAGAGGAGACAGCAAAAACATCAGCTCACAGTTGGGTCTGATAGCTGTGCTAATGATATAAACAATAGTAATCAACACCCAAAAGAACACCACTCTCTGGATATTCTCAATTTGCTGAACTTGTCACCCGCTATTCCTGAATGCAAACCTCCTTGTCCAGAAGGTGGTAAGTATATGCTTGTTTGGACTTCCAGCTGTTGTTCTGAGTGTGGTTTATGGTTTCCATCATAATTGGAGTCGGTTTATGGATCCTTTATTTGCATTATCGCTTTGAACCATGACATGTAATTCCATTCTGTTTTCTTACTGTTTGTTTCACATGTTAACCAAAAAAGGAATAAAAGATCTGGATGCTGATTTCTATAGCCTGAAGGACAACATTTCTGGAATAGGTAAGGTCTCCAAAATCTTTATCTATGAATCTGGTCCTCTTCAGCTCATGTTGTGTGTGTGATGATGCAGGAAGTTCATTAAAAACTAAAGCAGAACCTACTTCCTCAAAGAGGCAAGTCAGTTTTTTTTTTGCTTTCAAGTAATGTCACTGCGCAAGTTTTGATGTATATCCTCTTAAATTATTTTGCTAATGTAACTACATAGCTTATAAAAGTTTGATGCTTCACTGTCTTATAGGACTTCGTGTAGTCTCCCTGATAGCCAGACAAACGCTTTCAAGAAAGCAAACACCATAGTGGATCTGATGGATGCCACAGACCGGAGTAAGCAATCCCTATAACTGAGAATGGAGTTAGCATCTTGGAACTAGAAATCTGTATTCTGTTTTTCCGTTCTTGTACATAGACTTAGCATCTATAGCATTTACATAGGTCTTTTCATTCTGGTTTGACGCCCCAATCACTTTTCACTGTACGGTTATCCAAATTTAAGACATTATATATTTTTTCAGAGTTATCTGTCTTTGATTTGGTTGGTGATGATCATACAACAAACAACCTGGAAGAATGTTCTCCGTCTGAGGCTCACATGGCATTTTCAGTTGAAGGTATATGTTTTAGAGATCCTAGAGTGGTACAAAAGGTTTAACATTTCATGTGTACGCATATCATGATCATTCTTCAATACAAGATTTCTCACAGTCCTTACTTTTGTGACTCCTACTTTCTCCATTCAGGATTAGGTAAAATAAACACGACAACTCCACTTAATTCTCCACAACCATCTGAGAGGTAAGTAGCATATTTTGGTTATTTTGGCACTTGCCTGCATTATGTTTGTTTTCTCTTTTATTTATGTATACTTTTTCATCTTACATTAGCAGTAATATGTACCATTTAGGATATAAAATCAATGATTGTATTTCACTTGTGATATTAAAGAACCTTTGCGTACCGGTGCTTCTCTCCATGGAAGGATACAGGTCAACCAGATACATCAAACGTCAGGGAAAGGCTCAACGACTTTGAGAAGGATGTGGTAACAAAGTCTAGTCATCTTATCTTTTACCTGTCTTCCTTTCATCTCTAATTGTTTCTCTAGACCCAATATCTTCATATCCCTCTTACAGGATACAATAATTAAAGGTAGCAAAACGTTCCAAGATGACAACTGTTATAGGTCTCCTGTTGGCCAAGATACTAATGATGGGGGTAGAAAGCAAAAAGTGTGCACTTTCAGTGATCACTTGCACAAACAATATAGCTATTCAAGAAGTTACTTCTGTGATGATGCAGATTTTAACAACTTCTCTGACAATGAGTGGAATGGTAATTACTTATGCAAATGGTTTCTTTTTCTTTTCTTTTCATCACAACTCATCATCTATCAACCCTTGGTTTCTCATGCATTTTCCATATCTTCTCTTAGTCTGTCATGAACCCTCCTCCCTCCATCTTCTGCAATTTACATAAAACATGACTTGATGCAAAGTAACATGTCAAATCTTAGTGAATGCTCCTAGTATCAAATGTAATGAATACAATTTCATTTGGTGTGATATTGAACTTAGGGAATCCTTTTTGATCTAATATCATATGTGCGCCTGTTTCTTTTTTCCTCCTGACATCAAACAACAAAATGTATGAATTTGGCGTCTTTTTCTTCCCTCACCAGCTAAGTCTGCTTTTCTTGATGACGAGGAAGAAAGTTTTTACTGGAAGCACGAACAGCCCTTCCAAAAGGAAAGCCTGAACCCTAATTTCCTGAAATATGGGAAGGTCTACACTGAGATTCACCATAAGAAAAATAAGGGGTGCTTTTCAAAATCTCTCATCTTGTCACTTTCTGATGGTGGTACGGTGCCTCTTGACATTTATAGTCTTTTGTGTTTTAGGGATTACCTGGAAAATGCCTGGAGGTCCAACATCAGAGGTGGGTTTAGTTCAATTAATTAAGAAATAACAGCCATCTGCATATATGCCATCAAAAAACTTTCATTTGACCCTATAAGTTTAACTCATAAAATAAAGCGTCTGTCTTTTGGAAGTTTATTGACTCATTGTTTCACATAATTCTTTGGAATTTAAATTCTATCTTTATTTTATTTTATTTAACTCTCTTTCAATATCTCTTAGCTTCCTCTGTTGTTGGTATTTGAAGTTGTTGTTGGACTTACTGGGTTTCCTTGGTTTTTCCGTATCTCAGATTCACCAACTCGAAGGTCACATCTTCTAGAAAGGAATATCGATCATCCAAGTTTCGCTAAGGCAGGGTAAGTCAATTCCTTTAAATGCATCAGGGCATTTTTGAACTCATGCTGAATGAACTTATCAAAAATAACATCTAGTCATTTCAGAAATACGGACTTTGAATTTGACAATGTATTTGAGCAACCGGTTTGGTCATCCATTGTACCAGAGGAAGATAAAGACAGCCATAGTTTGCGCAGGTAAGCATCTGCGATATTTCTCATTCTGAGTGTGTTTATATGCTTTATATACAGTGAACTGCAATCCTGACACCACTCACTATTTCTAACAGCGAAGAATCTTGCTCGTCTAGTGCAGGTATTGATTTTTTTCTGAAGAATTCTTGTGAATCATATGTTAGGATTTTGCAAACATTTGTTTCTTCCTAGATATTGAACCGTCATTGCCCCTGAATCTTTTCAGTTTGGACCAATGAAGCCCACAATTCACAGTTTGAGATCAAAACAAGACAAAAGAAAAGGGCAGTTGAATCGTTTCGCAACCTTGGAGGCAAGAATGATATGAATAATGGCCTTTTCCAAGAAGATTGGGACGTGGCTGATCAATATCTGAAGAAAAAAACTGGGTCTGGAAAGCAGGTCAGATCATCAAACCTGGAAAAGTTGAGATCTACCAGTCAGACAGAAGGTGGTCTAGACGGTGAACATTGTCATGCACTTTCCTGTGTTCATCACTAACATCACTTACAGTCTCTTCTCAAGTAGGCAGATCCCATTAGTGCCCCTGACACATGGAGAATTTTAAATTGTTGTTAGATGTAACCCAAGGAGGTCATGGAAGCTAAGCATCAAGGAAACAGAGGTAAAGTGAATTCTATTTCCTAGGATAACAAAAGTCTTTTAATTTGTTTATTAATTAGTATTACAAGAATAAGCTAACATATGAATGTTGAGATAGAATCAGGAGAAAAGACAAGTAGAGACTCGTTCCAACAAATGATAATGTTAGAAAGACGAACGCTTCAACTCGTTTGTTTTAACAAGACATTGCTCCTTGACTCTTTGAAAACTTAGGTAAGACTCCATATCCATATCTTGGGTCTTTACTTCAACTTATCACCAAATCTGAAATCCAAAATTCATATATTTCTTGGGCAAATAAGGGCATGTGCAAGTTTTCGAGTATATTTTTAATATCATGTATTAGGTTACACATAAAAATCGACCATATCCTGTTGTCTATATAGCGTTTGCACCTACCTTTCACATGCAAATCGTGTTTGTCACCACCAACGTTCTGTCTTTACTATTTTTGAGACGACAGTACTTGCTATTTTTGAGATGGCTATAGTACATTAGGCAAACATATTCACATAAAACATGTTTTTAACCAAATTTAGTTAGACATTGTTGTGCACAGTGTACGTTACAAAACTTTATTCTTTGTCTTTTTTAAAGGTTCCAAATACAAAACTTGCCGTTGTTTTTAATAATCACAAGAGCCTACATGGCTTACATATGACAGACTTTTATCCTCATAATGGATATCGGAGTTAATAAAGTTAATGTGTACTTTTTGCATACTTGATTGTTTTTTCCGTTAATGTTGAATACTTTAATTATATGGGGGATAATGAGATTCCTTCATATTAATATTATTGTAATCATAACTTTATTAATTAAGAAAAAATAGTATCTATTGCAACTTTACAAGCTGGGATCGTGAGCCCCAGTTACAGCTATAAGGCATTATTTCAGATTCTATCAGTTGAATGTATTTCTTTTACATGCCGTCCTAAAAACTCCTTGGATGTTAATTACTTAAAAGGATATCTTAATTTCAAGTGTTAATTTCTCAGTATTCATAAATAAATATTAGAAGAAGAAAACATAAATTTAGAGAATATTGCGGCTGTTTGTTTCTCATGAGCAAACATGTCAAAGTACGAGATTTCACATGGAATTTTCCACATCGACAACTATCTTAAGGAGAGGGTTCACATTAGGCCTAAAACATAAAAATCTCTCCTAGTTAATCATATACTCTTGAGAATTTAGTATTTGATCATAAAATCATTTTTTGTAATCATTTTATAATCCAGTTTTGAATTGTATGATGATAATGTAATCAAATGGTTGGTCAGCTTCGTAAATTAATTGAAGTATAAGGGGAAATTGCTCTGAGTTGATTATCGCTTCTACGTGGTAAAAAATTGTTTTTGTTTGTTTGATAAAGAAGAATAAATACTGTTACCTTAATTTATTCGCAATATATCTAAGTTGACTCATCAATCCCCGTTTATATTGCCGTCTCAATTCCTTCTAGATTTTACGAGAGTCAGTTTCCGAGTTTGGTTATAAGCGCACGAATACATGGAGGCCATATATGCGTATACATGAATTTCATCAACAAGATATATTATAATTTTATTATATATATATTATATATATTTATACAAATACATGTAGGCTGTATGTATATACATAGAATTATAGAAAACATGTATTTAATAAAAAAACCTATTATAATTCCTATCAGCTAAGTATTATATTTATACAAATTCATGTAGGCTATATATACGTGCAATAGCCAATAGTTATCTTCTACATTAATAATTGGGAATTTTGGATGGAGAATTAAAACAATTTCAAATTAATAGCAATGGATGAGAGAATATCAAACAAATACTGATTTCTTAAGAGTATATGACAAAAATAGAAATCAAGAAAGTCAAAAGAGAAAAGAAGAAAGAACCTTATCAATTCTTGTGTGTGCATGTATGTGTATATTATGTGTCATGCATGCATTCAATATTTATAGTAGTTTGCCAAAAAAAATGATAAAATAATTCATTTATAGAAAATGAATATCTTTATTCTATAGATTATATATACCTCAAAAATGAGAGTTGAATAGATTAATCAGATATAAAATTACGTCACCATACTCTTTTTTCCAAAATATATGATTCCTACCAACCCTAATTCATGTCTATAAATGCAGACAAAAAATCTTAACCTTAACCCATAAGAAAAAAGTCAATAACACACACAAAAAAAACTATAGTTTTTCACTTTGTGGTCTCTTCTTCTAATCTCTGCGAATTTCTTACTTTGGTGTGTTGTGTTGTGTTCTCAAAGTCTCTTTTAAGTGTCGTGCATGCATTTTTAAGCGTTTCTTTTATCCTCCTCCTTCTCTTTGCATGCTCTTTCTCTATCTGATTTGTAATTTTAATTTTTTCACATTGAATAATTAAAAAAAAAAACTAAAAAATTCACCAAAAAAAAAAAAAACCTCGTTGCTTCTTCTTCGCCGTTACAGTCCTCTTTAATCCGCCGTCAAAATCATCTCGCCGTTTCATATCTCCTCCGTCTTCTGATTCTCTCTACACGACTTTGATTTTGACCAACGTCGATGCATGTTTCATGACTCACTATAATAGTCCTCTTCTTCAATTCCATCAATTCACGTCGATTTCAAACTCCGATTTGTCTTCCTGGCTCTTAGAGTGGTTTTAGGGTTTAAAGATTTTGAATTTGGGATTTGAAAATTCTGATTTTGGGTTTAGATGTTTCAAGTCAAAATGGGGTCAAAGATGTGCATGAACACATCTTGTGGTTCGACTTCTACTGTTGAATGGAAGAAAGGTTGGCCTCTTCGATCTGGTCTCCTTGCTGATCTCTGTTATCGTTGCGGGTATCTCTCTTTCTCTCTAATTTCGATTTCAAAAACACTAAATTTTTGTTGAGTTGTTTACTAAAGTCTCGATCTTTTCATCACCTGTTCTTATCTTCTTGATTCTATCTTATAGTTTAGCTCATTGTGGTGTTGTTGTATTTTGGTTTGACTCTTTTAATCTATAAATAGGAAAAAATATATATACAGAATTAAGTGATTTTTTGATTCCTGTGTTGAAATAGATCCGTTTATGATGGTTCTATTTTCTGTGAAACATTCCATTCGGACCAACCCGGTTGGAGGGAATGCTATTTGTGTAACAAGGTTCGATTTTTTTTTAAATATTATTCATCCTTATTTTGATTTCATTCTGTTTGAATATGCTTTTCTACATTTGTTCTGAATGAGATTCTGCAATGGCAGCGACTTCATTGTGGATGCATTGCTGCTAAGGTTATGGTTGAGCTTATGGACTATGGTGGTGTTGGTTGTGCTACTTGCGCTAATTCCCATCCACTCAGTTTGGTGAGTTTTTGACTATGTTTGATTCGGTTTCGCCCTTTTGAGTATATTCAAGTTGTTATTCTAAGCAATCCGGTCTTTTTCAGAATAAGAGAGGTGAGTATCCTGGTGTTTTTAGCAGATTTCCAATTAAAACGTTAGCTGATAGGCAACATGTAATTTGCGAAAGCGGTTTGAATATTGATGGAGGAAGAACTGAAGCGGATCTCTTTCCTCAATCTCAGAGATGTGAGACTCAGCCATTAGTCATGGGTGGAGATATGCCTCACCGTGGGTTTGGTAAGATTATGAAATCAGAAAATACCACCACAGGGTATAGGTTAAATGGTGGGGAAATGCATGAATCATCACCTCTGCAGCCATCTTTAAGTATTGCTTTGGCACTTCCTTATATTCCAGCTTTTTCAACTGAGGGTGTCGAGGGAAAGAAACACATTGGTGCTTCTCAGTCCAACTTGGTCCATTGTTCTGCGTCTAATATAATCCAAAAACCATCAAAACCTGCTATTTCAACTCCTCCTGGGACTAGTAAATCCGCTCAGGCACGGATTGGGAGGCCGCCTGTCGAAGGAAGAGGGAAAGGCCATTTACTTCCGCGGTATTGGCCAAAATATACAGATAAAGAGGTTCAGCAGATCTCTGGAAAGTATCCTTTTTTTGCTTCCTCTTTGTTTCAATTTTTACTGGTAATTTTTGTCTGAACACACTTCTGGTGACTCCATGTTTATCTTAACAATCTTAGTCTAAATTTGAACATTGTACCTCTTTTTGAGAAAACTCTTAGTGCCAGTGATGCTGGCCGCATTGGTCGTCTAGTTCTTCCCAAAGCCTGTGCAGAGGTAGTTTTCCCATTCTTATGGTGTTACTTTCTCATTTTCTTGTGTGTCTTTCCCTTTTCCTTGAAATATCTCGAAGAGTTAAGATTGAATTCTGCACTGATCTACAGGCATATTTTCCTCCGATTAGTCAATCAGAAGGCATTCCTTTGAAAATCCAAGATGTGAGGGGTAAAGAGTGGACGTTCCAGTTCAGATATTGGCCCAATAACAACAGTAGAATGTATGTCTTAGAAGGTGTCACTCCTTGCATACAGTCCATGATGCTACAAGCTGGTGATACAGGTAATGCTCGGTAGCCTTATAATATAGTTCATGTTTTGGCTAAAGCTTCAGGAGTTTTCAAAAACTATTGTTAGTTTTCTGCATTTTCTCTCAATGTGGCGTTCTTTTTCACCTTTTGTTATCCTGTACAGTAACTTTCAGTCGTGTTGATCCTGGCGGAAAACTAATCATGGGTTCTAGGAAAGCAGCTAATGCTGGAGACATGCAGGTTAGGATCTCTATGAACTGGTTTTCCAGGAATGTGCTGGTTTTTTTTGCTTGGTTTAATTCTTGTTTGGATCCAATCTTTATAAACAGGGTTGTGGTCTCACTAATGGTACTTCAAACGAGGACACATCATCGTCTGGTGTTACAGAGACCCCGCAGTCCATATATGCTTCCTCGTGTCCCTCTCAGATACCAAAAGAATCAATAGGCATGCCTGAGCATTTAAGCTTGAACAAGAATGAGAATAACGAAGGCAGGATATGTGATGATCCACCACGGATTAAAGAGAAGAAGAGGACACGAACGATTGGGACAAAAAATAAGAGACTGCTTTTGCATAGTGAAGAATCTATGGCGCTAAGAGTCACCTGGGAAGAAACTCAGGAGCTGCTTCGTCCATCTCCTACTGCAAAGTCTACCATTGTCGTTATTGAGGAGCATGAATTTGAAGAATTTGACGTAAGTGGTACATCGTGTCGATTATTTATTTACAAACAATGGTTTCTATGAGATTGACCTCTAACTGGACTGCCCTCAGTTAACTCATAGTTCTTGTTTATGTCATGCACAGGAACCTCCTGTCTTTGGAAAGAGGACGATACTCACTTCAAAACCTTCAGGGTAATTTTTTTCTTTCACTTCTCAATTAAAAAAATGATTGGCAACATATCTTCTACGATGATTTACTTCCATATGTGCATTTGATTCTTATCTCCAGCTAATAAGCGATTTACTAACGAACGTCTTTGTGGTTCAGTGAACAAGTACAATGGGCGTGCTGTGACGACTGTTCTAAATGGAGAAGGTTACCTGCAGATGCTCTTCTTTCCTTAAAATGGACATGTGTAGAAAATGTTTGGGATGAGAACAAGTAAGAGCTTTCACAAGTTTTTTTCCTCGTGATCTCTTCAATCAAGCTCATTTTTAGAGTTTGGTTTTTTTCTTGAGGTCCTTCTGCTGTGATTTAATATACATTAATAGGTGTTCATGTGCTGCACCGGAGGAGAATCTGAAGGAACTTGAGAATGCTCTGAAAATGGGGAAAGGTATGAAATCGATTATACCTTGGCCTCTCATGTTCCTTCTAATTAGCTTTGTACTGCTAGCATATAGGGATGGGGAAACATATAAAAATTCAGGATATTTGTCTATCGTACGCGCTTGTTGTGCCTTCATTATGTTGGGAGTTCAATTAAATATGGATTTTTGCTTGGTATCCTGCAAATTTTTTCTGAACAGGGCTTACCATATATATATTCTCGGCTTATTGAGAATGTCAAGTCTCAAGACACTAACTGTGCTGTGTATTTATTTAGAGTACAAAAAGAGAAAAACTGGGGAAAGGCAGGAAGCAAAAACTGTTCAAGAACCATGTGGTTTGGATGCGCTAGCGAGTGCAGCAGTCTTAGGAGACACTCTAGGCGAGCCAGAGGTTGCGACCACGACCAGACATCCAAGGCATAGGCCTGGATGCACTTGCATTGTATGCATTCAGCCACCAAGTGGTAAAAATAGGCACAAGTCCTCCTGTGGCTGTAACGTGTGTAGCACCGTGAAGAGAAGGTTCAAAACACTGATGTTGAGGAGGAAGAAGAAGCAGATGGAGCGTGATGGACCAGCTGCAGCAGAAGAAGATAATGAGAAGAAGGAAAAGAAAAGGGCCGAGTCTAATAAGAATAAGGTAGAGAAGGTAGTGGACACAGAGAGGATAGATCTGAACAGTGATCCTTACAACAAAGAAGAAACTGAAGCTGTGGCAGTGGAGAAAGACGAGAGTAAAAGAAGAGAAATAGGGGAGAGTTCAGGCGTGGCTCAAGGCAGTGATGGTTTAGGAGTTACAGAGATGGAAGAAGAGGTTGAGAAAATTACTGAAGATCCGAGAGGTTCAAGCTGACAAGGTATGCAAAAAAAGCAAAGCTAAACTCATAGCTACTTTGTTCTCCAAGGAGATAAAGAGTAGAAGAAGAAAAAGAAAGAAAGAGAGAGAGAGGTGCAGTTTTGTGTTCGATTCTGTGATAGGTTTTAGGAAAAATAAGCTTATGAGTTAAAACAACAAGAATGTCAATCTTTTTCTTTTTCTTTTGTTTAAAATGGTTTGTGGTTGAGTTTGGGGTTTTAGTATGTCTTCATTGATCTGGGTTTTGTAGAAGGCAAATGGAGCTTTGTGCTTAGTGTTGAAACAATTGAGTTTTTTTTTTGTTTGTTATTTGTTTTCAATTTCACATGGAATGGTATTTTGATTAAATTAAGTTCATTGTTCTTAAATTATTAATATCTAACCATGAATTTTCATGGTAATGAGAGAAAATGAGTGAGGGCTAAGATACATATATAAAAAGATGTGGTAGACGTGAGGAGATGTTATACATACTAAATCTCGTTAAAGGCCGCATGGAGTAGGGTTGTAATTGGACAAGAAGATTAGTTAAGAAGTTAATAATCATATACAATCAAATTTAATTTAACCAAATTTGAGTTTGAAAAGCCTTACTTAAATAGCACTTGCAAAAGTTTAGATTTTAATTTTGATGCTCAACCGTCCATTTCTTTAAAATAGCATGTTCTATGTTTTCAAAATTTACTTCGAAATTTGTGGAGTTTTTTTTTGGTTACCGACAAAAAAAAAATATTGATGTACGAATTGAATGATTGGCGTATAAATATGTTATTTTATACTAAAGTTTTTCCGGTTTCGATAAAATTTCAAAGTTAACTAAACTTTTACAACTTTGATAATGAAAACAAGTAATTATGGATATTATTGAATTGAAAAGAAAACGACAATACCTTTTTTCATAACCTTGAGTCATAGGAATTATTATCAATTTGAGAAATCATCCAATTTTTGAATATTAACATATATAACCCAAGTAATAATAGGTAAATGTAAACTTTCTGGTGAGTAGGGACCATCAACGTAAAAAGCGAGAAATGTATCTTCTTCTTCCTCGCCTCTCTCTTTCACTATAACTTGTGAAAGGTGCTAAGTCAGTGCTGACCTTCAAATCACAAAAAGGCTCTTTTTTTTTCAAATTCACAAGTTTCTCTTCTCCTCCATCAAAACCTTAAACTTCTCAAGGTCTCTCTCTTTATCTTTTTTTTTTTTTTTTTTCTCCGATCGATCCTATCCTTGATATATAAATTTTGAATGAATGTAAAATTTTGGTGGTTTTTAGATCGTAATTGGAGCAAATATGAGTGAAAGCCAAAAGTTACAATTAGGAACAATCGGCGCTTTGAGTTTATCCGTTGTTTCCTCTGTATCGATCGTTATCTGTAACAAGGCTCTTATTACTACGCTTGGTTTCACTTTTGGTTAGCTTATATTTTCACAATCTTTCATCTCTGTAATTAGTTTTTTTCTCTGAATCTATGATTGTTCTTAAAAATCTGAACTTTTACAGCAACAACTTTGACAAGCTGGCATCTTTTGGTCACATTTTGTTCACTTCATGTGGCTTTATGGATGAAGTTTTTTGAGCATAAGCCTTTTGATCCTAGAGCTGTTATGGGATTTGGGATACTAAATGGGATCTCTATTGGTTTGTTGAATCTCAGCTTGGGTTTTAACTCTGTTGGTTTTTACCAGGTATTGTCTTGTTTTTTTTTACACCAGCTGCCTAATGTGATCTCATTGTTTCTCTAAAAATGTATTCTCTCTTTCTTTTGATATTAGATGACCAAACTTGCAATCATCCCTTGTACTGTTGTTTTAGAGACTATCTTCTTCAGAAAGAAATTCAGGTTAGCAGTTGCATTGTCTCAAGTTTCCATTTCATATGTATCATATTGGTAGTCTTGGAGATATCTGTATTATTGTATGATTTGGTTTACTGTTTGCCCATCGCCTCACTTCTAAGTAATACGTCTGTCTTCCAATTGTTTATTCTGGTTTACTGAAGAATGGTTGAAATGTTTTCTTATGTATCCCTTTTCCCTTTCAGTCAGTAATTCTTCTTTATTAAGTTTCATGGTTCTTCCATATAGTTTGTGACATGATAGTTTTGTTCGAAAGACTTAATGATCCACTTTGTTTCATTTGCAGTCGAAAAATCCAGTTTTCCTTAGTCATCCTTCTTCTTGGTGTTGGAATTGCAACTGTAACAGATCTTCAACTTAATATGCTAGGTTCTGTCTTGTCGCTCCTGGCGGTTATCACAACTTGTGTTGCCCAAATTGTATCCCTATGCTTATCTTCCCTTTCTCCTTCCCATATGTCTTTGTAGTAGCCAGTCCTTGTTTGATTCATTGCTGTTATCTTAACCAATTATAAACAGATGACCAATACGATCCAGAAGAAGTTCAAGGTTTCATCCACCCAACTTCTGTATCAGTCTTGCCCATATCAAGCAATAACTCTTTTCGTAACTGGGCCATTTCTAGATGGTCTCTTAACCAACCAGAACGTGTTTGCTTTCAAGTACACCTCTCAAGTCCTGGTGAGACCCAAGCAATATTTGTGGAATAATCTTCCTTACTGCTTCTACATATTTACTAACATACCTTGTGTGAATGCAGTTCTTCATCGTCCTGTCCTGCCTCATATCTGTTTCAGTAAACTTCAGCACGTTTCTCGTCATTGGAAAGACATCTCCAGTCACTTATCAGGTTCTGGGACATCTAAAAACATGCCTAGTGTTAGCATTTGGGTACCTTTTGCTAAAAGATGCATTCAGCTGGCGCAACATTCTTGGTATTCTGATCGCTGTGGTTGGAATGGTGCTTTATTCCTATTACTGCACACTTGAAACCCAACAAAAGGCCACCGAAACATCAACCCAACTGCCACAGGTAAAAGTTTTACCTTCTCTTTTGGTAACGTAGTGAGAAAACAAGAGTTGAGAATTGATGTTGTGGATGTGTCTTTGTCTCAGATGGATGAACACGAGAAGGACCCGCTAATTAGCGCGGAAAATGGGAGCGGATTGTTATCAGACAATGGAGTGCAAAAACCAGATCCTGTGTGGAACTCAAACAAAGATTTTAAAGCGTAGAGCTGGGAGCTGGATCTCTGAAAAATCTGTTTTTTGTTTCAGATTTGTCAACTCTTATAACTCTCTTAGGGGAGTCTCAAAAAAACAAAAATCTACAGCTTCCGTTTCAAAGGAAAGAGGGGAGAGGAGGGAACAACTTTTTGTTGATCCATTTTATATACATATTACCAATTTTGGTTTCTATAGATTTGTATTCAAAGGCATATTTTAATCACTTACGTTGCATTATACTGATATTAATGTTCAAATATGAAGATAATAATTGGCTTTCAAATTTAAACATTAACATAACAGATTTTCCTAACTTTGTTCTTTACAACACATGTTTACATAAAAAAACTTTTTGACATAAAACTCAAAACAAACAAAAACAGCGTTAGGTTTCACAACTGCACTTAATACTGTCTTGATTTCAGGCTCTAACACACAACAAAGCATTTTTTTTTCCTTCTTTCCAACTTCCATTTTTTTATACACATAATTTCTCCGGCTTCTCAATCATCGGTCAGAACCGGATGTGGATCCATACCGATACAGTATGTCTCCTCAGATATCATAACGTTTTTAAGTTTTCAGTTCCAAGGCTGCCCAATACTAACCAGACTAGTTTGCACAATCTTGTGCTTTAATCCTAAGAAGCATCCAACTTTAATCTTTGTCATGAAACAGCAACAGATCCCCCATTTGGGATAGCTTGATCGTGGTATATGGTGTCTGATACTTTGCTCGGTGGCCAATACCGGAACACAGATCTTCCAACAATGTTCTCTATTGGAAGTGGACCCCTGGATATTTACATTCACCAGAATCATCAATGAGGAGTGAGGACACCCACACACATTACCATTAATCAACAAAATTATACAAATGTGTACAAGAATGATCATAATGGATTTAGAGAGTTACCAGTTATGAGAGTCACAACTTTTGTTGCGATTGTCTCCAAGGACATAAACATAACCATTGGGGACAAACTGCAAACACAGACATGAAAAACAAGCTTTATCAACAATCTGATAGACTGATACTTAACAATGATGAACAAGTGGCAAGTATAAGTTGCTCACCATTGGTTCCACTACATAGGACATT
Organism: Nasturtium officinale; assembly: GCA_963854855.1. NCBI lineage: Eukaryota > Viridiplantae > Streptophyta > Magnoliopsida > Brassicales > Brassicaceae > Nasturtium > Nasturtium officinale. Next base: position 5,686,036 of record OY978511.1, on the reverse strand, counting down.
GGCTCTAAGACAAAATCTTCTTCCTGCACAACGTCATTCACAAGAAGCTTCCCATCACGAACCTGCATGATATAACACCCACAGATTCAATACAAATTTGATAAAAGAAAAAGAAAAACAGAAACAGGGTTTGGTCCAATTCTGAGAAAACTTGCTGTCCGAGAAAGCCTCTACAAAAGTAATACTAATACCGACAGATGTGAACAAAGACTTCAATGGGTGAATAGGATCAGATCATTCAACAAGTGAGGATTGGATATAAGGGCTTACTTCAACCCAGTCACCTTCACTTGCCACTATCCTCTTTATGAATACATCATTGCAACTGTACCCATAATCCTGCAATTTCCATTGGCAAAACATCAAATACTTAATTTACAATACAAGATACTAAACACAGGTTGAGACATCTGAAATAATAAGAAATTTGAACTGTCACCTACCAGCAGAATTGGAGGAACCTTGAAGATTACTATATCTGAAATCTCTGGCTTCCTGAAAAAGTATGAGACCTGACACAACACCAAGAGTTACAAACATAGATTTAGCTAAAACGGTCGGTTTTAATCATAAGAAACTAAGAGTCTCGTTCAAAACTCCACATCAAACAACTAAACGCTAAGGTGTAGTAATCTAGCAATTGCCTATAGTAGAACAATTTGTACACATTCAATAACCATAAGAGTAACAACACATAGATATATCTTCCTTAAACACGTAAAACATCACCAATCCATAATATTATATTACAAATCAAGATCATGAAAGCATGAACCAGATCAAGTTTGCAACTTTGAATAGAAAGACCAAAGCAGATTCAGAATTCGCACCTTCTCAGCCATAATACGATCACCAACGTCCAAAGTAGGGTACATAGACCTTGAAGGTATAGACTTTGGCTCCGCAAGAGCAGAACGGAAAAGGATAGAAACAGTAACCGCCGTGAAAGCAGCCTTAGCATCCTCCGAACAAACATTCAAAAGCTTATTAACCCATCCACCAGTAGACTTCAACTTACTCAGCTCTTTGTCCACGTCATCACACACCGTTCCTCCCTTATCCACGTCATCAATTTCCGGCTGATTCTTAATCCATTTAGCTCCGTTAAGAAAGGGAATAATAGAAGAAGCTTTAAACGGTGAAACTCCGAGGACGCTTGACTCAGGGGCAGACGTTGACTTCAAGATAGAGATCAATCCCATCACAAGTGGACTTTGACTTCCTTCTCCGATGAATTCTTTAGCGATGTTACTATACATCGATCCAGGCCTGGTCCTTGGGGATCTATCTCGATCTGGCTTGTGACTAAAGAATCTTGGACGAGCCAAGAAATCAAAGCAGGAGCGGAGATCTCCTCCGCCGGGACCAACACGGGTCCCGGCGGAACAAGAGAGATTCCGAACAACATAGGAGGAATAAGTGAAAGTAATTCTTATCGCCATAATTACGAATTTGAAGAAGAACTTGAAGAGGTAAGGATAAATCGAACTGTCGTAAAGTAACAAACTTTCAGCTAAAGAAACGCTTAGAAGAACAAGAAACACATTTCTAATCAATCGATCAGTAAATCTGAAGCAGAATCGACGAATTGAAAGGATGAACTACTCCGGCGAGGTAAAGGAAATGCTCGAAAGATCTGGAAATCCTCTAAAGGACAGATCTTTGAGATTGAGATAAGTTGCAATCAAGGAAACTTCTTCGTGGTGACGAACAGAGAGAAATGAAAATGATGACTATTATGAAATTTCTAACAACTCTTTTTAGAAAATTTTATTGAACAACAAAACTCTTTTTAGAAAAATTTACGATGATTTGTTTTGTAGAAAAGTCAAATGGTGAAACATAAAAATTTTAAAGAAGAAGATTAGTCAAATTCGGGTGATGAGGTGTTTGGGCCACACGATTGTTGTCAATTGTCAATCGTAGTCCTCCAATAACTTGATGAAATTATAATATATGATTTTTTTATATGTCAACCACCAACCATAAAAGGAGGGAAAAAAATACCAAAATACGGAACACACAGTAAAAGTAAATAAAACTAATTTCATGGTAATTAGTAATTACGTGAATATATATATATCGCTTATTTATAGTATGTAAAAAGAAGTTATAGTATGCTGAAGAAGTGACGACGTTAAAAGCACGTTATACTTTTTTTGCTGGTGGAATTTTGAGCTTTCTCGTTCGTCATGATTTGATTGATGTCGTGAGTGATGACGAAGCAAACAGAATTAAACATGAGTCGAGTTTTAAGATTTAAGAATACATACACATTCTTAAACTTGTTTTTACTTCACTTGCGTGAGCTGTTGCGTCATGTGGCTGGCTCAGCTTTTGACCTTGACATATCATACATGAGGAGAAATGGCATGGTTAAATGATCAGCTATTTATTGCTTTTGTATATGTATTTACATTTCAATATTAAACGCTTGTTTGCTGGTTTTGGACCTTAAATTCTCAAAAACGTTGTGTGAATTGGATATTGATCCTCCTTTCACTTGAATCTTCATTCTTTTTAGTTGTTTGGGATGAATGAGTGACCCTAAATCCTTTTGTTTCACTCGTAACTCACCCTAAAGTTTACGGTTTTGTTTTCTTGATTTTACGAACTAAGTTTTTGGGTTTATATAAAGCTTAAAACAAAGGTTTCAAGCATTTTAATGAACTAAGGGATGTTTTTTTTAAGGGATGAGGTTTTACACTATACAAATTTATGAAAGGAAGTTTACGGCGATTCGTTTAGCTTTTTGACATGCTTTTACCAAAACATTCAAGTTCTCCAATCAATCTTCAACAAAAAAAAAAATCTGGCGACAGTTTGATTTTTAAAAAGAGTTTTGTTGTTCAATAAGATTTTTTTCAAAGTGGATCAGTCATCAGATCAATTAAAAAACTGAATGGCATCTGGGTTTAGGTTTGATCAAGATTCGATTAAATTCAGAGTTGGTTCTGTTCAAGAACTCGAATCTTCTTCTCCTCACACGTGTTGATAAAAATGATTCTTTATGTTTAGCTCCGATCTTAAAAAAAATAGAAAACCTAAAAAAAAAAAAAAAAAAAAAAACGAGGGCGTCAAATTAAAATCCTAACGAATCTTTCAGTGGGTGGAGGGTGACATGAATCATAATTCATATGTCGTTCTATTGAATGCGGTTAAATAAATATAGTCGTTCGTACGTAAATGACACTAATAACCGTCGGACCAATTAAGATATTTTATCATTCTGGTTTTTTTACTCAATATAAGAAATTAAATATATTCTGGTTTTATACATTTTAAACATATATGATACGTTATGGATTAGCTAGGTATGTTTTATTTTGGGTTCGTTTACAAAATAGCCTTACTTAAAAGGTATTTAGGTAAATAACTATGGGAGCAGATGTGTAAGTTAATAAGTGAAAATCCTATATATACACAATGTAACGAAAATATCCATATAATTCTTACACATTTGTCTTTATTTTACCAAATACGTGTCGTTACTCATTAGAGAGAATTACGTGCAACATATATATAATTTCACGAGCAATAATTAGTGAATAAATATATGACAAAGTATAATGTAGGATAAAACGACTTAATATTATGTAAAATAACGTGTCATCAGATATAATAACATGAGACTATGGAAATATATTTATTGTAAAAATACATATGGTAGTTGTTTTTTTTTATCATATGCAAACTATAAATTTGATGGAAATAAACTTTTAATTTAAACTAAACTTTAAATGAATTTATATTAGACAAATCCTACTGGTCCCAAAACTAACGGTTTACCTGAGACAGCTCTAGACCTAAATAGGAATGAAACTTTCTTTTGAAAACAAACGTGAATAGAAATGAAATTAATATGTCAGTTTCGTACGGTCACTGTAAGACAAATAATTATTCATTGGAGAGTGGAGACAACTGTGTACGATTACCTGAAGTACTGCATATATTTCTATATTGTTTAGTTATGGTTAATATATATTGGGTTATGTGGCTTGGTTAACTAAAATGGGGGGGTTTTTTTTTTAATAAGTAGTCTAAAATTTGAGATTCTCTTTCAAATTTTTGTTTATTAATTTTTGAGATACCCGTCTAGTCACCACAAAATATTTGTCACAATATATAGTTTCTTGCTTTCCAATGCTATGACGGGTATATATTGTTAACTTGAATGTGGAGATTTATCTCAGCCTTTTCGATTTGCAGAGTATTGGTAGTGTCTCAGAGAGAAGATGATTTTTTAAATGGAGTCAAAGATAGCATCCTCCTTTCGGCGGGTAAAAGAGGAACTTGGCTGTTGAATAATAAGCAATAGAGAGCTATATTGAAACTCAAAAAGTAAGTGATCTTACCATATAGTAGTAATCTGTTAATTTTTGCAATGGCAAGATTGTTTTTGTAAATTATAAGTTTATAACTGTTTCTTAGAAGATACTTTTGGTTTTACATTTCATTGTGCTTTCTTATGTGTAGTACGCTAACTATACTATCTACTCATCAAAATTGATAGCTGGTATTTTTTTTCTTGTGCTTTTATACATGACTGTATTCAATTTATTTATTTATTTATAATTAGGCCGTTGGATCTTTTTAATTAGGCTGATGGAGCACCATCTAAGGAAAGATGTATATTTAGACATCACGAACTAAAAAGCAAGGTTTTATTTATTTTGTACACCAATAATCTCAAACAATGTTTACTGTCTATTTTGTTAAGACGATTCCAACATTTGATTTGGTTATTCTTTTTAAAAAAAATATAGTATCGATTGACTATCAAAACCGCTTACTTTTGTTTTATTGTATATAACAACAAGTGGTGACTAAATTAAAACAAAAATATTTGTCTATGAAAATAATTAGTTACAGTTTGTTCTTGGAGTTTTGTAACAATTTTTTATGAATTTAGTCACGATTTAGTCACGCAAATGGGAAATTTGTGAAGATTCATGACTACAATTATGTCAAAATATCAGCGAGGGAATTATGAAATTATCAATCAAAAATATGACAGTTTAGTAATAATTTTTAGTCGAAAATTACGATTCTTTTATTACTTTTATTTATCTTTATTAGTTACGATGAAATTGCAATTAAATATCATCGCAATAATATTATGAGGTTTTTGCTATGTTTTTTTTGTGACTACTGTATTGCAATAAAACTGTATTGCAACCGTTTACATATAGTCAAAAATTGGTACGAAAATATGTTTACTATGACGAAAAATCGTCTCAATAAAAATATTTTTGTAGTGAGCAGTTTAAAAGTCAAATCAAGAAATAAATTTTCTTTGGTGATACTCAATCTACATATAGTTTAGATATGTATATCTATATATATATGCATGGATTTATATTTTCAGAGAACAGCGATATATATATTAGAGGTTAAAGTATTCATATTTGTGCTTTGCTTCAGTTCTAAAGATATTAAAGTTCTAATTTTTATTTGATTGGTAAACTTACAATTATCTTGTCGAATCAATAAGTCCCTGCACGAAAGCTATGTAGACGAGTAGTTTCCAGTACAAGAGAGTTACAGTAGGTCCCTGCACGTTATGGACCTCTATTCATGAATCACTCTTTCTTCTTCTTCTTCTTCTTCTTCTTCTTCTTCAAGTACTTCTGTATATAGTTTTGTGTACCTAACATCAACTTTTTTCCTTGCATTCTCCAAACTCCAAAGTTTCAGTTTCTCTTTATAATCTTTGTATTCATTCATTTTCCAATATTTATGGATAACACAAACAGTCTTCGTTGCCTTCACAGTCGTAACCAACCCAAGTTCACTCTACATGACTCCGAAGGTTTCTCTTTATTTTTAATTGATATCTAACCGTTCTTCCTTTTGGGCTATATATACTCATCCATTTAACCTTTGCTACGTTAAATCATCTTCTCATGTTTTCAATAATTTTTGGTTGAATATAACTAACTAATATGCAGAAGTGAATAGTAAGAAATGGGAGTTCATCAACATGACCGAACAAGAAGAAGATCTCATCTTTCGAATGTACAGACTTGTCGGTGATAGGTAATATTTTCTTCTGTTTATATAGATAAATTCCAATAAAGCTTTTAAACTCTTGACCTAATTCTATATTTGTATAAATGGTCTGGTTGGCGTATGGAGTATAGTTGTTATCTTGGATCTAAGATTTGATCCGATCGAGATCCATTCCAATCCATTTCGAAAATCCGGATCTGAATTGTGAAATATCACATTCGTTGGATCCGCATATTTTCGATATTCGGATTCTTCATATACAAACAAATACTAAAAGAAAATATTTTTATAGACGTGATACGATTTTTGTTGTAAAATTACAGATTAAATCAGTTTATTTACTTTTATAATGCATCATATTATATTTTTAGACACTTATATATATATATATCAATGATTTGAAATCCACATCCTCATGTTCGTGAAAGCATTGAAAAAAAAAATCCAAAAGCAACATATCCAGATCCAAATAGTTGTAGTTTGAATCCGGTAAATCCGAGTATGTTTCTCCTTTTAACAGGAAGTAAGCAACAACGTCCAAGTAGTTGAATAAATTGTTTGTTCCACAAAAAATTTTGTTTTACATTTTGAATACATCTTTAAGCAATATTTTGTAATTGCCCCTGATTCAAAACCAATAATATTTTCTATGTTTACATCATTTTTTTTTTTGTGAAAGTGTCAAAACGACACTCATCACGCTCATACCTTATATTTCTATCTTATACACTTTACATCAAATTATGAATTTATTTGTAAAATTATTTCTCGTTGTTAAAAGAGAAGTATTTTTCATTGATATTATTTTAGAGTTTCTTACGAAAAGCATTTTTTCTTTGAAATTATAACCTTATATGCTTAATTCAAAATTTATTAAAGACACTGTTTTAAAAATAAATAGATTCTTGTTAGTAAGCCCGTAAATTTTCATAATCGTTAAAAAAAAATTGTTTTATCAATGAAAATCATAAAGATGAAGGGTTGTGACGCTATAAAATATAAATTAACAAAGTTAATAAATATCAGTGTTACAGATGGTGGTCAAGTTTTATAAATAATAATTTGATAAATATCATATTTGAATAGTACTTTCATCTGTTTACATGCAAACATGATAATTGTAGTACAACAGTTAAGAAAACTTGTAAGAACACTATATATATTTATCAAACTTCTAACTATGCTTGGTTATCTCAAAAATGTTATTATAGACTATAAATATTACATTGGAGTAAATATTACTCTTTTTTTAAATTTGGTTTTACTTTTATTAGCTCATTGTATTGTAGAAAAAATCATAAAATGAAATTTATAATAAAATGAAATTTAATATAGGTTGGTCATAAAATGAATTATACCAGGTGGGATTTAATAGCAGGAAGAGTGGTGGGACGAGAGGCAAAGGACATAGAGAGATATTGGATTATGAGGAACTGCCAACTTCACTCTCTTAACAGAAGATATTAATTTATTTTATTGGGGACAAGAAAAGCTTATGTTGTTGATTGGAAATCTTCAATGTGCTTATGTTTCTCATCGTATAAATCTTCAATGGTACATGATATATTATGTTCAGTGTTATAATAAGCGTGCGCTAAGCACAAGTATTATATTCATGACATTAAATGAATGTCTATACATAACTGTGTCTGTATAACATTAAATTATTAATTTATAGTTTCTTTTTCTTTCTTTTTTCGTGTAACAACGATTACCTCTTCCTAATTGCGTTTTATCACTGGCATCGAAAACCTATATGATAAAACGTGCACAAATACACACACGTTAAAATGTGGAGCTAGCTTACGAGAAAGAGTGAACACTAGAAACTAGAGTTATGAAAGCTAGAAACAGAGAATAGTGTTCAGAAAGCTTAAACAATCAAATTAAGACCGGAAGATAAGGATACAAGACAAGTCTATTCAAAAGCCACTTGAAAAGTATTAGATTACTTATAGAACGTGAAGGTAAAAAAATACCAAGAGCTTAGAAAATTCTTGAATATCTCACTTTTTATGAATGCAAAAACCCTTATAAGAAAATGTGAGAATAGTTCATAACCAAGAAATATACTCTTTGATACCATTGCTGTTAAAGATAGAAGAAGTGCAAGCCCATATTGGAATGAGTTGTATGATAATATCTGGCAACATCAAAATATAATAATGTAAAAATGAATGGGTTTACCCAATTTGGCACATATGAAACAAAACCCAAAAGTTAATGGAATGCTGAATGGAACTACTTGAATGTCCCAATTGACATAGGGAGTTCTTTTTGGAGCTAAGTAAACTTATGGTGCTAGAGGAGTACACGACATCAGTGACTTAACGGCTTGTCCTCCAGACAAATATGGCCCATGAGAAGGACCATCGCTCTACTGTTTATACCCTTGATCTGTGTCTCCTTAATTGTTGTGATGCACTGCCCCCTTGACTCTTGTTACTGCGAATCGCGACGTTTGCCATTTTTGTTACCTCTTGTATATGTTGTGTTTGACGGTTTTGTTGATCAGAGGATGAGGGGTTTTAGTGTGATTTGATACGGCTCTGACCTGCATGGAGAAACGATTAATCTCCACCATTGATAAATCTTGCAAGATATAATGTTATATGAGATCCCACCATCATATATAAATATATTTATTAAAAGAAAGCATACATATATGTATATAAATATAGTAGTAGGCTAGTAGCATTAACTCTCTTTTTGGCAGCTAGTAGTACCATTAACATAATGTAAATATTCCTAATCCAGTTTTAACACACATAATATATAAAAGACAGAATAGAAATATGCTAAAACAAGAATAATATCTGAGATCAATAGAATATTATCGTTTTCACGTAAAACGTGATTTTTAAATTTAGATGTAGAAATATTCAAGTAAAACCAAATACACTTTTCCTTATTTGCAAATGAACTGTCGTTTTTTTTTCCTCTGTTCAGGAGGAAGTAGTGCCACCTTTTGATTTTGGCTCAACGGGCATCGTCCGCTGTAGATAGGGGCGGATGCAATTTAAGAGGAGGGGAGGCAAGTGCCTGGTACTAATCTTAAAATTTCATATAATTATAGTTAAAATTTATTATATATTTATTAAAAATTTTAAATTTATAAAGTTATGTCATATATAAATTTATTTTATTAGAGTTGTGTTCCATATAAATTTATTTTCTAGATCCGTAACTGGATGTAAATGTGACATTTACTGTGGAAGAGAATGGCGACATATGTTAATCGATATTTTGCTAACAACAAAGCTGGAAATTTCTTCAGCTACTTGAGGATTTTGTTTTAGTCATTTCCCCCACATGTTAGTGTTTTTTTTGTTTGTCTTTGCAAAAGCCCACATGTTAGTGTTAGTTTAATTCTCTGATAAATCTTTTTTTTTTGAAGTACCAACAGTTAAAAAAAACAAAAATATTACTCTATCTAGTTAAAAGTTTTTGCAAAAAATTAAGAAAAACATGAATTTATCTATTTGATATTTCATTAATAGTATTATACTATCTTCCTTTGGTGATTACATCAAAATAATGAGGATATCATTGGAAGTTTTGCCAAAACAATGAATTGAAAACACTTATAATGAATCAAATTTTTAAAAAATTATACTACATCTAAATCAAAGGGAGATTCAGAGTTAGACAACACTTGATGTTGAAAATTAGTGAGGGAGGGGCTAAGTAAAATAGAAACATTCATAAGTTGTTTAATTAAGTGCGGGAGGGGATGCTAAGACGAATGTTGGAAGAATCTACTCCATTCAATAATATGTTAATGGCTGCGGTGAAGTGAAACAACTCGTTCTTACTCATTTATATTCGTAGGACCACTTCAGAAATATTGTCCACCAAGTTTTTTTTTTTTTGTTAAAATTGTCCACCAAGTTCTTAAATCTATCAAATCGTCTACCATTTCTTTAGCTAGAAATAGAATCAAATCTACCATTCAACAAACCATGCATTTATTTATATTGTCATTTTCCCCCTTCTATTTGATACTTATTGATCTGATTTTTAAATTTGGCATCACTCATATATATATTACTCATAAATACATTACAGATAAGGTGTATTTTTGTCTTGGAAAGTTCTAAGAATATTAGGCAAAGTGACCTTCTGCAACCATGTTTGATATTTCAATTCTTTTTGTAAGCTCTAAATTCCTTGTAATTTTTCTAAACTATATTTTCTTTTTATATATTGTAACATCTGCTGTTTAATGATTAACCTACACAGTAAAAACATAGAGCGCAAGTCCTCGCTAGGCAACACCAACAGTATTTTGAGATAATGAAATTAAATACTATACTACAAAAAGAAAATATCAAAATATTTGTTTATTTGGAAAGTTCATTCATCCAGTCAATAGAGTACGTTGTAGTTCATTACTTTTATTTAATATCTGGTCAGACTGCTCTCTTTTAGTTGCTCATACTTATCCTTCTTCAGTCCCAACGATAATTCTCACTCCATTGTCCATCTTGGTCCTCCCTGTGGGAGAGCTTAGTCAAGGTAAAGCCTTGATTCCTTTGGTTAGGAAAATCGATATAGGACTTGACTCGGACCAAATGTTCTATAGTATTGTATCGTTCTCTATGATTTGGCACTGAGATATAAACTTATGAGTGTGATGGGTAGTTTTAGAGTAATTATGATTAGAATATTTAAGAAAAATTGGGATAAAAAAAAGAAAAAAATTGAAAAGTATGGTAGTTTAAAGTTTTTAGTAAGAAAGATGAAAGTTTTTAGGAAAGTTTCAAATATCTTATATAAAATTTTATTAAAATTACTCTAAAAGCTAGCAATTTAACTTGTAGAAAAAGGAAAAATTCAGCTGAACTATATATATATACTTTGTTCTAAAAATCGGTGGTTTAGGCATTTAGCAAAGGTCGGCCGCCACAATTTTCTTAAAATTTGGTCGGTTTCGCGGTCGACTGTTTCGATTTTCTTAAAATCGGGTCGGTTTCACGGTTGACCGATTAATCACCGATTTTTTCCGATTTTTTTTTTGAAAAAAAAAAAAAAAAAAAATTAACCCAAAATTGATTTTTTGGTTGAAATTACTAGTTTAATTACTTTAATACTATGAACAAAATTATTTTTATGTGTATTTAAAACTTTAATTGTATATTTTAAATATATTTATGATAAATATTATTTTTGTGAAGTAAAAATTTAGAAGTAATCTAAATACTTGAAAGATTTTTGTAATAACAAGTATATGAAGTTTTAAATGTTATATTTTATCAAAATTATAAATTTATTAAATATTTATAAACTAAAATAAATTAAAATACTATAAAAAAACTCTAAACTAATATTCGATCAATAACTTCGACATTAGTTCCACCCTCTCACCGCTAGATTAATATATATATATATAAAAATTAGAATAGGTTCATGAACTAGCGATTTATCTGAGACGAATTTAGCCTTAAATAGAAATGAAACTGTTACGTGTCAGATTCTAACAACAACTGAATTTATTATGACGGACACAATTATTGTCTAGAGCCATAAATAGGGTTTATCTGCAATGCCTATAGTATACTCCTATATATATATGTATATAGCGTATATAAAAGGATAATATGCTTGTCTACAAAAGGGCTGGGCTCTACGAGAGCGATTAACGACAAACAGATCACAAAAGAATTTTGACCAATGATCACGATTCACGAAGTAGAAAATAAGGAAAAATTATTATTCTAAAACTATATTGTAAAACTCTAGTCGTTAATATATACTTACCCAGTATACCATATGATTCACTCATGTTTAACTAATATGACAGTACCATCCAATATCAAAGAAATCAATTTTGACAAACTAAATATACACTGCAATGTTATATTTCGAGAAATTCACTTTCAAATTTTCGTTTCTTAATTATTGCAAAAACTTATATATATAGTTTATATATGTCTATATATATACACGGATATATACATGTATTTATATTTCAAAAGCGGAGCATATATTCAAAAAATTAGTTTTATACTTTTATTATTGGTGGTTTGTTTCATTTATGATAAATATCAGATTTAAATATTTCATTTGTTGTGTAAATTTGTAGTACCTATATTTTTCAAATCATATAGAAGCAGATAATGGTGCCACTGGTTATATATTATGAATTTGTATCCAAGTTGTATCAAGAACAAGTCTCTGCACAGAGGCTAACTGGTCCAGTAGTCCACATTCAAATAGTTTAGGGACCTCTCTTTATGTCCGTCTCTTTCCTCTTCTTCACTAATTATTCTGTATATATATACTTTTATATGTCTCACAATCTTTTTTCTTATTATTTCTCCAAACTCCAAATTTTCAGTTTCTCTTTATAATTATTATATAGCTTCCTCAATTTTCCATTACTAATGGATAACACCAACCGTCTTCGTCATATTCGCCGTCGTAAGCAAACCAAGTTCACTCTACGTGACTCTGAAGGTCGTCTCTCTGTGATTTAGTTGATATCTAAACGTTGTTCTTTTTGGTCTAGCTCAACCATGATCCATTTAACCTTTTTGTTTTGTTTAAAAATCATCCATTTAACCTTTGCTACGTTAAATTCTTTTTCTCATGTTTTCATTGATTTTTGGTTAAATATAACTAATTAAAATGCAGAAGTGAGTAGTAAGGAATGGGAGTTTATCAATATGACCGAACAAGAAGAAGATCTCATCTTTCGAATGCACAGACTTGTCGGTGATAGGTTAAATTTTCTGCCTCTGTTTCCATATTTAACTCCTTCCATAAATAATTTTGAAATTCTTGGCCAAATTATAGATTGTGTGTCTCTGTGTGTGAGTTTAGGCATTGACAAGTATGTATTACGTGAAGCAATGGCGGCCACAATAATTTTTTGAAAGATATTTACGATGTTCCATGATATAAAAACGTTTTATAAAAGATATATTTGTAAACACTTAAATCAAGATTATTTTTTTGGTATAGCACATTTATATCATATATGCCAATAGTATTTTTTATTAAAAACATTTATATCAAATCATGAGCTGAATTTGTCAAATGATTCCTCGCAATTAAAGCAGAAGTAAAAAAGTTTTATTTCTTTATGAGTGTAGAGGGGACATTTTTTCTTCTTTGTAACAGTTACTTTAGATATAATTTTCCAGTTGTTAAAATATCTGTCTCTCTCATATTAATTGCCATTTTTATCAATTTTATACTTATTACCAATGTTTTAAAAATCGCTCGGCGCTAGTCGGGCGGTTATGGTGGGCCTAGCGCCTAGAGAATTAATCGGAGAATAAACGGAGATTAATCGGGGATTACTTTTAGGTTATTTTAATATTTTTAAAATATATTTATCCATTATATTAAACTTTTAAATAATATTTTTTTAAATTATAGTAAATACATGAAAATATAGTATTGATAATTTATTTTATGATTTTTATTTATAATTTTAATATAATTTATTATGAAACATCAGAAAATATCAATATAAATGTCTGAATAACAAAAACAAAAAAAAATTTATACTTGAAAATTTAAAAATAATTGGATTATAGATGATTATGCCGAAAATAATCGGATTAGGCAGGGATTAATCAGATTAGGCGGGGAGTAATCGGTTGACTGATTTTCTTGAGGGATTAATCATTAATCGAGGCGGCAAAAGTGGGCCTAGCGACTAGACGGAGTGTAATCGGAGCTAGGCGGAAATATTTAGAACAAGGCTTATTACTGTAATATATTTATCAATTAAATTTTTAAATAGTGAATTAATAAAGATAAAGTTTTTTAGTTTGTTTCTTAAAATGTGCACAAAAATCTTTAACCACACTTATAGTGAAATGGAGGATTAAATGTGTACGTTAACGTTTAACCCATTGATTAATATCCATGGTTTTCCTGTAATTTACTTTTCTTTATATTCTCTCAAGTATTTTTTTCAAACCAGTAGTAACTATTTTATAAAGTAAATAATTGAAGGAAATAAAATTAATATTTGAAAACTTTAATCAACTATGCTATATGACGACCTTTTAGAAACGATATTAAAATCTTCAATACATAATTACTTAATTTTTATGTTTATATATATATATATATGCTTGGCTAGTTCACAATTGTTAATATGAATCTTAATACTGTACTGTATTCGTTTTATGTATAATAAAAATTACAAGCCTCTATTTTCGGAAATTAATTAATATATCTTTTAGTACATATTTAAAATAAAATAAAATTTATCCATATTTATATAGCTTGTACTATATATACACAATGTTTTAAAATTCGCTAGGTGCTAGTCGGGCAGTAAGGGTGGGCTTAACACCTAAGAGATTAATCGGGGAGTAAACGGAGATTAATCGGGAATTAGTTTTAGGTTATTTTAATATTTTTAAAATATATTTATTCATTGTATTAAAATTTTAAATAATATTGTTCTTAAAATTATAGTAAATAGATACATGAAAATGTAGTATTAATAATTTATTTTATGATTTTTATTTATAATTTTTATTATAAAACATAAGAAACTATCAATATAAATGTATGAATAACAATAACAAATTTTTTTTATACTTGAAAATTTAAAAATAATTGGATTATAGATGATTATGCCGAAAATAATCGGATTAGGTGGAAATTAATCGGATTAGGTGGAAAATAATCGGTTGACTGACTTTTTCGAGGAATTAATCATTAATCGAAGCGGCGAGGATTTGTCTAGTGACTAGGCGGGGATTTTTGGAACATGGTATATACATGTAGTATAGTAGCAAATGTAAATCAATTATTATTTTTAAACGTATGCGTACAAATCATAAAACAAAATTGATAAGATGTGTTAACCTAAATTTCAAAAACAGAAAAAAAGAAAGAAGATGTTAACCATGAATTGAATAATATCAGGTGGGATTTAATAGCAGGAAGAGTGGTGGGACGAGAGGCAAAGGACATAGAAAGATATTGGATTATGAGAAACTCTGATTATTTCTTTCACAAACGACGCCAACTCCACAAATCTTCCCGTTTCTATACCTCTCATCCTTAGTTTCTGTTATTATGGACAAGAAAAGCTTTAAGTTAATTAATCTTTGAGTAAAATAAATCTTTGATCCAAGTTATGTCAATTCTACAAGTTGTGTCACTTGTCTCGCTCCAACTATACAAATACTGTAGAGTAGACGAAGACAGTTTACAATCGATTAGCATAATAGCATTTATCATTCTGACAATACAGGGCCACTCATGCAGATAACACTCATGTTAAATCATTCATCTTCTGTATGTGAATCTGCTTCCTTGTCCTTCATATCAGTGGCTTTGCCACCTGCATAGCTAAAGATGCTTTTCGCTTAAAAGTTAAAAAATCAATTGCAAAATGTTTATAGATGCTAAAATCGTATTTGAAAAGATCTGAAACTCTAATATTTCAACTCTCAAAAAAACTTTTACACTTTACCACCATACATTGCTTAACAAACTATGAATTTATTTCTAGATATTATAAAACTTATTTTCTAGTTTGTCTAGTTGATATTTATTGATATGGTTTTATAAATTTGGCATGACTCATATAACTCACAGGATGTGTTAGGTCTGTTGTCGCTTCTCGTCAAGCTCTAAACATTTAAATTGAAGTGGCCTGACAATAACTGCAACTATGTTTCAATAAATTTTTATATTGAAAAAACTATGTTACAATGAAGTCGTTGCAGTCCATTAATTTCAAAAGACATTTTTATGGAAGAGAAGTTATTTAGAATTAATTAAAATTAAATATAATAATATTGCTAAAATAAGATATTTTTAACTCAAAAATACACTCAGACACAGTTTTCAACTATTGAATCAACTTTTTATTATGTTTCATTTTGTTTTATTGTAAATACACTCAGATCAATTGTCCAATGAGGATGTCTAAGTAGTAACATTTTTTTGCAGTAATTTTAAGAAATAATATAGATATTGTAAAGATGGCATTTCAAATGAAAATAGTAATGTGTTATGTGAGAAAACGTATTAAAGGAAAATAGTGTGGTATAAAAAACAATTTGAGAAAAAGTCTATACAAATTCTTCAGTAACTTGTAGGTATTTTGCAAATAATAAAATTTAAAAAGCCAGCCATATTTGCGTGTTTTGACATCAAAAAGGCTCACTTAGTGCATTTCCTCTTAATTAAAGAGATAATAAGCTAATCAAATGTATAACAGAAACTAAAATATATAAATAAATAAAATTGCTGTGTGTAAATTTTTTTAATGGTATATTTATAATGAAGGGAATACTGTTTATTGGTTTGGATATTGTTAGGTGGGCTATAATAAAGGGAGTGTTTGAACGAGAGGCAAATGAAATATAGACATATTGGATCATGGGTCATGATAAACTTTATAGACTGTTCTTCCCACGAACGACGCCAACTCTCTTAATTTCACCTTAATTTCTTTCATTAATTTATGGATAATATCTTTAAATTACTGAATAGAACAAATCTTGTATGTTTTTCCTTCTCCTCTCATCATATAAAATGATTCAGAAATTGTAGAATCTCTTGGTAAAATAAGTAATTGGGCGTTGAGAATCGGATACATATTTGTCAACGAAATTAGTGTATAACTTCACTTTTAGTAAAACTCATGTTTTAAAATTCGTTAGGTGCTAGTCGGATGATTAGGGTGGATCTATCGTCTAGACGATTAATCAAGAAATAGACGAGAATTAATTATAGATTAGTTTTAAGTTGTTTTAATGTTTTAATAATATATTTATTTATTATATTAAATTTTTAAATAATGTTGTTTTCAAAATTTATAGTAAAGACATGAAAACGTAGTATTAAAGATTTTTTATGATTTTTATTTAAAATTTTAATATAATTTATTATAAAATATTATAAACTCTCACTACAAATGTCTGAATAACAAAAACATTTTTTATACTTAAAATTTAAAAATATTTGGATTATGTATGATTAGTCGGAAAATAATCGGATTAGTCGGGGATTAATCGGTTTAGGCGGAGAGTAATCAGATTAGACGGAGAATAATCGGTTGACTGATTTTTTCGAATGATTAACCATTAATCAAGGATGTGAGACTGAATGTAGCGTCTAAATAGAATATAATCAGAGCTAATAGGAAATTTTTAAAAGATGGGCTAAAACTAATCTTGCCTTTTAGTTCATGATAATGATTCATCAACAAAACAAAACAAATCAAATATTTAACAGTTGAAAAGGATCGTACTACATTGGTTGCCCAAGTTACGTTAATTTTCATCACCAAAATGTATTGAGAGTAAACAAAAGCAATATTTCGTGCAGACAGTCAACATCAATGACAATAGAAGAAGATTCTTACAGTTGATTAACCAGACCATTCTCAAAATACAGACCAAGCACTAACTCACTGATGGCTAAATCAGGCATTTCCAGTGTTAAATTGTTTCTTCACGTCCGCGACTGTCTTCTTTGTATCTTCAACCTATGGACCTTCCTTCTCATCCGTCTCCTCCAGTTCCTTGCGCAATTTCAGTTCTTGTTTAAAGACAAAACACAGAGTAGAAAATTTCACGGTTTGTCTCGTTTTTTTTCTTCAAATAGGGGCTAAGATGCTTTCATGCCGGGGATTAAAATGATCACTATAGATAGATACATAAGTGTTCTACTCTGAGAATGAAATGCTCCTAAACTTCAGATCAATACATAGGAATTGTACTTTGAGAATGAAGTGCTCCTAAACTTCAGATCAATACATAAAACCTCTACTTTGACAATGTAGTGCTCCTAAACTTTAGATCACGCTCTACATTTGCTTAAAAACTACCAAAGATAAAGCTATAACGATAAAAAAAATGTAGTTACCAAAGCATAGTTCAGGTCAGCTAATGCAGCTTCAAGACTCCTGTGGCAGTATGGAATCATCATCCTTGACTCACCCAACACATTCTCCTGCATCACCACATATACATTTTAAAACATAATCTGTAAGCACTTAGCTTACATGATACAAAATGGGCAATGAGAAATGATAAGAAACTAAACACAAACACAATCCTTATCATCACAGAAAAGGAGCATTTCTCGTTACATTCACTTGTCGAATATGAATTTTTGTTGTACCTGCTGCTTAAGATGGTAAGGATCGTCAGAATAAGATTGATTTTGAGAGAGAGAGAGAGAGAGAGGAACGGCGCTGAGCGAAGAATCGAATAACAACGATATACTTACGAATTTCCCATTTCTTTTTTTAACTTTAAAATTTGTTTTTTGTAAAATAACTTATATTGAACTTGGATCGAATTTTTAATGTTTAAAATTATAGCATATGATCTATATCAGTTTGAAAGTTTGCATAATTCTAACTTTATAATCCAAAATTGCAAAATCCATTGGACCTTTTGAATATTTGTTGCTCACTAATCGAGAAAATTATCTGAGAAACCAAACCATAGCACATGTCATTTGCTGGAACGTCTTGATAAGCCAACAGAGTCGGAGATGGAATTTGGCAACAGTGGTCCTCCTCTTCTTCTACTTCTTCATTATTCCTCCTTCACACAAGAACCTTAGGATCATATCTCATCTCTGTTTATGTGTCAGTGGTCGTCTCCATCTCTACCGATCATGCTCTTCATATCTTTTACTCCCTACTTGTTGTGTCTTTTCAAATTGTTCCTGTCTCTTCACTCTTGGCTTTTTCTTGTTTTGTTGTTCCTATTTTTACCGCCATTTTCAACTTTATAATTTCAAAATATTCAAAACATTATGGCGCAATCCATACCCATTATCTTTTTTTTTTTGTGAGTGGTTTAACTCTGTTTGTGTTCGTTATCACAGACAAGACAAGATTAGTGATCAATTCTTGTCTTAATTAGTAGTTCTTACACGCTCTTAGTGGTCATGTTTTTGATAAAAACGACAATATGATAACACTTTTTTTTATTATTTGCTTCCATTGATAAAAAGAGAAATAAATGAAGAAGAAAAAATCATAAAAGTGAGCTTTGAAGAGAATCTCCAAAGTTTCCATTTAACTTCTTATGAACATCAACAACAAGTCAACAACTAACATTTCACAAGACATAACCATACTAATTTGACCACTAGTTTAATTAATATTACATCTAGTAAGTTGAATCCAGATTTGTTCGAAAACTTGGATGATAAGTTCATGATTCTCCTTTGGATTCAAAGAAAGGTAACAAGCAAGAAGATCTTCCAAGTCTTTTGAAGCTCTGATGTTTTTCTCTTCTATCATCTCAACCATTGATTCTCTGAAATCTTTCCTTGGATTAACTGACCTTTTCATCACGGCGTAACTTTCAAGAGCATCTTGTTTGCTCTCTGATCTTCTCGACGTGCTTCTACGCGTGCCTGAGAGTTGAATTCTTGGTGAATTTACTCTTTTGAGGTTTATCCCTGCAGAGGATTTTCTTCCACTAGAAACTTTCTTTTGGAATTTCTTCTCTGCTCTGAATTCATCATATTCCTCCTCCTCTCTGTCTTTAGTAATCCTCACGGAAACATGGATTTTCTGCGGTTTCTTCATTGGATTACTTGCAGGACAAGCTGTCTCTGTGGAATCAGACTCTTTGACCTTTTTATTGGTGAAAGCTTGGTTCTTTGTGTGGATCTTGAAGTTGGAAAGGTCAACGAACTCATCAGCACCCTCCTCTTCGTAGAAACTGTACACAAAAGACTCAGGGGAGCTTTCAAGAGCTGGAAACATGCAGTGAGATGAATCTTGGCACTTGATCTTGCTCTTGTTGAAACTTGCAGATATAAGATGAGGAGGAGTCGCAGGTTTAAGGGATGACTTGTAAAGATTCTTTCTTTTACTCATCCTTTTTGTGTGAAGAGAGTTTCTTGGTGAACTACGGTGAGGATTATTAGCTACTAAGCTGTTGGAGAAATAAGAGCTTGAAGCATGATGTTGAAGAAGAGAATCTGAAGAGGTTTTCTTCTTGTTACAAGTGTTTGAGGAAGAAGAAGAAAAGGGTTTGTTTTTGGGTTTAGAGTGTTTAGTCATGTCTTTGAGCTTGTGAATCCATGCATTTGGAATCATATCTGAAATTCTGAACTTGTAATTCCCCATCTCATCTCACTCTCTTCAGAAGATTTTGTGAGTTATCTTAAGAAAGCTCTGTTTTTGTTTCCTTAGATGAAGAAGCAAAATCACTATGTGACAGATAAAAGAAGAAACTGAAGATTAGAATGTATGTCGTAGGAGAAACTAGTGGGGCCTATTACTAGAGAAAGCTTAAAGAATGACTTTTGTTTTCTATCATCATCTTTCATCACCAGCATCAGCATGAACGGCTTGAGGCATCACATTTACACGCTTGAGTTTCACTTAGGAATTAAATACTAACGGGTGAATTTTGAAATACTTAGAAGTTGAACAAAGGATAACTGAAAAAATGTGGTGAAAAACTTAATATTATAGGAAATAAATTGTATCTACAATATTATTGAATAGTGAAAGAATTATGAAAGTATGAATTCAGTTGATTCTGGTAGATTTCTAACATCATTTCTAACTGCATCGAAATGACAAGATAACCGAAAAAAGAGAATAATTACCAATTTTAAAGAGTAACAAATGTAAACAGTTTTAAGGAATCCACTAAAAAGTTCAAAAAAAATGTTGACCAAATGGCAATTGCAAAAGAAATTTGCAGCTTTTTTTCTTCTAAATAAGCTTTTGAAGGAAAGCATTAAAAGGTTCAGCACCATTTAATTTGCAGCCTTGTCCTAAACGGACAAATCAAATTTAATAAGTAAAAACAAAAAATTTCTCAATTCAACTAAAACTTTTTACATATGCTTTCTTTCATGGTTTAAGTACACAAAATAATGAAATATACCTTTCATTTTGATGCTTCTTTGAATTTGGTAAAGTCTGAACCTTATCTTATATTTTTAGGTAGAAATAATTTAGTAATTTTTTTGTCCCACTACATATAATTATAGTAAGGTGATACAGATACACAAATCAGATGATGAGATTAGGATTATCAAATATCATCCATTTTCTCGTTTTGAAGACCTTTGAATAAAGAGAGAAACTTTTGAGTCATAATGATGACCTTGAGAAAATTTTGGTCTATTATTATGTCCACTAACGCCGAACATTTTGAGGACACATACCTTTTTCTGCACATTTCCTTTCCAGATCAATATTTTTGTTAACTTTATTTTATTTTCAACAAAGATAAGATAATCATCCAAAATATAATAAAAATTCCATCAAAAAATTGTACAACACAATATACTTGGCTAAGTGAAACACACAAAAACCAATAATTTTAGAACTCATTGTACTAAATTAGAGAGGCACTTTGGTAGTAAAAAACATACACACACAGATTAAGCAAATGAACAAAGGAGATATCGAAAATTTGATATCTGACCTAACAAACAAGCATCGCCAAAAAAAAAAAGAATTAACAAAACAAATTTGAACTCTTCTCCAATATCGATGAAACTACCGGATCATTCATATTAAAGGTTAATTCACTTTCTCTAGATGTGAGATCGGTTTATATTAAACCTACAATCAAGAAAGTATATTTTCAGAATACAAAACACAAAACCAATTTCAACATCTTGTGTTATTCATATTTAAAGTTGATTCGTTTTCATTTAGACGTGGGACGGGTTATGTTCAACATATGCTGCTGCATTGACCCACCAATCAATCAACGACCTTTTCTATATAACAAAAACAAAACCAATTTCATCATTTTGGATCTTGCTCATAAACAATAGCCACCAAACAATTACAATAAAAAACATTTATTCTTCTTCACCGTTTTTAAAACTTCATGGGACTCCACCATCATGACTTACACACCCAAAGACGTGAACCCCACGCAACACAACCCAATCCTCTAACCTTACACACACAAAAAGCCAAAGAGGATCACACCAATTAACAACAACATCAAAAGGTTCAATACAATGAGAGTGAAAACAAATTTGATTAACTTCAAATCAAAGCTTTCCAAATCATGCAACAGATTTGTCTCTCTCTTCCGCTTCAAAGTTAAAAGGCATGTCTTTATTAGACCTCTTTGTGCCCGTCATGGGAATATCAAACCTAGACATCATCATCATTCCAAGAAGCCAATCTCTTCTTCTTCCTCTTTGATGTCTTGTCTCTGTTTTCTCAGCACAAACAAGGACAAGAAAATGAGCAACACCAAACCCAGAAGTTCCTCTTGTAAGGCAAATTTATCAGTCTAACTGTCATCTATTACAAGTTTAACATTGAATGTTTTTCAGCTTTTGATCTCTTTATTCTCCATTGCAGTTAGTGTGAATGATGATGATGATTCTTCGAAGTTTATGCAATCACCTCTTACACCAGCAACAGCCAAGAAGCTGTTCACTTCACCAATCACGACGCCTGTTTATACAGCATGGAACAGGAAATCTTTGAACTCAAGAGATGCATTTGAAGACAAAGCTGTGGAAGATGCTTGCAGAAGCTTTGAGAACTATCTAATTCATCTGATTGTTGAAGAAGGGAAAATGGATGATTTAATGGACATAGAGGAGCTTCTCTTCTGTTGGAAAAATCTTAAGAGCCCTGTCTTCATTGAACTTGTCTCCAGATTCTATGGAGAACTCTGTAGAGACTTGTTTTCAGGTGAATGAAGAGACCAAAAAAATGATCAAAACAAAAGCTTTCTTTTATCTTTGTTTCTTGACGCAAACAAAAAAATTAAGGTTTCTTCTACGTTTAAAGTGGTAACTGAAATGTGTGGAAGAAAATAAAGATTGTATGCAAAACTCGAACGTGAACAAAGATATAAAGCAAATGATCCTTGGAGAAATGTTATCTTACGTACGTACCTACAAAAGTTTAAGAGAAGAAAAAAAGCAGAGATCTTAAGGTGAAATTATCGAATTTTGCTGAGAGGTTCTTTTTTACCCTCTGGTTTTAGAAAAATCGACCAATGTTGGTTATTAAATTGTTCTATGAGCATCTAGGACTAGGAGGCTAGGACAAATGATGGAAGTCTATATATGAACCACATGCTAGATTGTAAGTCAAATCGTCTCGTTTGAACATATAGATTGCTCAACTGTTGTGAGTTCAGCCCTAAAAGTCTAAAACAAAGGCCCAAATCCTATTCGACATAAAAACAAAACTGAGGAAGTTTACAGTAAGTTCGACAATGATGGTGAGTTGGCTCTTAGATAAGTTGAGAACGAGTTAACGAGAATTTTGTGGTCACTTCAAGAGTTCAAACGGAAGACATTATATAGATGGAAAAGCTCTCTCAAGAACAGACCAAATTTTTACTCTTTACTATCTGAAAATATTATTTTACAGAATTTCAGACAAATCGATTGGAGATTTTTTTTTTTTTTTTTGACAAATTTTCAAAGAAATAAAATAAAAGGGTTTTGAGTTTTGACCAAACAAATAAAATAAAATAAAAATAAAAAGAGTTATAGTGGTTTATCGGACACGTGTGGTTGTCCCTTCATTTTATCACAACTGTGTGATTTATTGAAAACGAAAAATTCGGAGATTTTTTTAGTCCTCCAAATCCAATCGTTGCTTAAGGGTTTCTTCAAGTTTCAAACTTTCAATGAATTGTCCAGCCATGACCTCAGCATCTCCTTGCTCTTCTTCTTCTTCTTCCCGTTCCTCCTACTCAACCTTTCGTCCTCCTCCTCCGTAAGTTTCGGAATGATTATATTCTTATGTATCTGTGTAGCTTTGACATTGCAACTGATTAGTATTCTCTTTTGTATGCAGATTCTTGTCACAAATCAGTAACGATTCACAAAGATCTGTGAACTTCTCAAGATTACCCTTTGAAGCATTTGCTACTTCAAACCGGCTTCTTAAAAAACATTCATTGCCTTTGAGAGCTTTGGTCACTTCAAACCCTTTAAATGTTTCATCTTCCTCAGTAATCAGTGATGCCAATGCTAAAATTGGAGTCTTGTTATTGAACCTTGGTGGCCCTGAGACTTTAGATGATGTTCAACCTTTTTTGTTTAACCTCTTTGCTGACCCGGTATAGTATATTATCTCTGCAATCCTTGAAATGCTCAAGTAAAACGTTTTGATTTTGCAAAAAGATACTCTCTTTGGTCTGGGAATATGCCTAACTTTAAATGTTTGAGCAGGGGAGCTTATTTCATCTTTACATGTGTTTTGTTTTGTTAAAGATTTCATCTTTACATGTTTTCATATAACTTATGCCAATAAATGATCGTTGGTTAGGACATTATACGGTTGCCACCGTTCTTCCAGTTTCTTCAGAAGCCATTAGCACAATTTATATCAGTAGCAAGGGCACCTAAGAGCAAAGAAGGATATGCAGCTATTGGTGGTGGTTCTCCACTTCGCCACATTACTGATGCTCAGGTAGCACAACTAGTTTATTGTATGTTCAGTTTCATTTTTTTGAAGATTGTTCTTTTATTTTGTCCAAGTTTTTTTATCTTGGAATGAAGACCTGCAAATACTGAATCGAAACGGGTTTAAAATAGCTTTGACTAGTTTAGGCTTACATTTCTCAATGAATCAGCTTTGTTGCTTGCATACAAACTAAACTGGTTAGCTAGTATCACAAAGTGTTTCACTTTCCCTTTCCATTTGTAAATCTCTTGTTGCTTGTGTGAGACACCTCAACTTTAGTGTAATAAGTTATTGAGATTACGCAAAATTTATGGAATGGAGATCAGGGTAAGGATTAAGTATGTATATAACTTGGATTGACATATATTTTCTTCTACTTGGTTTTTCGTTATTTAGTTGCTCCTCATTGTTATTTATTCCTGCCTTTGTTACATTCTTATGTTGTACTTGCCTTACCTTCACCAGGCTGAAGAAATAAGAAAGTGCCTTTGGGAAAAAGATGTCCCAGCAAAGGTATATGTTGGTATGCGATATTGGCATCCATTCACTGAGGAAGCCATTGAACAGGTATGTTCAATATGGTCCTAGGTCTCTGGTTTTAGGGCTTGATCCTCTCAGACACAAGCTTTTTTCTTAATATCGATGGTATAACTATTCTGGTTTTATTTGTATACTCATTAACAGTGTGTAAACATTTTTCTTTGAATCTGAACTATTATGTAGAATAATAATTACCTGAATTATGCTAGAATTTAAACCTTGTAATTCTTACTCGTTATCTTTTGTATCTTCTTGCAGATAAAGAGAGATGGAATTACAAAACTAGTTGTTCTACCACTTTATCCTCAATTTTCGATATCGACTAGTGGTTCAAGCCTAAGACTCTTGGAGAGAATATTTCGGTGAGACTTGCACATTTTTCATTTTTAGTATACCAAGACCAAATCTTATTTAATTATTTACTTTTCTGTTCTTAACTCATTATTTACATAGAGAGGACGAGTATCTTGTGAACATGCAGCATACTGTTATACCATCGTGGTATCAGCGGGAGGGATATATAAAGGCAATGGCAAATCTAATCCAAACCGAGTTGGGAAAATTTGGCTCCCCTAGTAAGGTAGACAATCTTTTCCATTTCTATTCAACTCAAGTTAGTTTTCATTTATCAATTTGATATCTTGTCAAATAACTTTTATGAATTCTTCTTGCCTCATTTATCTCTCACGTTTCTCTGAGATCTGTGTCTGCTCACTCTACTATATATCTTAAGAATTTCAAGTCTAAATTGTAGTTTTTTGGTTTTGCCAATTCAGCTATCCTAAGACGTGCTTCAAACCAAAAATATATGTTACAGGTTGTAATATTTTTCAGTGCACATGGCGTGCCTCTTGCCTATGTTGAAGAAGCCGGTGATCCTTACAAGGCAGAGATGGAAGAATGCGTTGATCTGATTATGGAGGAATTAGACAAGAGAAATATAACTAATGCTTACACTCTTGCTTATCAGGTCTTTTCCGTTAAATTTTTGTTTCTTTGGTAATGTGATATAGTAAATAATAATATTAGTTTTTCGCAACACTCCAACAGAGCAGAGTTGGACCTGTGGAATGGCTGAAACCATACACTGAAGAAGCCATTACTGAACTTGGTAAAAAAGGTGTTGAAAATCTTCTGGCTGTACCAATAAGGTAAAGCAGTATTTAAGGCACAAATTCTGTCTCTTCATACATTTTTCTTCTGGTTTATTTGAAACTCATGTTTGTTCCTATTTTTACAGCTTTGTGAGTGAGCACATTGAAACTCTGGAGGAGATAGATGTTGAGTATAAAGAGTTGGCTTTGAAGTCTGGTATCAAAAACTGGGGGCGAGTACCTGCGCTAGGAACAGAACCCATGTTTATATCTGACTTAGCAGATGCTGTTATAGAAAGTCTTCCATATGTTGGAGCAATGGCAGTCTCAAACATTGAAGCTCGACAGGTAACACTCTTTGTCTTTTATGTACTTAAAGCTCCACAAAAGAATTTGTTCTCTTCACTTAGATTAGTGTACCAAACTGCTGACTAGTGGGGTGGTTTATTCTTTCTCTTTTGGTTGGGCAGTCGTTAGTGCCGCTCGGGAGTGTAGAAGAACTATTAGCAACGTATGATTCACAGAGGAGGGAGTTACCAGCGCCAGTGACAATGTGGGAATGGGGATGGACAAAAAGTGCAGAAACATGGAACGGGAGAGCAGCAATGTTGGCGGTGCTAGCGCTCTTGGTGCTCGAAGTCACCACCGGAAAAGGGTTTCTGCATCAGTGGGGCATCCTACCTTTATCTCAATAATGAACATATGGTCATTTTTCTCTATCTCAAACCTATCCAAGAATTCCAAATGTGAGCTTTCACGTGGAACAAGGCAAGCTATGTTATTATATTTACACTCTTTTTTCTTGCGGTAGAATGTTGACATTAAATACTTCTACTGTATCTTCATAAAAACAGTTGCCTTGAGGTAAACGAGGAGCTAAGAACAATTTGTTTCCAAATCAAGGCTCTACCCTCGAGAGCATATAAATGACATTGTCTACATTATATACTTCATAGTTCATACTCTATCTTCACAAAACAGTGCCCTGAGGTGAATGATGAACAGATCAATAAATTCAAAACAAAATGTATTTCCTTTGTCAACACAAAAGAAAACACCATCTTAATGTTTCCATAATCTAAGTTCAAAGTTGGAAACTGAAATATATAAAGACTAAAGATTGCATGTTTTTGCATTTCACATTAAAAAAAAACCAAAACTGGGATTTGTTAACTATAGACCAAAACTTGAATGTGTACAAAAAAAAGATACAAAGCAAATGATCCTTGTTTTCGAAATAATCGAATCTGCAAGCCGCTTTTTCTACCCTTTTGTTTTAGAAAGATAAACCTGAGATTTGAAAACTGAATCTCCGATTTTAAACCCCGGCATTGTGATGAACTCAACGGTTAAATCACCTAGTCCTTCTTTTTCAGGACCCACTACAGATTCCATGTAGACACCTGAGAATCTGGTTCCCCTTCTGGCTACAAAGATCTTTGCTTTTAGATCTAAGGAAGCTGCAAACGATCCAAGAATCCATACCCACTTTGCCATTTTCACAAAGATTCGATAAAACATTGTTCTTGGATGCTTACCGAGCAAAACTAGTCCCCTCATATGCAAATTCCCAAAGAATGAAGCCTCCATCGACGGATGAACAACTAAAAGATACTTCTGAGCACAGAATCTTGAAAACACGGAATCTGGAAACGCTGTTAAAACGTCCAATGGATCATCGAAACTCATTACATCCATCACATCACAGGGATTAAGCTTAATGCCGTGAAACATTCTCCGAACAATGTATGACTCAAAAGCATACTTCTTATCTGAATTCCTAGCAAACAATACATTTCCAACAATAGATTCCACTGCTTTATCCAAATTCCAATCTGTAGCTTTCATCAGAGTGATCAATGGCTTTGCAAAGTCGTGAATCGACTTAGAAGCAGCTTTAAACGCGAATTCAAACGAAGAAACATTCACAATTCTCTCTTCAAGTTTCTTATTCTCTACAACCAAACAATCTAATTTCTCCTTCAGAGAATAAATTTCACTCTCATTTGCTTTCACTTGCGCCTTGAGCTTCTCCAAATGCTTCTCATTCACTTCAGTTTCATCTCTCAATCTATCCAAACAAGAAGATGCAACAGCATCAAGCTCAGTCTTTTTTGCGTGGAGCTGTTTCGTTTTGAGGTAGAGACGCTTCATTCTACGTAAAGCTTCAAGCTGAGACACAACTAGGTTGTCTGCCTCTATAATCTTGTCAGGATCATAAGGCAAATGAGCTAGTTGAAATTCAACATACGCTAACTTAAGAGCTGAGACAATGTCGAACAGCTTCGAAATTTCATCATCACCCAAACAAAAAGTTCGAATATTTCTCGAGGGTTTATGATTGAAATCACAAATCTCAGTTTCGTTGCCTTTATTATCCCCCAAGTTTTCTACTTCACAAGGGTCGTTTGAATTTGGTCTCTGGTCAGGAAACGCATCAATGGATCTATATTTGCAGAGTTTAGCGAATTTGGAGATGATTTCTGATAGATTTGAAGAGGGATTCGTTGGTTTAACAACGGCATTGTCCATTGATTGAAGAAGCAACCCTAACCTAGAACCAACATAAAAGGAACAATCTTGTTAAACTTAACCCTCCAAAAAGTTCAAATTTTTTTCAAACCAATCAAATTAAAATCTTGAATTTCTAGCAATGAAATTTGTAAGCATGAAAGCAAACACAGAGACTGTAGAAAGTCTAAATAAACATAAGCATTCATTGGTTTGGTTTATGCGAACAAATTGGTTAAAACGTGAAAAGCTAAGAAAGAACAGAACATTAAAAGAGTATCTAAAGAATGAGATGATGAACAAGAAGAAGCATTAAAGCGAATAGAGAAGAGAGAAGAAATGAATGAAAAAACAAAATCACCTGTTTGTAGTTTTTGTACACTAGTAGCAGCCAAAGCAAAAGCCTAAGCACGAGGAGGAAATACCAAAGTTTGAGCCTTTTTGATTCTTTCTCTCTCTCTCTTTTACAGAACATGCATGTTGCTTAACATTGGAATGAGGTTCATTTTATGTTCTTCTTTTTTAGATTTTGCTCCTAATTAAGAAGACCAAATAGTAAACAAGATTTTTAAAAGAAAAATGTATAGCTTCGACCTCGTTAATGGTGAAGTTTTCTGGGATTCCTAAACCATAAATCGACTATAATTGGCGTTTAGTTATCTTTTTTGATTATTTGTTTTCTTCTTTTCTTTTATTTCCGAAAATCGAAAACTTTGATCTTCAGTTTCCCAAAAAACATATATTTTAGTTTAGTTTAATGTATTTTGAACAAGCCCGGGAATCCAAGAAAACCCGTACATGCTGTTTTTAAACATCAAATTATATTTTTTGTGGTTTAATGTACTGTGGGTGTTTTGTGTATTGTGGGTTTAATGTATTTTTGGTGTTTTTAAACATAAAGTATTTGAGTATTTTGTGTATTGTGGGTTTAATGTATTTGTGTATTGTGGTTTAATTTTTTGTGGTTTAATGTGTTTTTGGTGGTTTTAAACATAAAATAACATAAAAATACATAGTTTAATGTATTGTGGGTACCTTTAAACATAAAACTAATTAAAAAATGAATGAACAAAAATTAATATTGTATTTGTAGAGACACTTTGGAAACCCAAAAATATGCTGGTTTTGGGATATTGTCGTGGCTTAGTACTCCTTTATACTAGGATGGCCTTCATCGTTACAATTTGATTCAGGTTAAATCTAAACTATTTTCTCTTTCTTTCTTTCTCTTGTCATTATTTGAGAGAAAAAAAATAACTATTTTCTTTAATTGTTTGATCATAAAGAGATACAATATGATTACTTGGTATGGATCCAGCTACCAACAAACGTTTTTATTTTTCAGACTAACGTTGATAAAAAACGTTTTGACAAGTTGATTTTGACGTGCTATATTGTTAGATATCGAGGTAAATATTATTCATTTGTAAGCAATAAATCATCATCATCAGTCATCACTAACTCATGATTTAAATTTCAAATTAGGGACCAACACTGAGAATGGAGCGTTGACAGGTGAATCCTATTGCTACCCCGGAAGTAGTTTGCCTAAGTGTCCCTGGAGAATTTTTACGAAAATAGAAACCAGTTTTAAGTGGTCATCGAGTAAGAGCTGCAACACAATGACTGGATTCATCTATATTTGGAACTTGTTGTTGCCGCAACTCATAGCACTACGAGGGTGGGTAGCAAACATGATCCGTCCAGATGAGGAGTCAAATATGAGATATCAATAAATGCCTACAGAGATGTTAGGGTTGAGAAGGAAAAGGTAGATTTAGCAAATGAGATTTTTAATGTATACAAAAAAAGTTACACTTTTAATTTTCAAATTGTTTAAAAATATATTTCATATTTGTATCAGGAATGGATTATTTATTTGGTCCAATTAACGCACAATAATTTATATTATAAAATTCTCAGTTAAAACCAAAATATTTCAACTATTCTTATACGAAATAATAAAAATGATTAGCAAACATAATAATTTTTTCCAATCAACATATATTATGCTTCTCCTTTCTCGGTTTTTTCCAATCAATTATATGTTCACTGTTGCACTAACATAAAAATATTGTTATGACTACCAAATCAACTTATAATCTAACATTTCTACCAAATTATGCATGAAAAATAAATATATATGGATCAGTATTAGCGGATAAGAGTACTTTGAATGTGAGAAACTATAACATAAAATATATTTTCTTACAAAAGAGTTGAATAATGGCGGGTCAATATTTTGTTGGATAATAGCGGGTAAGAGTATAGTGTGGTAATAACTATATTGGGTAAAAAAATAGTTTAGTAGTTACAATTATTAACTATATTACTAATAGGATTTTGTCAAATTTTTGTTGATAGCTTATAGAAAATTTTAAAAATAAAATGATTTTTATGAATAATTTTATCTAAAGGAAAAAAATTCTGGACCAAAACGGATAATTTTATCATCTTTACCCAATAGGTTTGAATAATTTAGATTGGATACAGAAAAAGTTGGGATACATGAACTTTCACTCACTACCCTACACCCAACAATGAACATATTTTAATACAATCAAATTCTATAACCAAAATAACATAATCAAATTCTCATAAACATCTCAATAGTTAAATTTATTAAATTTCAGTTTTAATATCAACTCATTTACAAAATTTATAATCTACATATAATTTAATCCCGCGCACTTCTAATCAGTTAGCTACCGAAAAATTTAAAGAAAGATTGGTAAATGGTACTAGACTCTTTATATGTATCTTGATAGTATTCAGTTTGAATTATATCTTGAATTCTTGATAGTAAAATGAAGGGAAAGGAAAACAAAAAACAAAAAACTGAATTCTGAAAGTGGTCCAAATGCTGAAAACACACAAGGCATGAATTCAAAACGCTCGTGCATCTCTCGTCTCTTTCTCCATTTACATACTCTTTTCAGCTTTTGGCTTCCCTCCATTTACATACTCTTTTATTCTCTTTTTCTCTTTCACTTTTCTTCTCCTCGGACTTGTTTTGTCAATGTGACAACAGAGCGTATCTACTCTAAAGATCATATCAGATACGATGAAGGGCTATCTACTATCAAGATGTACATAGTTAATAACTGTGATGATGATGATGATGAAACTACAAATAGTTGTAAATGCAAGCGATTAGAGCTCACTGCCTGCGGGATGTGCTATTTTTTCTTCTATGCAGGGCACATAAAAAAAAAAATATGATTCTCGAAATAGATTTTAAAAAGCGTAAATGCGTAATCATCCTAGGATTGTGTTTACGCCTAGGCCGGAACCATATATCCGGCTTTTTTGGACAAATCCAGATTAGCATCCGACCTAATATGTAATTTTGAAATTTGGATCCGCATCCGGAAAACTGGATATCCGCAAAAAAAAGAATATCCGGCCGGATGCGGATATCTACTAATTTTTTTTGTAAAATATTAATAATTAAAAACTAAATCTAAAAATAAAAATTATATTAAAATTATAATTATTAATAAATATAAATATTATAATAAAATATATATAATTAAAACCGGATTCGGATATCCAGTTTTTCGGAACGAATAACGCCGGATACCGGATATTATGTCTCAGGGCTAACTGTGTCCACTTTTTATTATATTAGCCTAATAAAAAATATTTTTTTTCTTTCTACATGATCTTTGAATCAATACATAATAGATAGCCCTGTCAAGCGGATCAATTCGCGACCCGCTGATCTATCCCGCCTATCCCGCCACGGGTTACCAATATTTTTAAATCAAAAAATTTTACCTGCAAACTTTAAAAAAGTTACCGGTACATGCTCCGCATTAATAAGCGGGTTACCCGCTAACTCGCTAAAAAAATAAAAACAAAACTTAAATCATTTAAATATATATATATATATATATCTAAACAAATTATAAAATAACAATAAAAATACAAAATATAAAAAAAACTAAAAAAAAATAAGTAATTTATTTTAAAAAAACTTAAAACAACATGTTTTCTCCCTTATTCTAAAAATCTCCGCATACCTCCGATTACATCCCGTCTAGTCGCTAGGTTCACCCTCGCCACCTCGATTAATGACTAATCCCTCGAAAAATTCAGTCAAATTATTACTCCCCGCATAATACGATTAATCCCCGCCTAATCCGATTATTTTTCATATAATCATTTATAATCTAATTATATTTAATTTTTCAAATATAAAAAAAATTATTTTTGTTATTCAGACATTTATATTGAGAGCTTGTGATGTTTTATAATAAATTATGTTAAAATTATAAATAAAAATCATAAAATAAATTATTAATACTATATTTTCATGTATTTACTATAATTTTAAAAACAATATTATTTAAAAATTTAATATAATGAATAAATATATTTTAAAAATATTAAAATAACCTAAAACTAATCCCCGATTAATCCTCGTTTACTCCCCGATTAATCTCATAAGCGCTAGATCCACCCTCGCCATCCGACTATTGGTTTTTCTTAAAAACTCATAATAAACCAAAATTTATAATAAAAAAATTAACCCGCGGGTAACCTGCTAATATTGAAACTTGTTTTTTGTTATCCGCACCTGACCTACAGCGGGTTAAATGGGCGGAACAGTGGTTTATGACCCAAATTAACAGGCCTAATAATAAATATGAATCAATGTAAGTCCCATCTGTCTCAATCAAGAAACAAAATGAAATTTCAAATAACAATAACATGATAAAATGAAAAAAAAAAAATAAAAAAAAAGGATACAGAGAGTGTCAGACCTATGTATTAAACCTTATTATAAAATAATTGAGAAGTGGTGTGTCAGGAATAGAGATACTTACCTTGGCATGTGACCCTCTCAATATTTTCCTATGCATGAATATTTATGTATTCTCTCTTCGTCGACTTATATGGTTGTGATTCAGACTTAAAGAAACACAACGATAATAGACATAATAAAAAAAAGAATTTTTATGACCATTCTACGAATAAGATCAGCTCATGTGTTGTTCAATGGTGTTCGGAGTACGGGTGACAAAAATTTCGGCCATTCTGTTTTCATGTGACAGTTTCGAATCAAATAGAAATGTATATTAAATTGGGACATGTTAGCAATCATAATTCGTGAAGTAGACCGTATGGGAACAAGAAATCAAATGAGAATTGCATGAAATCAATATTCCCCAAGTCATGTTTTTACTTTGAAATAAATCTTAAGCTAATATGACTGAGTTAATCAGTCGAAAAATAATAATAATGAGTAGTTCATTGTTCTCACTTTTTAATTTATTTCACCGTGTAAGATTTTTTCCCCCAAAATTGCAGAGTTTTCAAAAAACAAAACATCGTACGTAGAGGTCACATCGTTCCAAGACATCCAAAACTTAATATACAGTTTTTTTATAACTGTTCAAACATCCAATTAACTCTTTCAATTATCTAATTGTAAAATTAGAAAACTATAGCGATATATGGCTAATCCCATTGTTATGCATTTTTATATTGCAATTTGTTTGCCAGTTTTATATTTGTGATTGTATTAATTTCAACTGCTTGTTTTTTCTTTTGTTAAAGCTGGTTATTTTGCCATTTTTACATTTAAGAAAATTGAGTATATAACCTTGTGTGAATTGATATGAGTAGATAGTTATTAATGAAACTTTAGATATAAATGTGTAATTTAGAAATATACATGGAACCCTTCTTACACATTTGTTGGGATGTTTTGTCCATACATCCTTACCTTTGGAATCTCATTCATCTTTCATCCTACTGCCCCCTCCCTAGTCTCTCTCTCTCTCCTCTTCTCAAATCAATCACCTCTCATCTCTCAGCCTCTCTGCCTCTTTTCTTGGTTCAAAAAAGAGGAATCTCTCTGCCTTGTGCTCAAAAATCATTACTAAACTAATCATCTTTCAAGGATGATAACAAACTATAAAGCCCTAATCTTGAGTACATGTATATGTTAAACCCTAAGAAACAAAATCAAGATATAATATCATGATTAGTCACATGAAATCATACCGTGTTAACGTGATGTGACACACAGCACAAATATGTATACAGTATAGTATACACATGCATATGACAGAACTTAATTAAGAAACATAAAAAAACATAGACGAATGTAAAATAGATAAGCAAATATATGTATATATATATGTATAGCTTGGAAGATTGCTAAAAGCAATTTCTGGGGAAAGGAAGGGTACAATGACAGAGAGAATAGAGTGCAGGAGAATCTAACTCCCAAACTTAGCAATGCTTAGGTACCTTTCTTAATTACTATTCTCTTCCTACACTCTTTCTCTCCTTTCCCTCTACTATATAATTATATATTTCTTATTTCTTTTTGTTATCCTATTATATAAAATTTTCCAAATTTAATTGCACGTTTTGCATTAAACCCTCCTTGTTCTCTCATAATCGACTCCTTTTGTTCTTTCACCTCTCAACCACTCCCACTAGTCACTCTCATTTTTGAGAAAACCCAAATCATAAGAAACAGAAAAAAGCCGTTTGAATAATCTTTTCTAGATTTCTATTTTCATCTCTGAAACCCACCAAGTTTTTTTTTTTTTGTGCATGAAACTATCCTGAGTTCACAACAGCTAATATCTGCTAGTTTTTTCTTAGGTTCATAAATTTTTGTAATCATGGGTTTTGAGAGAAGCAACATAGGACCAACATCATCATTACCATCATTAGAAAACTCGAGAGCCAAGTTCAGTCTCTTGTATATATTCCTACTCTTCTTCGCCCTCTGTGCCATTACCATATTCAGTACTCCGTCTTCCCTTTCTTCTCCATGTAAAGCTCTCTTTCTCTTTTCATTATCATTAATTTTTATATCAACTCAAAATCTTTCTTTAGCCCATATATCATTTAATATTTGGTTCGTACGTAACATAGACTGATTACAGTACCATTTATAGTTATTATATTGTTATAAAACTGCAGATATTAGGAACTTTAACTCTGGGAAACCAAGGAACTTCTATGCACAGGTTCGTAAGCTGTTTTTTTTTGCCTCTTACTCTCTTTGCGTGATCCAATATAAAAACTAGACTTGTTTTTTTCTGTTGATTCTTTAAGTAATTAGGAAAAAGGGATTATAAGTCGTGTTATCTCTAATAATTATAAAGTCTATAACCACATAAAATCTATATAAAAAAAGCTTAGTTTCTATTTCTCCTGATTCAAGTATCTTTGGAGGATATGATTGATGTTGATTTATCATTAAAACATTTAAAAGAGGCTTATAATGTGGGGGTCTCTAAAAGGACTACACAAACAAAAGAGTTGTGGCTAAAATGCGCTTGAACAGTCAGCGAGTGTCACGGCATGTCGAGACTGACTGAGCAACACAGATGCCATGTACTCCTAAACAGAATCTCAGCCGTCCGATTCGTTTCAGCGCACACGAGGACAAGGACAGTGCTCGACTTTGGCCCCTTCACCTCTTGTGGGACCCTGCCTTGCTTATGTCTGTGTTTCGATCTCGATCTCGATCGTTGATGATATTAGTATTCACTCTCCCCAACGGCGTACGTTAACATATGACACCTTCTTGGAACTTCTCAATCTTTCTACCTTTTTTTGGTAATGTGCGTAGCGCTTTTTCCGGAGCGGTTTTCCCGCGTCTTGTCTCACATCTCCAACTCTGTCTTAAAAATGTTTTTCACCTAACATGCGTACATTAGCAAGTATAAGCGTACATTAGCAAGTATAAGCGTACATTAGCAAGTATAAGCGTACATTAGCAATACCATAACGGTAGTAACACAGTTCGGTTATAGTCTTAGATTGATAGCAGCTGAGCTGAGTTCAAACCTAATATCTATATATAATCAAATATATAAATATAAAATTAGAATTATAACATTTATTCTTTATAATCTGTGTGAGTATCTATGGGTTTTGCTGTTAGACTGTTAGTATGTTCTCTCGGAAGGAAGAAAACAATAAAGTAGTATATATATGTATGCGTATAATATATTTATTTATGAAAATTATGACAGTTGTATATGTGGTTTTGAGTATGTTTACAGGAGGAGGGAACGAGTATTAAAATGATTAAGAAGATGAGGAAGATCGGTGACCGGAGCAAGGAGGCGGAGCTACGGAGGATTCTAAGGGGATTAGGGTCATTTCCACCACGGTGCTCCTCCAAGTGTGGAAGATGTACGCCGTGCAAGCCCGTGCACGTGCCCGTGCCTCCGGGCACGCCTGTCACTGCCGAATACTACCCCGAAGCTTGGAGATGCAAGTGCGGCAACAAGTTGTACATGCCATGATCTTTTACATATTTATACTCACATATATCCATTATATATATGATTTTAAACTGCAGGTTTCATCATGGTTATATGTCTTATATCACTACTTCAATATTTATTATATATTAAACATGTTTATAGGACAAGCCCCTACGTGAAAGTTTTGATGGTAAATTGATGCTGTTCGTATATGAATCGTATATATACGGTCTCTTTTTGTAGCATATGATATAAATCATATAACGCATGTTATTAATTCATACGTACGGGCTTCTTAATGTCACATAGTTTTGGCTCATAATATATATATGGACTAATATCAATAAGCAGAAAACCCAATAACATTATCCCTTAACCTTGGGCCTTGCCGCCTTGGAACTCGTTGATTTTATTTAAATTTAATAATATGTGAAAGTACTCACTCAAATCATCTATTCATATATTATATACTGATATTATTTATGAAAGCATATGCTAACGTATCCACATACCGTATGTAATATAGGAACTAAGAATGGTTCACCCTAGGATATCATTCACTATTTTTTAATTAACCAATCAAAAATTAACATCTAATATTATTAAATAAACTTAATTTATTAATACTAAAATAATACTAAATTTTAATTTATTAATTATTAAATTTATAATGATATAAATAAATTTATTTAATGTAATCGATTAATACAAACTATTAATTAGTATTATTAATCCTTTTAACAATAAAATTTAATTTAAATTATTTACCCTAAATTTTATTCTAATTGTGTCAAACAATTTTTTAAAGTTTTTATTAGTTATTACGGAGAAATCAAGTGAAAATAGTTTTAAAATAAAAATATTTAATGTTAGAAATAAATGAATCTTATAGGGTCTCAAAATTCTGGTTTTTGTAGCTTTAAAAACAAGCAAATTAAAATCAAAGAAAAACAACAAACAGTTAAAAGACTTTGAATTTTTTTGAAAAGAGTTAAAAATTAATTATTTTTAAAATGGCTGTTAAAACTTTAGAATTGTTTAAAATTCTCCAAACTTGCAACCAATCAGCCCAAGATCATGTTTTACATGCAAACATCTTATATCATTCACACGGCAATATAATTCTTTTAAAGTATGTAAAAGTCGTAGTTATTGGACTGACTGATTCTTTTCCTCTTATTTTCAATAAGAAGCTTTCAATGTTAAATTTTGATAACGATGTTTATACGATACGGCCCATTTTCTACCTTATTCTATTTGAAAATAAATAGATTGCCGACGGGGACCGTAGAATTCTTACATTTTTTTTTGTTCCACTCCTTTCTAATAAAAGAATAATTAATACTATACGTTTATTCATTGTAAAAAAGAAAAAAAAAACGTCTCCTTGCAGTTTCTGATTATAGATAGAGTTATAATTCGACTGTAATCAGATTTAATAATGGAGAAAATATTTAGTCAACAATCAAATTAAATAAATACTAATATAATCATAATCTCAGAACTGATTCTACTGTCAAAAGAAAAAAAATAATCTCAGCACTGATTTTTCAAAATCAACGGAATGGGTGGATTGGAATAAGCCAGCCCACATCCTGAACCGTCCAGCTGTAAGCCGGCGTCAACTTGTTTTACCGTTCAGATATTGCCACGTGTCGTCATTCATTTTTTAAAACGACACCTGCCACCGTCCCGACTCGTGGCGTGGAACATGTGTTTGTCTTTAATTAATTCATTCACAAACCAAATCTTTGGTTATCTTTAGTTCTTCACTATGTAAAATAAAACAAAAACCACATGAGACACGTATCTACGAAAGTACCTATTATATCGAGCGTACGTTTTTTATAGGGTACGTGTTTAGGGTCAACGAATTTGATGGTAATATGACAATTAAGTAGAAGGTATTAATTTTTGTAATTAGTTTTTTCTTCTACATTTAACTATTTGTAAAATCGGATAAATGTTTTGTTAACGAGTAGAGTATTAGACAAAGTAATTGTCTTGTTACTACGGTAAATAAAATATTATACATGTGATATATATATATATATATATATATACAGTATAATCTCTATAAATTAATATTCAATAAATTAATGACGATATAATATTTGATACATTTCGATAAGATAATAAGATAATAATTTTTTTGAAAATTTTATGTAAATATATGGTCCCACTAATAACATAAATTAATAATAATATAAATGTATTGTATATATAATATATTTTAATAAAATATGATTTTAATGTTATTTATTTATTAGTAAATTTATAATTTTGTGGGAGTTTATTTCTATTTTTATTAAAAATATCAATAATATATGAGATTATTTTCTCAAATTGCATCAAAAAAAATTTTAAATTTATATATGCAATAGTTATTTTCTATTATATAATTGCATTAAAATATATTGAAAAATTATTCTCTTTTTGTTTTAATTTTTATGAAATATTTTTAAAAGTTTGGAAAACTCTCTATAAATTAATACTTTTCTAAATTAATAAAATTCTCTGGTCCTAATATTATTAATTTATAGAGATTTTACTATATATATATATTATTATATATAAAGTATTATTTAACTTATTTTTTTACTGTAACCAAAGTAATTCAATAATCGTTATTTAACGATTACATTTATAAAGCTGTTAAAAATAACTTATCCATTTACGAAACAAAAAAGATGAATAGCTTCTGTTAAACTCCTGTTTTAGGCATCTTCCTTTTACCCTTTATTCTATTGAACTTATCTTTAAAGACCCTAACAACAAAATTCTCCGCGTTTCACCACAAACTTCTCCTCTCATTTAAAGACCTAAACCACTTCCTTTCAGAAAACCTTGTTCCATAAAAAGTAAACATTAACAGAAACACAAACACACATTCGTCTTCACACTTGTTCCCATCTGAATTACGCGCACTCAAAATACATTCAAAAAAAAAAAAAAAAAAATCAGACCAAATTTTCATTTTCAATTCCTATATTGATCAATCGATCTCTGGCTTCTACAATTATGCCAGAGATAGAAATTGTCGCCGGCGGCGACAACAACAACAACAGCGACGTCTTATTCGGCAAATACGAGCTAGGAAAGCTTCTAGGATGCGGTGCTTTCGCCAAAGTCTTCCACGCTCGAGATCGTCGTACCGGCCAAAGCGTTGCCGTTAAAATACTCAACAAGAAAAAACTGCTCCTGAATCCATCTCTAGCTAACAACATCAAACGTGAGATCTCAATCATGAGACGTTTAGCTCATCCAAACATCGTTAGGCTCAATGAAGTAATGGCTACAAAGGCAAAAATCTTCTTCGCTATGGAGTTTGTTAAAGGAGGTGAGTTATTTAACAAAATCTCAAAACACGGTCGTTTTACTGAAGATCTAAGCCGTAGATATTTTCAACAATTAATCTCCGCCGTTGGTTATTGTCACGCACGCGGCGTTTATCACCGCGATCTCAAACCGGAGAATCTCCTAATCGACGAGAACGGGAATTTGAAAGTTTCCGATTTCGGTCTTAGTGCTTTAACGGATCAGATCCGACCCGACGGACTCTTACATACCTTGTGTGGTACTCCTGCTTACGTGGCACCGGAGATTTTATCTAAGAAAGGATATGAAGGAGCTAGGGTTGATGTATGGTCTTGTGGTATCGTCTTGTTCGTCCTCGCCGCCGGTTATTTACCGTTCAACGATCCGAATCTGATGAATATGTATAAGAAGATTTATAAAGGTGAGTATCGTTGTCCTCGATGGATATCTCCAGATCTGAAACGATTCATTTCTCGTCTTCTCGATATCAATCCTGAAACTAGAATCACCATTGATGAGATTTTGAAAGATCCGTGGTTCGTTAAAGGAGTTTTGAAACAGATTAAGTTTCACGACGAGATCGAGATCGATCTGGATTGTGAGAATCAGAAAATTGAATTGGAAGAGGTGAAGAGTTTAAACGCCTTTGATTTGATTTCGTACTCATCGGGATTAGATCTCTCCGGTTTGTTCGCCGGTTGTAGCAATTCGACTGGGGAATCGGAGAGGTTTATTTCGGAGAAGTCGCCGGAGAAATTGGCGGGGGAAGTTGAGAGATTCGCTAAGGAAGAGAAGCTGAGAATGAAGAAGAAGAAAGAGGAAGAGTATGGGTTTGAAATGGAAGGGCAAAATGGGAAATTCATAATTGGAATTTATATTTCCCGGCTGAATGATTTGCTTGTGGTAGTGGAAGCAAGGAGGAGAGGTGGCGACGCTGATTGTTATACGGAGATGTGGAATAACAAACTCAAGGTTCAACTTATTCGCGTTTGCGATCAGACGCTGAACGCGAATTAGTTAGAAACGTTACGAATTTTCCAACTGTGCTTTTCACATTAAAAACGCCACTATTTACGTTTTTCGAATTATCATCACTAAACCAAATTAAAAATATATCTATTTAAATACTGTACCAAATGCTATCTATATATTATGTGTTTTTTGATAAATGTATGACTCGCTATGTACATTGTACAACAAGCCTAAAAATGCATTTGTAGATACTCTTTTGTATAATGTAGAAAATGTTCTTTTATTTATAGTTTGGATTCCCAACTTTACTCACATATTAATTTTTTTTTTTTCAAGTATGACAACTTTAACGGAGAATAGAAGTAGAACCAAAAATAAAATAAAGAAATATGTTCAAAGCCTAGCACTAAGTGCTAACCAATCATTCTTAAAAGTTACAATATACAGAAAAAAAAAAGACAAAAAGGAACCAAACATATTAATCTATATTTTGTGGAGAAAGCTAGCTAATTCGTAGTTTATGATATCATCATCTTTACAATTTTTTTACTAATTCTGAAGTGTCGGTTTGATAATCAACTAAGACCATTTCCATCTGAAAATCATTTTTATTCCCGGCTTTTCAAATTAACTTAAGGACCATGTAAACAAAACTTCAAAAAATCTGGACTATTTATTTTCCGGTTATATATAAAAATAAATTTCAAATTCGAATAAATTAATGACACCAAGGAATTGTTAAAGGATCTAAATTAATAGAGGCATAATTTATAAGGTTTACACAACTTTTCCCTTGTCAAATTCGGAGTTCGGCTTATAATTGTTATGGATCTTCAATTTAATATTGTATTTGGTATTATTGAATATATGAATAAAATGATTGAATGGGAGTTCCACATCCAATGATGAACAGAATAAAAAGTTATGTACAGCACCTTTCAAACTTATAAACTAAAACTATATATTATTTGAGAAAAAAACTATTATTGTCCACAGTCCACATGATTAGATATTTACAACTCAGAAGGAGTGAAGGTTAAGGGATCATTATCATTATTAAAGCACATCATAAGCACCATCCTTTCTCATTGATCTCATCATTTGTTTGTTTGGCCAATTTTGTGTTTCTTTAATTAACACTAATTTTGAATTAATCTCATATGGTCATTGTAAAGCCCAAAGTTCAATTTCTGCCAACCTTTTGGTGTTCTATGAAAGGGAAATTAGGTTGTTTGGTGTGAATTAGGAAAGTAGATAAAAGGGAAAATTGTTGTTGAAATCTAGATTAATTACGTGTCTATTTGGGTTGGTTCATTAATTATGTGATTTGCTGACGGTTCACGTTTGACGATTAGTATAACTTTACATGGATTATTCACAGCCAAGAAAGCTAGCTGGATATAAAAGAGTGTACACTACTAGTAGACTATTGCTTTTTTCAGACTGAGAAGAAGACTTAACAGTTTACACAAAACTAGTGAACTTTTTATGATCTATGAAAATGTATTTAGTAAAGATTGAAAATTAATGTCTACTAACATACATATCAAAGCACTAAGATATTTACGTGGCCAAGATTTCTAGTTGCCAATAGGCAATATAATGGATATATATATCTCTTCAATTATGAAACAACAACCTAGGCAATTGAAGAGAAAACGCAACTTACGCAAGTGTAGGTTAATCCACGTTTCTTTCTTGTGCCTATTTTTTTCATATGTTACCGGTTAAATAATATAGATATAAAATTAAAAATGGATATATTCCAAATTTGTTCTTTTGAGATTAGATTATAGTATATTTATACATACTCAAACATACAAGTTTTCCTAAAAATTAGAACTTTAAAAACTGTTTGGTTTTGAATCAAGTTAATATTTCATACTTTATAGTTCACAAACTAGTGTTATGTAGTTGATCTCAATTCGTATCATATTGTTACATTGAATTTGTCAAAATTCTTTTGAGATTGTGTAGTGAACGTGCGAAGAGTCTTATTCAGCAGCAGAGTTATGATCACTTCACTGCCAAAGATTAGTACAAGGATAGGCAGAGACAATCTAAGATTAACAAGAAACTCATTATCTTCAAAAACCAAGTTCAAACTCAGAATACATCTGGGCTTTAATCAAACAAACTCAGAATACAGTATATCAACAACACAAGCAGATTGATAAAGAGTTTTGAAACTGGGCCCAATCCGTATCAGCTAATGGGCTTAACCTATAATTGGCCCATAATTATCCTTAACTGGATACCGGATTTTAAAGTGTCGGTCTCGTTCTATCCAACGGTCGAATTGACGCGAAGATGAGAGAGAAAAGAGGGAGAAGACGAAATCAGAAAACCCTAGATCCCGTCGGTGAAGATGGAGTCACCGGAAAAGAAGGCAAAGGCTTCTTCGCCTGCTATCTCTTAACCTCTCTTAGCCCTCGTCACAAGGGTCAAACTTATATCGGGTATTATTACTTGCTTATCTCTGATCTGATCTTCGTTTTTTTTCTTCTGGGTTTCTTTTTTTCCCCAAATTCGATTCGGATTTGATGATCTGTACCATAGAAGTTTATAAAGTATTTGATTCTTTTTTAGTCAAACTTGTGTAATCTGAAAAGTTAGATTGATGAAGGATTCTTAAAGTATTTACATTTTTTGGGGGTTTTTATTTGTTTTGTCTTCTTTGTTGGTAAAGTCTGAAGCTTTATATTTGATTTAAATCATCACTGACAACAATCTGATAAGTTAAATCAAATAGCAAATATGAATTTTAATATGTTCATTTGCTGCTCATAGCCATAAACGGATTACAATGCTCTGTTTTGCAGGTTTACGGTAAACCCGAAGCGTAGAATTCGACAACACAATGGAGAGATCAGTAGTGGTGCATGGAGAACTAAGA
Source organism: Nasturtium officinale (assembly GCA_963854855.1). NCBI lineage: Eukaryota > Viridiplantae > Streptophyta > Magnoliopsida > Brassicales > Brassicaceae > Nasturtium > Nasturtium officinale. The sequence goes on along the minus strand of OY978511.1, from coordinate 5,642,062 downwards.
GAAAACGTCCATGGGAAATGATTCTCTGTATCTATGGTTTCCCCACCAACGTCTCTGCCCTTCAGGTCCTTTGTTTTCTCCCTTACAGATATATCAACTTAGATCTTACCTTTGACACCTCCAAGCTTCAACCTTTAGATATAATATTTACAAATCTGGCAAAAGATTATGTTTTTACTCCAGTTGTTCTCGAGCTGTGTCCTCTCGTTTTGTGCTTGCATTATCTATTTAGTCAAGCTGACTTGAAACTTGTTGCAGTTTGAATGGGCTTGGCAGCATCCAAGAGAATCACTAGCAGTGAGAGAAGCTGCTGCTGCTTTCAAATCCTTTTCTGGGTTTGCAAGCAAGATTAAGCTTGCATATACAATGCTAAATCTTCCAGCTTGGAATAGGTAAGAATGGCTTTAGTGATGTTGTTAATACTATGCTATACTTCTATACCTGTTTCGTTATTGACATAACGTTTATATCTCTGGTGTGTCTTGGTGACCAGTTTAAACCTGACAGTCAATTATTTCTCATCAAAGTATGCGCATCATGGTGGTCTTTCTCCGAGTTTACCTTTACACATGAAAGTTCAAGTTTGTGCTATGGAAGATCTTCCGAGTTCTGCAAAGCTAGACAACAGTTCTCAACTCGAAGATGAAGAGAGTCTTGAAGTTAATGAAGAGGAGGAGAAGGATGATAGTAGCAACCAAAGCCAGTCGGATGACTTGTATCAGGGTGAAAAAGAACTTCACGACCGACAATTTGAAAAATCTAAAGAACCCGAGACTGTATTTGATGATGAGAGATTGGCAAATTTCACTGGTTTTGGGTTATTAGATGAGTGTCTTGAAGATGAAGCACCACATAGCACTGTAATATCCATTGAAGCTTTGGAGAAAGAACCCAAGACTGTATTCGATGGTGAAAGATTAGCAAATTTCACTGGTTTTGGTGTAGTAGAGATTGATGAAGATGAAGTATCACATATCACAGTAGGATCCACTGAAGCTATGGAGAAAGATTGTTGGAGAAGAAGGAACCTTATCACCTCAACGACCAATGAGGTTGAAGTTGAGGTGATAGATCTGATGACTCCATCACCAAGCTGCAGAGTTGGATCGTCTATGAAGAGACGAAGAGTCTCTGAGTTTATAGATTTGACTATGTCTCCTAATTTCATCGAGTTGTAGAAATAATACACAAAGAGTTGTGTGGAAATCAAAACTCACTTTGATTGTAATGTAATTTTTCTTTTATATAATAAAAGATTTCAAACCTTTTGAATCTGAATCTCCAAACTTCTTTGTGGAAACATCTACAAAAGCCTTACTATACTTTGAAGCAAAACCATAATTTGAAAATAAAATGATTCCACAAATACTAAAAAAAGTTTGTGATTTCGTAATACAAAATTTATGAATATATGTAAGACTATATAGTTATTTATTTATTTTGTTCTTGAGGAATAATATACCGAGAATATGTATTGTATATGTGTAGTACATTTTAGACTTGAAAAAGGAAAATTCGAATTCCATTTCCGAATAAGGAGTGTGAAACTGATGAGATCGAAATGAGCCAGTACTATCCACATGTTCACGATCTTGACTTTTATATTTTGTGTGCATTTGCCACTCATGCATGTTCAAACGTGAGAGTACTTGAGACTAGAGAAGATGAAAAACCACGAACAATAATTTTGTAGTAATCATGGTCAATGATTTAAACTACGAAATGGCTAACCATTTAATCTGAGTTCTTCAACGGAAACATCCTTCACATGCAGCCACACGTTGCATTTCTTTCTTCTTTTGTAAATTTCTAACCCTTTTCTTTTGTACATATCGTATTAGTTTTTTTTTATAGTTTGACATATTGCACATCAAGTAGGAAGTAACACGTGAAGAGGTTGACTAACGAAAAAAACAATGAACGTAATTATTGAACACATAAAACGAGGATTCATTATTGAACATGTAGTAATTTTAAAGATTTAATATCTTTAGGTTTGCTCAATTGTGAGTGTTGACCATTAGTTGAGCCCACACAAGGTAACAAGGATCGATACAAGCGCCACATTTTTCATTTTTGAGTTTTTTTTTCCCTTCAACCAACTTTCTTTAACCTTCTACTCTAAATCTAAAGTTTTTATATGAATTGTTTTGATCCGTGGGTCTCAATCTTATTTGAATTAAATCTGATTAGATAATCACAATAGTCTGAATAGAAAGTAAAAAAAAGAATCATTTAAATTGAACATACATAGTAAAATTTAAACCATCAAGAATCAAATTATTTTTTTATATTTCAGTACAATTAAATTTTTACAAATTGATAATATTGGAATTAATGTATTTTATAAAAAAATATTAATTTATAAACGAGATCAAAATATTAATTTAGAAACAGATGATATTAATTTTAACGAGACCTTAATTTGTAGATGTTTAATTGTATTTGATTATTTATGATAGATGTGTAGCAGAATAAATAATCTCTTCCACATCTCGAGCTTACTCAGAATTCGAATATTGTTAATGAATATATTAACGTACATGAGTAATTAAGACATATTAAAGATTCTTTAAAATATATATATATATATATATACTAGAAGTCTACAGGTTTTTTTTTATTTTAAATAAATAAAGACCATTTAATTCGTCCTAAAAATGACTCTTCTTCTTAAAGAAAGCTCTACTTCTTGCATTTCTCCTCTTCGTCTTCTTCTTCTTCGTCCTCCTCCTTCATTGATGCTCTGAAAAGTAAATCTACAGATATATATATATATATCATTTTTATATGTTGGTGAAGTTCCGATAATTGGATTGGAAACAACAGGGAAGGATTTGGCGAATACTACGAGTTCGTGAAGAAGATAAAGAAAGATCCAACCTTCGAAACGACGACAGATCATGCCGTGATGGGAATAAGGAAACACGTCGCGGTGCCTCCGGGGAAAACGTTGAACACCGTCACTCCATGCGCCGCTTGTAAGCTCCTCCGCCGTCGATGTGCGGAGGAGTGTCCTTTCTCGCCATACTTCTCGCCGCACGAACCTTATAAGTTCGCTGCCGTTCATAAAGTCTTCGGAGCTAGCAACGTATCCAAGATGCTTCTGGTACTTAATTACATATTTCTACACTAATGTTTTCTTAATCAAGGTTTATTATTCCTTTATTACTACTTGAATGTTGAATCTATATAATCATATATTTGATTAATGGGGATCTATTTTTTTTTTTTTTAATTAATTATTGGGATATATACTTGCACGGATCTATCACTTTTTCTCTTTGACTCTTTCCAAAATCAAAATAGTATTTTCAGTTTGTTATAGTCCATGGTGGTTTATCTAATTGGTATAGGTACAAAAGTCATTATTATTAGATACTATAGATATACGTATATTAACTTTATTAAAATGAACATGTCCTAAAAATATCAGTTGTCTTCGTAAGTAATTTATTAACATAGTAATTTTTTCCAGATTTTGAAATTTTCAATATAGTTGGCAGCAAATTTAAAGTTTCAATATCCACCTATGATGCGGCACTATATCAATAAATAACACGTTATATATTTTATCATATAACGTAAATAATAATATCATATTATCTAACTATATATACACTTATAACACACTTACGAAGAATATGAGATCACATCCTTATTTTACGTTTTACCATTTCTTTTAGTATATCCCTAAATACTTTCGAATACTTTGGTAGCAATTCGTATAATTATTCATTTGATCGTTACTTCATTTTAATGGACTAAAAATGTTACAGGAAGTGGGTGAGAGCCAAAGAGGAGACGCAGCGAACAGTTTAGTATACGAAGCAAACCTCCGACTCAGAGATCCAATCTACGGTTGCATGGGCGCAATCTCCGCTCTTCAACACCACATTCAGACTCTCCAATCCGAACTCGCCACCGTCCGTACAGAAATCCTCCGCCACAAATACAGAGAAGCCACTACCATCACTTCTCTTCAAAACAACAACAACTTCAACACTTCAACAACATCAGTGAGCTGTGATAATGCTCTCGCGGCGGCCATTCTGCTCCCACCACCACCGCCACCGCCACCTCCGCCACGTCCACTAAGGTTGTTGTCGTCTCAGCCGGCTCCACCACATACGCCACCGGCTTCTTTGCCGTCTCCTTCGATGGTGGTGTCGTCCTCTTCATCTTCCAATTCATCTGCCACCAATTCTATGTATAATCCTCCTCCGTCTTCGGCGGCTGGATACAACAATTCTATGTCCAGTCATTATAATGTTCATTACTTTGATTAAATAAGAATTATTTGTTTCTTAATTTCTTAATTCTGTGTGTTTATACTATTAATTAGCTAAAAGTTTTGGCGCTTAATATGTTTTGAGGTAGGAAGCACTGAAACTCGCCTTTCCGAAACACGGAATTTGATGGAAACTCGATGGAAACGTATTTCCATATGTTTTCTAAAAACCCTAATGTAGAAACACTTGATGGAAACGTGTTTACACCAATTTTTTAAAAACCCTCCTTTGAAAAACGATGAAATTTTTTGTTAAATTTCCGGTATATATATATCGTTATGATCTTTTATCTTTTATTAATTTTAATATTATTTATTAAATTTATATTGTTTCAATTTTTATTAGATTTATTTTAGTTATATATACATATATAATATTATATTGTCATGTTTGCAACACATATATGTTTTCTAAATTTTTTAAAAATTGTTTCCACACGTTTCGCTTACGCATATCTATCTCCGTTTCAACACTACGTAAGTTTTGAGTTTGGTTATTTATTTATTTTCCACACATATTAATTTAATTAATTACCTTTACCTACAGTTTTCATAGTGGACAATTATAAAATTTGATGTAATGTAATATTTCTTTCTGTTTAGTTCTATATAGTCTAAGCTTGACGCGCGGAGCTCAACTTTTAGATTTTACTATAACCTCACTATAACAAACATTTCCTTCCCATGAGAAAAATTCAATCCTCACTATTATACCATTTTTGTTACGGCAAAGAACGAATATAACAAACATTGGAAACCCATATTTAACTAGAACATGTGCAGCTTCATTATTTATTTATTTATATATATAATATATGTATATATGTTTCGTGAAGTTGAACAAACATTTACAAAATAACAAGAAAATGTCAATAACAAACATCACGTTGTTTTTTAAACTACAAACGTCAATATGTCATGTTGATTTAGCAACGAGATTTTAGTAAAACAAATCATATTTCTCGCAATGTAATTATTGCTAAATGATGTATCACAAAATTATACTAATACAGATACATAGTATCGATTTTGAATTACCAACAATATTAAATATTTGGGGGAAAAATAACTTGTTTTTAAGAGATTAATTAGTGTGAAAATGGTGACAACATCATTTTATATTAAAACTGAGTAAATAATAATTTATCCTTGAAAATAATGTAATTCCACGTAAAATCAGAAGTATACACAGTCGGGGAAAGTTGAAACAATATATATTTCTTTTTTGGTAAAAGGAAGAAGTTGAAACTACTTCAGAGTGATAGATATTCTATAAGTTAAGTTTTTTTTTGGTCAAACGACTAAGTAAGCTATGAGCTTACTATTATTTTTTCCTCAGTAAATAGCTTACTAAACTATTAAATTAAGTCAGATTTAACATTAAATGGAGGCGTTGACTAACCTACAAATTTTGGCAACGAGCATCCCCATGTAGGCATGTACTACTAATTTTGATTTATTTTAAGTACTACTACTTTGATACTACTATGGTTTAGTTTATTAAAGGGATTAATTGATCAATTAATTAATCATAACCGAAGCAGAATCTATTTATATCTCTAACAGAGTTCCAGACTCATCACATGATGCAATTACAAACATAGTATCATTATCTTCTGATCTCTTGATTACACAATTCCCACAAGCTCTTAATAATTACATTAATGTTTTCTTAATTCTAGGCATTACCTACATGTTACCATGTTACAGCTCATATTTTGCTAGTTAACTTACATGACTGTTGTCTATGTATGCATATATGGGGTATATCGATATATATTTTCCATCAAGAATCAAACAATATATGTATTTTTGTAGTTTTCCTTTATTGTTAGTATCATAGATCCACATCAATATACATGTATTTGTTTTCATAAATTTGTAATGGTTCATATACATGATGTTTTATATGTTAAGGATATACTATTAGATTTGTTTTGCTTGTTACAATGTAGTTCTTCAAATAAAACTCTACATCTTTTTCTATTTTGCTTGTTACATAATGTTTTGCTTGTTTCATAATTTTTTATATGTTAAGGAGATATTATTAGATTTGTTTTGCTTGTTACAATTTAGTTCTTCAAATCTAACTCTACATCTTCTTTTTCTATTTGAGTATCGGACTCAAGTTGTGACTCTTATGTTTTGTAATTCTAAACTAAAGATACGTGAATGTTTTTTTTTTTTTGTCTACAGATACGTGAATTTTTATGACAACAAAATCAACCTTTGAAGAGGCGGAAAAATAAAAATTCATTAGAATACACTTATTACATAGTTAATACTACTAATTTGTTTATGGTCTTATAGCACCAAACACATGCGGACCAAATACATTTTAATACTAAGAAATTCATGAAGTCTAACTCATATTTTAAGTGGGGTATTTGTAATAAAAATACACAATCGTAATGCCCACTTCTCAAGGACCTAATCCATTTATTCATTCATGTATGCACCCACACAGAGACCAATGTCTTCTCTTACAAACCAAATTAATTTTTGTTGGGGAGAGTCATGCAATTAAATTGCTTTCTTAATTATATGATCACTTCATCACGACAATTAGAATATTCAAGAGATGATTTAGAGATGTGGATTAATCCGGTCCGATCCTTTGGTTTGATTTAGTATGTTCCTAATTTTGTTATGTCATGATTGATGATTGATGGATATTCAGAAGAAAAACGTGTCATTAACTTATTATAGACTGAAAATGCGTGACGTTTCCTTGAGTTATAAACGGCGCGCAGCGCAACACGTATCTAAGAGTTTTTTTTGTAACAACGAAAATAATCGGGAATATTTAATTGTTACTGAAAGTCTGAAACAGTTCACCGGAGAGATAATGAATACTCCGATGTCACTTTCGGCGGCGCGTGGGCGTGTTCTGCCTTTTTCAGAGAAGGATAAATCCGAGGAAGAAGCTGGAACACTGGAATCAAGTCTTCTACAGCTAATCAACGACAATCGTCGATCGTCGTTACAGCTCCGGGAAAAAACCGGTACGTAATTCGAGCAATTCCTCTAGTGATTCCGATTAAAATCGGAAATTAGAAGTGAGATTCACATAGATACGAAACGAAAACAGAGAGATCGAGAAAGGAAGCAGTGAGACACACGGCGAGAACGGCGGATCTGCTAGTGAAGGCGGTGAACGGAGGAGTAGAGGAATGTTTTATAAACGAGAAACGAATAGAGATGGAGATAAGGAATCTTGCGGTTACGGTGGCGCGATTCGGTAAACAAACGGATCAATGGCTAGCCGCTACTCACGCCGTTAATAGCGCCGTTAAGGTTTTATTCTCATCTCTAATATGTTTTTTTTTGTTTGTTCAATGATTTGAATCTATGTGGAATTTGATAGGAAATAGGAGATTTTGAGAATTGGATGAAGACGATGGAGTTTGATTGCAAGAAAATTACTGCTGCAATTCGTAACATTCATGAAGATCACTAAGACCAATCTTCTTCTTCTTTTTTTTTTTTTTTTTTTCTTTGTCATTCACTCACTTCAAACGCTTACAATTCATTTGGTTCCTGATGATACCATGTCATCGACTGATCATAGTAATGGTTTAACTTTGATACTAAATTGCAAAATAGTTATAGTCTATGGTAATGTAAGGTAAGTTACTAAAAACCTTACGTTACAAATTGCCTTTAAAAGCACCAATATGTCATCAAGGAATTGGCAATGTAGAATCAGAGCAATCTTAAAACACAAAAAAAAAAAAACAGAATAACTCATGTACAATAATAAATTTAAGGATTACCATGAAAATCTTCGTATAGCTTCTGCAAGTATTTTGCTTTATAATGCTAGAAATAGCATGAGCCAGCAAGTCTCTTATGCTACACCTTTGACGTAACTTCAACACTAGCTTATAGCTTCAGGCCTCAGCTTACCATTTTCCCAATCCAAATAGATATATATCTCTCATTTGACTCACTGTGACAAACTAGGATTCAGAAGACGTCTGAATCTATCAAACGTCGTGATGTTTCAATATTTGAACAAACACTGGGCGTTGTTTAACTCTACTAAAAACGGCGCACACTTGAAAGAAGCAATCACCGGAGCTTTTTAGCGTTTATGTTCGCTTCTGTTTGTAGAACAGAGCAAATTTCTCATGGTAGTCTCGTTTCTACGATTTGCAATTCCTTCGCGGGTCTCATTTTATCCGACCCAACTTACTCGGTTCACACCTGTAGTAGCAAGATGCTCTTCCTCCGTCGCATTTCAACAGTCTTCTTCAAATAACTCCGACCATTATCTCGCTGATAAATGGGATTCATATCGGAAGAAGAAAGTCGTTATTCGGATTGGGTACGTCGGTACCGATTACAGAGGTAAGGTTTTAGTTCCGATTTGATTTCAAATTGCAGCATATTTCTATACTCGTTTCTGATTCTGTGTTCTCCATTTTTTTCAGGTTTGCAGATTCAAAGAGACGAACCTACTTTCAAAAGTTAGTTTTAAGTCCTCTCTTAAAGTTTCGATTTTTACTCTCTACAGTGAATCTTAGCCTAAACCCTAAACCCTAAGCCTTCTTCTATTTCCTGCAATTTTTAATCTCGTGGTTCTTTTCTCTTAGAACGCATGACTAGGGACCTTAGACATCTCTGTAAAGATTATGTTTTTATGTGCACTATTGTGATAAATTTGTAGCTATTGAGGGTGAATTGGAGGTTGCTATATACAAGGCAGGTGGGATTAGAGATAGTAATTTTGGTGATCTTCATAAGATTGGTTGGGCTAGAAGTAGTCGAACTGATAAAGGAGTAAGTTTTTTTTCCTCTGTTCTACAACAAATGATCGTTTTGTAATGCAATAGATTCACTATGTATGTCATTGATTATGGTTTTATGTTAACTTGTTTTAGGTTCATTCTCTGGCAACCACAATATCTTTGAAAATGGAGATCCCTGAGACTGCATGGAAGGATGATCCTCATGGCACTCTTCTTGCTAAATGCATTAGTAAACATCTTCCTGATAATATCAGAGTTTTCAGCGTTTTGCCGTCAAATAGGTGAGTAAGAACTTTTATCATGTCCTGAGTTTGGTGCAATATGTTTGAAAAGTTGAATGAGGTTTTGAATTCAAAGTTTCGACTCTCTTTACCATTTTCATTTACAATTAAAAGCTTTGTATCTTCTCAGGAGATTTGATCCCCGAAGAGAGTGTACACTTCGGAAGTATTCTTACCTTCTTCCTGTTGATGTTATTGGGGTCAAGAGTAATTTTACTCTAGATGAGATTGACTATCACATTTCGGATTTCAACGAAATCTTAAGAGAATTTGAGGTAAGGATCTTGCATAATTTTCTGTTGTTTCAGAGTTTGCTACTTTTTGTTTCATTGGCACTGTCTTTTTCTTGTAGGGTGCATATCCTTTCCATAACTACACACAACGGTCAAAGTACAGAAGGAAATCCCAACAGAAAATAACCCAAAGAAACGGACGTCCTCCAAGAAAACCAAAATCAATCAAAGCATTAGAATCAGAGTTTACAGAGGAAACCCGTAGTCAAATTGAAGAAGAAGAAGGAGAAGAAGAAGAAGAAGAAGAAGAAGTAGACGGTGAAACTGATGAACATGTTTCTCCTGATTCTGATAATTCTCAGGTGAATAGTCGTGCAAGATGGCTGCACGTGCCAGACGAGACAGATAAGTTGAGCGCAGCTCATTTCAGAAAAGTGTTTCGATGTTGTAGCGGAAAGCTTGAGAATTCACTTGGATTCGGCTTTGTAGAGATTTCCATATGGGGAGAATCATTCATGTTACATCAGGTAATGTAATATACAATTATACATAATGATACAAAAACATAGATTGCTTGTAGAAGTGTAACTAAAACGGTATCATTTTGTTATTTTTGTAAAATGTTTGGAAGTAAGATACGGAAGATGATTGGAACAGCTGTGGCAGTGAAGAGAGAGCTGCTTCCTAGAGACATCATAAGACTATCACTGAACAAGTTCACAAGAATCGTTTTACCTCTGGCTCCATCTGAAGTTTTGATCCTGAGAGGAAACAGTTTCGAAGTGCGCAAATTGCCTGAGAGGCCGGGGATGGAAGCAGTGGGTGAATCAGAAGAAGTGGAGAAGGAGATAGAGGAGTTTTACAGAGCGGTGATGGTTCCACAAGTGAGTAGATTCTTGGATTCTGAGAAATCTCCATGGAAAGAGTGGGTGGAACATTTGGATAGGAACGATGGTTTGATAGATGAGGAGCTGGAAGATGTGAGGAGAGGTTGGGAGGAGTGGAAAGCCGCAAAGCCATGGATTATGAAGAAGAAGACTGAAGATGATGAAGAGTTGGGCTCTGTTACAGTACCTGTTCATCAAGCTCTATAAGAAAGAGTCTAAGATTAGTCGCATCTATTTTTGGGCACCTTTGATAAATTGTATTTAAGATTATTGTTTGATTCACTTTGAACCTGAGAAAGTTTTATGAGAAGCATAATAAAGTTTATGCAGTTCACATTGTTTTGATACACATTAAGGTCTCTCTGTTTCAACGCAATGAGAAAGTAGGAACGTTTTTCAACTGTTCTTTTAGTTCTTGTGAATTGTAAAAGGAAACACAAAGTTCTTTTAAGATTTCAACATTATCTTCTATATAAATTGTGGTACATTTTTCTGAGTGGCTTTGACGAATAACTAATGAAAGTTAAGTGTGTGGAAATGAAACAAACATTTCCATTAAAAAAACACTAAAGATTGTTCCCATTTTTAACTTAGATCTTCAATGTCTTTTATTCATAAAAAAACCTCTTAACATACGAAATAACAAACATTTTAACATAGGAACAATCGGAAAAGAAGACATCAACATGTGATACATTCAATTTTTTTTATTCTAATAAATCAAGAAAATATTGGAGATTTACATTGAAAATCAAATCAATTTTCATGGTTGATGAAAAAAAGAAGAATTCAAATTACATGGTTTTCAAGATCTAGTAAAGAAGTCTAACACACAAACATGGTGTCTTTACATATATTAATAATGAAAATATCAAAAATATCTTTAAATGTTTATATAAGTGTCTATTATAGACATTTAAAACCCCTAAAATAAATATTTTTAATATTTAATTATTGTTAATACACTCTTACCAAAATCACTAATAATGATGCTCTAAAAATGGAGATAGAGACCTCCTTATGGCATCATATCTAACGTCACTCATGCGTCAGATGTGTTTTGTTTGTATCACAAGATATCAAAATCACAATCAATTTAGTAAGGAAGGTGCAATGAATAAATGAATTACATGACATGAAGACGTGTAACCATTCATTGAATGTTTTTTTATAACTTTGCATCGTAACGTTTCTCTCAGTCACACAATACACTCTTCGTTTTGAATTGATTAATCCTTTGACATTGGCTGCAATCTTCGTGTCAACTTGTCGTTGTCAATATCATTAATTTCGATTTTATTGGAATTTATTGTCTCTCGGTCAACTTTTGGCTTCATACGATAAGTTGTAGAACATTCTTTTAAACTTCCTTTCCACTTTTAGAAAAAGAAAGAAGATTTTGCTACTGTGTATTTAGCAACAATCTTTATCATTTAAAAAAAAACAATGGATGGGTGTAAAGTTCTATGGGCTTCCAACTCAAAACCAATTGGCAATGAGTGGATTGGCTCATATCCCTTATATATTAGTGTTGGTCCCTTCAGTTATCCGATGTGGGATCCTAACACGCCCCCTCGAGATGATGATTCTTACCATCTCATCTCGAACCGAATCCCACTTTAAGACCGGTCATAAGCCCTTCTTGGGTCAATGAGGCTCTGATACCATGTAAAGTTCTATGGGCTTCCAACTCAAAACCAATTGGCAATGAGTGGATTGGCTCATATCCCTTATATATTAGTGTTGGTCCCTTCAGTTATCCGATGTGGGATCCTAACAATGGGTTTTATCAAAAAAAAAAAAAAAAATGTACATTAGTTCAGCCACTCGATCCAAGACGAGGATAAAGTTAGATTATACATGATCAATTGTTTTTGATAAGTCTCTAATATGTTTTAATGATTAAAAACAATGTTTGGCAAAGCGGTTCAACCAATTTGATCAAAATAATCCTGCAATTTGGAATGTAACCCATGTTTCACTTGATCGCCAAAACCGTTATTCAGTTCTACTACCTTGTTTTTTTTCTAGCAAAGGTAGATTCTTAGCTGGCTAAGAATCTTTTTAAAGTCATTTCAAACCCTTTATTCCTTAATTTTCTAATGTAATTAACATTCATACAAAGTAATAACTTTTGTTCACTTCATGATTACTTATTAAAAGGGCTAATTGTAGTATGTGTAGAATATGTATATTGTCATACGTTCAATAACAATGATATAAAAAGTGATATATATATATATGGCATATACCATATCGAGTTTATTTGTTTATTTATAAAGATGTATATTTGTATGTAGGTATAGCTCAAATCTTAAATTCTGTGTAGATCATGCATGTCTTGATCTCAAAACCATATATTGATTTAGGTACCCTTTGAGGGTGAGAACGTTCGCGTCGTCTCTCTCACAGAATGCTTAAACGGACGTCTAGTGATCACCAATAAAATATCTGGACATTACATCATAGAGTAATACAAATTATTTGATTTAGGTGGGAGTATATATATTGGTTATCGTTGTTGGTGTTGGTGTTAGGGTCCCATAAAACCTGGTTCACATTAAAGTTAAAATCACTTAGAATAATAGCCGCATGACCAAATTCTTGGACCCACGTTCGAATCAACAGAACATCAACTACGTACCAACATAATAACATGTTGGAATATATTAATTGAACTCACCCGAAATTTCGTCAAGTTATATTTTCCACGTAAAATCATACCAAGTCGTGTTAATTTACTCAATATTAGTAAATCTTATAGCACTAATCCAGCAAAACAAAAAATTTCTTTTGCTCTCGTACAATTTGCAAGAATTTGAAAAGAGATCTTGAAAAATTCGATCAATGATTCAATGTACATCCTTTGTTTCTCTCTATTCTACTTTTTACAGCAAGCCGATCCATATACAAAAAAAAAAAAAAAAAAAATTGACCCGCGGTTTACTCTTAAACCGGGTTACATCAATTCAATATAAATTTCGGTAGTTACCAAAAAATTTACGTTGCTTGAATGAGTGAAGCTTGCGTGTACTACAAGTCTATAACTGATGGAAAACGCTGCGTTTTTCCATCAAAACTTGTGTGTTTCTTCTTCTTCTTCCTCCTCTTCTTCCACGGCTTCTGCGAAAAAAAACTTGTGGTTGCGTATATACAAAACGACTGCGAGAAGAACAGCAACGGAACAAAGCATTCCCCAAAAGATCAAAGTGGTTTGAAAGCAATGCATCCCAAAACACTTGCCGTCATGATAATCTCCATAGATGGTGGATCCGTCGCGGTAAACTTTAGCCGCTAACATACCGAAAGCGAAAGATCCTAGGGGAATGCTACCAACAACAATATTGTGGTTAACTCCAAAGTGTTTTGTCCCAAAAAGCTCTGTAGTCATTGTGACGGAGAGAGAAGTCAAAGCTCCGGAGAAAACACCGATCATTCCCGTGCTGACGTAGAGAGCAATGTCGGAGTCGATGAGGAGGAGTAGGAATGAAACTACCATTGCTACCAGTGAAATCGCCATAGAAACCGGACTTGATGGCATGTATTTGTTCCTATAATGAATAAAATAAAAAATATTAGAATACATATAAAATTTTCGAAGAAATTAGGGGAGTGATTATAAAGAAGGTGTCGATTTGTCGAAGGTTGTTCGATGAATTAAGACCAAACACGTAGAAGATGCAAGGAATGCAACATATGTACGTGCTAGGTCAACGTAGTTTTATTATCAAGGAATAATTTATTAGGTTAAATTAGTTTCTGGCTAATTACTCAAAAGGTTAAAAATGTAAAAAGTGATTTTTACCTAGAGAGGAAGTAGTCAAGTAACGAAGGAAGCAAGCGGCCGAAGAACCCAAACGACGACGAGAGAGCAACCAATGAAGTGGTCGCGGTGCAGCCACGAGACTCAGCGATCTGACCAAGATTGTTCATAAACACTAGCCCCACCGTTGGACCGAGCAAATAAAGTCCAAAATATATCCAAAAATCTACGTTCTTCCATAGTTGTGTCCATTCGACCTCTTCTTTAGCTTCAACTATAGCCTTCTCAAACTCTTCTTCTTCTTCTTTCGTTTTATCCTCTTCTACGAATTCAAAAGTTTCCGGAGCTTCAAGATCGTGTAACTTTTGTTGAGTTCTTCTAGAAGACATAAACTCTTCGAATCTAACTCCAAGTGGAATAGCAAGAGGAGCAAGAAGAAACAGAGCAATGCCTACAAGTACTAAAACCGCAGGAGCTGGGATAAGGCTTGTAGCCACCGCGTAAATCCCCGTGGCAATAGTCACGGCGAATAAAAAGATGAACCCGACTTTAACATCAAGAGAAGACGACGACGTTTTGTCTCCTCCGTTTTTTATCATCATAGGAGCTGTCACGAGACAAGCGCCTAAAGGTACGAGAGAGTTGAGCAAGAGATAACCAGAAGCAGCTTCACGTTGAGACGAGTAGAAGAAAGACTGGACTATGTCGGTGTAGATTTTCCCACTCAAACCTTGATAACTCGCCGTGATCCCAACTGCTACTTGACGGTTCACCGGGAAACTATTGATGGCGACGATGTAACAAGCCGTGTTGATCCAACATATACTGTTTCCGGCCAAGAAACTTAGACACCACATCTGAGTAAACGATAACGTAAACATATTCTTGACGATACAGAGATACTGGAGACCATAGCCAGCGAACCCTAGAGAACCTCCGACGAGAAGCACCAGTGGAAGAGGAAGATGGACGGCAGCGATTCCGGAGATGAAACCAAGGACTTTTCCGGCGTCTGAGGCGAACGAGAGGTAGTTGAGCTTAAACTGAGAGATTGAGAGAAACTCTTTAAGCTGTGAAGAGTAAGCTGGAAAACTTAAGTTAGTGCCGTTGAAAGATTGAAGCCAGAGAAGAGCGACGAGACTAAGCCACCGGAGAACGTTTGGGGACATGTTCTTGAGTTATTCTAGTCGGTTGAAAAAACAAAGATTGTGGAGATATGTAGATTCTTGTTGAGGGGATTTGTATTTATAGCGGAGACAATTGAGAATATATTTCGGTTTTTTAAATTGTAATGGGATTTTGTGTTGTGGTGATGACAAGGAAGATATGGTAAGTTTAATACAAGAAAAGAAGAGGAGGTTGGGTTTTTAATTTAGTTTACATTAATTAATGCTGATGTTGCCTTTTTTACATTTTTAGCAATTATTTTTTATATTTACTTGTGTTATGTACTTAAAAAAAAAAAATCTGCTTGCATTACTAATACCCACTATAGAGGCCGTGTTACAAGACTCAAAAACTTTCATTCCTTCCTTGATCTATTTTACTTAAAATAAAGTTCAGACATTTTTCCAGCTAATAAACTAATTTTCTTGTATTTATCTTTTACAGGTTCCCATTTTTCTTTTATAAACGGTTTACAGGTTTCCATATTTATTTCAGTTAATAGATTTGCATATATTAAGAGAGACATTATTTACTTTTTAATGAGGAAAAACATATTCCTTATTTCTAGCGTTTACATAAGTGATTTAGAATACTTTAACTCTTTAATTAGAGGAAGAAACGTTCCTGAAGTTACTAATCAAATCCCTCTAATTGCTTATATGAACTAACTTCTATCATGCAATTAAATTTTCAAAACTAACTTGTACAATTTGATCATTAAAAACAACCTTTGGAAATTATTTTGGAAATTTTATTTTTATATTAGTATATATTTTAGCGATCATTTTTTATTCTTTATTTTTACTTTTATGTTTAAGATTATAAATGTTGATACTAAATCATTAATTAAAAGAATTTTTGTTTATCGTTTTGTCTTCAACAAATGTCTCTTCGAAATACTTGGGTATCAGTGTTATACGCATTTTTAACTTGAAAATTATAATGGTCAAATTTTGTTGTGACTAGTTTATGTAAAAAATTTGATGTTAAAATTTCAATTGTTTTTTGCTCTTCTGTAATTTAATTACCCCAACAATCCATCTATCTTGCCTTTTTAGTTTTTTTTTTTTAAGTTGGAGAAACAGTTGAACTATATTAGGTTTGAGATTAATAATTTTCTACATATTGAAAGAGTATCGATGATGTATAACCTCAATAAATTAATAACTTTTTGGTCCAGAGTTGAGTTAATATAATATTTATTAGAATTTGATAAGATAATAAAATAATTTTTTTTTGCAAATTATATGTAATTATATGGTCTCATCAATATCATAAATTAATAATTATTTAAAAAATAAAATATAATTAAGATAATTTAGTGAAATATTACTCTAGGGTTATTTTTTATTCATAAAATTTGTATTTTTGTTTAACTCATTTTAAATTTATTTCATATTACATCAAAAATATAAGGTATTATCTTCTCAAAGACATTAAAATTATTAAAAATTGTATATTCCATAATTTTTTATTAATATATAACTGCCACTAAAAATATTAAAGTTTTATTTTAAATTTCTTGCTTTAAATATGAGTTTAAAATTATGTAAATATATGTATAGCTTAATAAATATTGAATTATCAATAAATTAATATTCTTTCTAAATTAATAATTTTTTTAGTTTTAATATTATTAATTTATTGAATTTTACTGTATTTGAGAATATAAATTATTGAGGTCTAAATTCATTGTTGGATTGTTTTCTAGCGTGAAAATATAGTGTTTTGGAGTTTGAAAAGTGTTAGGCGCATCTTATATTCTTTTCATGCAGAATTCGACTGCCTCTTATGGACCATAATAAGTTTGAGCCAAATATCTTATAAATAGGTGGTGTTTAACATGAACTTGTCAGAATTTTATGGCAATAATAGAAATTTCTTAAGAATAGTCATATTTATTTATTTTAAATATTTGTACTGATCTGTTCGGTAAGCAGGACCGGTCCAAACATTTTCACGGTTCTAAGCGAAAAAATCAAAATTACTAATTTAGTAACAAAATTTTTGTTTCTTAAAGAAATAACTATTACAAAATTCTAATTTTATCATCAAATATAGATATATAAATTTTAAAAACTTTAAACATATAATAAAAATGTAAATATCATATTATAAATTTATATAGTATCAGGGGTTAACTACACAATTAATATTTGTATATATTTTTTGTTTAATCCGTCTCTAATTTACACATACATAAAAGATAAGATGATGAACATGTGAGCATATTAAAAATTATAAGATATGTTTAAAAATTTTAAACCTAACATAATCTTCAAAAATACAAAAACTGATCAATACTTACAAAAATAATAAATAATACAATATAACATTGCTGAATTTATGCCCACATCTCAAAATTATGTAAAACTTATGTATTTTGAATGACCTAAGCAATGACTTAAGTTACTTATGCCCAGGCCCGGCACCGTGGCAAGAAAGCTCGAAATCATATTTTTTAATGTAAGCTATCACTCTCCATATTCGTTTTTTTCTTTGAGAAAAGCTGCATCCTGAAATTTTTATCGAGGTTAGTTTTGAGCGTTAATTTTTTTATTGTTTTATATTTCTAGAGCATATGGAAGTTATTTATTGTTTCCTTATTATAAATAATCAAGATGACGCCAAAAAAATTATTTTATTTTTATTTTTAATGGGTATTCAGGATACGGGACATATGTCAACATAAATTTGTTAAAATTACATGTTTGGTATCATCCACGATCATTTGCAGCCATGCTTTTTGGAAAAGAAGTTTTGGCTATCATGTAGTCAACTAGCTAATCTCTAATTATAAAACAACCACAAAAGAAATTTAGTAATTAATGATATGGAAAAATAAAAATAGGAAACCAATTAGTTGGAAACTAATTAGATGGAAAGCCAATATAGGCAAAACGCGCGTTCGGTGAGGAATTACTAGAGAAGACATATGAATCTGTTTATGAATCTGTTTAGGAATTACTAGAGAAGACATATAATTATATATGAATCTGTTTTTTTTTGTAGTAAAGTTAACTTTGTATTGTTTTCATAGCATAGTTTGCCTTTATGAGGTAATGAAGAAGTTCCACAGTTGGCTAAGTTTTACATGTTTCAGGAACTAATCTGACTATGGTGTAAATATATCTTCCGAATATAAAACAGGAAAAAATGAAATCTTACTTACAAGGTAATGAATTAAGGATTTGATCTTATAAAAGAAATTAAAAACTAAAAAGAAAAATGAAAGCTGGGATTAAGGCATAATTAAGGACTATGACTTAACTTAAGGTGAAAGGAAACGAAGTGTTTGCACGTGTGCTCCTAAAACGTCATCATTACAGTGTCATGTGCAACATCAAATTGAAACTCATTTATCATTAATAATCGCACAATTTTTTTTATAACAGTCGCAAATAAATCGTTTCCATCATTCTACTCACATTATTCCATATATGTGTTATTAAATTGTAATTAGAATATGTATCTTTGCTTGGATTAAAACAAGACTAGAGTAGAGATTTGTATCTTTGCTTGGATTAAAACAAGACTAGAGTAGAGATTTGTATCTTTGCTTGGATTAAAACAAGACTAGAGTAGAGATTTAGTTTAGACCCCAAAGTTATAGTAAATTATCTCCATTCCATTTAATTAGATAAATTATATTCTTTTCCATCTCAGAAAATATAATTTTCTGAGTTTTTATACAGATAAAAAAAAACAATTAATGATACATTTATTAATTACTTTTATATTATATTTTTTATTTAATACATTTATATTTTTCTATATAACATTAATTAGTTAATTGATTTTAAATATAAAAATGCATTAATTACAGGAATGAAATCAAACTTGAAAGACAAAAAAAAATTCTAAAAAATCATAAATTACGAGACAAAAGAAGTAGTTTTGTTTTATATAATCCACAAAAACAGATTTAGCAGACCGAATCTTGGGAAAGGTTTAACTTTAAGATATTAAGGAAGATCGATCGGGGATCACAAACATCTTAAATGAACCTAATGATCATATTTAGTTTGGGGCAGACATTTACATTTGCTATAATGCCATGTGTCCTTTCATCTGAACATGATTTGTCATTGTTCTTTTTTCATTTCTACATTGTGACGTTTTCTGAGTTTTGACAAACTTCGTGTCCGCATCTTTCTTCGTCTATTGGTAGTTGGTACACCATATCAAAATTTTAAATTTGGATAATTAATTACACAATAACAGTATTTAGACAAACTTTTAAACTACAGTAAAAAGCGTATTATATACATTAAATGTAAACTTTACCAAATAGTATATATTATAATAGATTACGAATATATATAGATGCGCCATTTAACTTTTCCATGTTCAACAATATTATTGGAAACACTTACAGCAAAACACGTATTTTGACCCAAAAAAACAACTATTTGTACAGAATAAATATGGAGCTATAATTCAACGCTGAACTCGCCTTATTTACATGTACTTTACACAATGATGGATTATATTCAACTACTATTTAATGAAAGTCAAACCAACTCTTTTGTACGGCACAGTTATTTAAATACTTATTCTTCAAATATAATAAAATTTACTAACTTAGAAGTGGCATAGAAATATGTATAATGTTCACCACTAAATTAATCGTGATTGATTCTTTCAATATCTCTTTTTTTCGTTATGTTAATAATGTTAAATAATGGCCTTGTTTCTTTGGAAACTCACAAGGATGGAAAAGGTTTAGGATCAAAAGTTCGAAACCGTCCCTCGCCCGTCATTGACCAACTTTATATTCTCCTATTAATTCTAAGTGGGACAATATACATTTTAGTTTAAAGATAATAAGATTCTCATTCCAAATAGAATGAATAAAATAAAGGAAAAATACGAGGAACGTAACATTATAGTTTAAAGATAATAAGATTGTTAAAGACAGCAAAAGAGAAAGAAGTCGCATCTCGTTGATTGATAAGTTGATATCCAACTGTATTTTCTTCATCAGATAGTTTCCAATAATTTCAGACGATACCAATTCCAGTGTTACTCCTGTTACCAGTTCGGCTCATCTTCAACCTTTTTGACACCTATTAACATATAGTCTTTTTTTTTTTTTTTGAAAATTAACTACAAATATAGTGAAATCGCTAACCTAAACATTTTCTAACTACTTTATATAAACATTCAAATTGAGACTCCTTTGCGATATTTGACTTCTAAAACAATTTGTTTTCCACTACCCATAAAAGAAATCGCACCCTCCATTTCGGTGGTTGAGTATAGCATGAAAATCAATAAAACCTATATGACCAGTATACAACTAAAAATTATTGCATTTGTGGTATACCTTTTTATAATTAGAATGACACAAATTACTAAATTAGAGACGATATATACAAATTCAAAAACTATAATGTTATAGTAAATTTTGAAATTCTATTTTTTAAATCATAAAATATCTAATTTGAAATAGGTTCCGGAAAAATATTTTCCTTACATACAAAAACAAAAAGAACAAAATTCCTTCATATGTGAAATTTGTTTAAGTTTTTGACCTTTGTTTCCCAGTTATAACCTATTATGGATCGTGCAAAGAAGAAAAAAAAAACATGAGAGAGTTATCAATTATTAATGGATCATATAATTATTTTGTTGGGCCTTATCTTGTAAATGCATCGATCCCACCAAAAAAATGAAAAAAAGAGGAAAGATTGACACTAATAAATTATTTTTTGTGAACGTGATAACTTGTGGGTGTAGTTCTAAAAGTGATGTGTAGACTCTTACTATTATTAGTAAAGATTTTTATCTCTCAAAAAACTAAAAACTATTTTATTTGGATTTGTGAAACACAAACTCTACAACAAAAACAAAAATCTAAAAATTCCTTTTAACGCTGAGATATTTGCTCACTGTTTTGACAGTTTCAATTCTTTTATGGTTGGGCAAGCAAGCTTTTTGAATATTTTTGTGGCTACCCATTGATGCATATTTAGAAAAACCATCGGCCTGAAAATTTTATCGTGTAATCATGAAGACGGAGAATGTATGGTTAATTGTAGTGGCATGGGTGATGGTTGGGTGGAGTCTGTGCATGGGAAGGTTCGTGGTGGAGAAGAACAGCCTCCGAGTGACTTCGCCGGAGTCCATCAGAGGAATCTACGAATGCGCTCTCGGGAACTTTGGCGTCCCTCAGTACGGCGGAAGCATGTCCGGTGCGGTGGTTTACCCCAAAGCTAACCAGAAGGCTTGTAAAAACTTCGACGATTTCGACATATCTTTCAGATCTAGAGTCGCTGGTTTGCCAACATTCGTTCTCGTCGATCGAGGAGGTCACTTTCTCTTTGATCTATTTGATTCTTTTGTTACATTAGAGACAAAACTTGTCGCACAAGAAATTAACAAGAGGTGACTTGTTACACAAGATACATAATATGTTGATGTTATTGTCTCAGATTGTTATTTCACTTTGAAGGCGTGGAACGCGCAACGAGCTGGTGCAGCCACCATTTTGGTGGCGGATAACAGGCCTGAGCAACTCATCACTATGGACACACCAGAGGACGAGACGACAGATGCAGATTACTTGCAAAACATCACGATTCCTTCAGCTTTGGTGAGTAGATCTCTAGGAAGCGCCATCAAAACATCCTTAGCTCATGGTGAGCCTGTTCATATAAGTCTAGATTGGCGTGAGGCTCTTCCACACCCGAACGACCGAGTATCCTACGAGCTATGGACCAATAGTAATGATGAGTGTGGACCCAAATGTGATGCACAAATCAGGTTTCTTAAGAGGTTCAAAGGAGCTGCTCAGATTCTTGAGAAAGGAGGCTACACTCGTTTTACTCCTCATTACATCACATGGCAATTCACTTACTCTCTTCTCTTCTAACATGAATTAATTATAACATTCATCTTATTAAAAAAAATTTGAATGTTTTATATATGTATTATAGGTATTGTCCTGAAGCGTTTTTAGCAAGTAGACAATGTAAAACACAATGTATCAATGGAGGAAGGTATTGTGCTCCGGACCCTGATCAAGATTTCAACAGAGGATACGATGGGAAAGACGTGATTGTTCAGAATTTACGCCAAGCTTGCTTCTATAGAGTGACTAATGAAAGTGGAAAGCCTTGGCTTTGGTGGGATTATGTCACTGACTTCGCCATTCGTTGTCCCATGAAAGAAGAGAAGTACAACAAGAAATGTGCTGATCAAGTCATTCGCTCTCTTGGTACGTAACCCAATTATTTTTGGCATATTATGTGGTACTTGTAATGTTTTTAGATCTTATTCTAAATTTTCTTGTGTAGGAGTTGATGTGAATAAAATTGACAAATGCATGGGAGACATTGAAGCAAATATCGAAAATCCTGTTCTTAAAGAAGAACAAGAAGAACAAGTTAGTTAGTTTGTTTTGTTTTTCGTGACAGAAGATTCAAACTATTAAATGTGCAAACTCTTGAATTTATTGCCAATTTTGTTAGGTTGGGAAAGGTTCACGAGGAGATGTGACGATACTACCAACTATTGTGATAAACAACAGACAATATAGAGGTACGAATCAAGCAAATTCTTCAATGTCCGACTCAAAACATTATTAATTAATGTCTCATTGCCACAGGGAAGTTGCAGAGATCGGCCGTGCTTAAGGCTCTTTGCTCAGGGTTTCGTGAAACGACTGAGCCACCAATTTGTTTAACCGAAGGTCCTCTATACTTAATGTGCATTTTTCATTAATTTGGTTCATTACTTTTAATATACGGGTTTGGATTTTGTGCAGACATAGAAACCAATGAATGTTTACAAAACAATGGAGGGTGTTGGGAGGATAAAACAACCAATATTACAGCTTGCAGGGTACTAAACACAATCATTAGATCTTCTTTTTGTTACATTTATATTTCAGCCTTAAAAAGATTTTTATTTTATTGCAGGACACTTTTAGAGGTAGAGTATGTCAATGTCCCATTGTTCAAGGTGTCAAGTTTCTAGGCGATGGTTATACACATTGTGAAGGTAAAAAAAAAACCTCAACTATGTATATGTTATGATTCATAAATTTCGATATATAAGCTTCACATTCATATATGGATATTGTAGCTTCGGGGGCACTACGTTGTGGAATAAACAATGGAGGATGTTGGAAAAAATCTCTAATGGGAAAAACATATTCCGCTTGTCGTGTAATCTTATAAATCTCTCAACTAAACTAACTTTCATACTTTGTTTTGACATTTCCTATATATATAAATTATTTCCTCGTTTTTCTTTTGGATTAGGATGATCATTCGAAAGGCTGCAAATGTCCTCCTGGATTTAAGGGAGATGGGCTCAAAGATTGCCAAGGTATTCATTGGAATAAACTATAAAAACATAAGAGTTCTAAAAATCAAATTATGTTGATGTATATATCTAAATGCAGATGTGAATGAGTGTGAGGAGAAAACAGCATGCCAATGCCGTGGCTGCAAATGCAAGAACACATGGGGAAGTTATGAATGTAGTTGTAGCGGAAGCTTGCTTTACATTAGAGAGCACGACATTTGCATAAGTATATATATTACACATCCTTCATCATATTTTTTTTCTTTTGAATAAATGAATCATACACTAATCATTAATTGTGTCTATATAGGTAAAGATGCAAGAGGAGATGTAAGCTGGGGAGTAATATGGATAATAATAATGGGAATGGGAGCAGCTGCTTTAGGAGCTTACACTGTTTATAAATACAGAATTCGGGTAATTTATTATATATATATATATATATATCTCATAGCATTATAATACTTGTTAGTTAATATGGGATTTATATATAAATTGATTTGTGTGTGCAGACATATATGGACTCAGAGATAAGAGCAATTATGGCGCAATACATGCCTCTTGATAATAATCCCAACACTCAACTTTCTTCTCAACTTGAGTTGTAAGAAGAACAAACTTGGAATTTGGTTTTGATGTTGATTTTAAAATTTTGATCTCATATATAGGTTCTACCCTTTGATTATAAGCTTTTATTATTCTATATCATAGATTCAACACTATAAAATCATACTATACTCAGGCCTGACTATACTGATCAGGTCCATAAGTTATGTTTGTTCAACTTTATGTATTTTTTTTTATTTTTCTTTTGGCGGCAATTATTCATTTATTAATAAACAAAATTGTTAAAAGGGCCTTCTTTCTTTAAATTTTTTTTAAACTTATAGCAACATTTATATGTCTAACAAGGGTTAACAATTCATATAACTATAACTTATAAGATATTATAATCTTGATTCAAAATACATCCAACTTAAAATGAAGCTGAAGACTGACATTTATCCTAGTAAGTATCTGTATTGTAACTATAATTTTAAAGTCACAGCAATTCTTTTAAATGAAAGCTTGTCAGCCTATTATTCTAAAAGTTTCTACCAATTCAATTACCTTTATTAATTTTGTAACTATAATATTAAAGTCAAATTTCCTATTATTATTTTATGATTTTATTTAAATGAAAGCTTGACAGCCTATGATTTTGAAAGTTTCTACCAAATTACCTTTATTATTTTTGTTTAAATAACTTTCTCAATTTCTTCTTCAAATCAAATCGCAAACTAGTCTCACAATTTTAATTATTTGTACATCGTCTCGTCACTCTTTCTTGATTCTTTTCATATTTTAATTTATTTGCCTATGTCCTATTACATATTTTTAATTCTGTTCATTTTAGAAAATTGATTATAAACCAAACAAAATATTTTAAATAATTTTGGAAATAAACGGGCTTCGACGACTTGGGCCTAATTTAACCGCCTTCTTAAATGACTTCGTCTCTTTGAAAAAAATAAAACGACTACGTTTTGTTTCTTCGTTATTTCGCCAGTGTCACAACAAACCGAAGAAATTGCAGAATCGTCATCTCCGTCACCTGTAATCGAAAGGTACAGTTTTTTCTCGTTTTCTCTTCTGTATTCTTATAAAAATCTGATTTCTCGGTTTTAGACTTTAGTAACTTTTTCTAGGCTTCTTAGAAGCAGTGGTTTCGCCATGGATGGTGTGGGTGAAAGCTCTTCGTATCAAAATGAGTTAGAAGACAAGCCTGTGATTGTTAGAGTTAAGAGAAAAGTTGGACAGTCTCTTCTAGATGCTTTCTGTGAGTTTCTTCTTTTTCTCTTTGCTCTTCGTATGGAAGGGGGAAAGTTAATATATTTTTTGGCATTTTAGGGTTGGAGATAAATGAAAGACCTTGGAAACGCCCAACTCTGGATTTCTCAAAGCTATCTATTTTCAACTCAGCTGAGAAAGGTAATGTTTTTATATTTTTATCTCAGGCTTTTTGTGTTTGTATGATGTTGATTTGGATTTAGCGAAACTTCAGCTTCTGTGGTAGAAGATGTGAAGCCTAAGAAGGTGCTAGTGAGGCATTTGGAGACTGTCACAGACTCTGAAACCACTGATGACATTATCCACTCTTTCTTTGTGAGTGAAACTTTTCCTGCATTTTTGTTCTTGTTGTTGTCAGTGTTATTGTTGTGTATGTTCTTATAAGTTTGTGTGTTTGCAGGAGTCTGATATTAATGACAAAAGTAGCAATGAAGAAAAGTTTGAGAAGCGGAAATTTGCTTTCAAGAAGGATAATGTATGCTGTTTCATTTTGTTTTTAGTTCTGATTCCAGAGCTTTTTCTATCTTGTGGTTGCGAATGATTTCACTTTGTTATTGAGTTGCAGAGAAAGGAACAGCGTCTGACTAAAGCTGTTCAACAGCAACAGGTATTTGGCTATTGCATTAAGAACATGTTACATAGCTAACTAGAAATTTGTGTAGTCAATTAATCAAAAGTTTCACTTTCTGTTAGATTGCTGCAGAGAATGCTCGGTTTGAGCAAATATGGCGTAGTAGGAAGGGATACCAGGAAGGCATGCATAATAAAGAACTTCATGAGAAGTGTCATTTCTATGACATTGTTCGTGTTGATGCTGAAGAAAGACAAGACAATGAACCAGGGTAAGTTTTCTAGTAATGTGCATTTGTAATTAAGATCTCAGTCTCAGAAATAGTTTTTAGCTGTGGTTGAAAAAGCAGAGTAATTTCAATGTGCACCACTCTTCCTGTAGGTTTACATCCTTGGAGGACCAGAAAATGCTTGCTAGTTTCTTGCCTCTCCTTAGAGATTGTGTTCCAAGAGCAGCTGAAGAGATTGAGGGTGATATGCATTCTAAACATCCTGTAAAATACGTTTATGATTTGTATGCTGTGAACGAAGAGATGGATATCAGCGAAGATATTTCCAAGAACCAGTTTCCTCTGTGCGTACTCTTTTCCCCCTGTGAAGCCCTTCACTTTTTCGCCTCTTGTATCATCTGTTAATTTGGGTTGTTGGTTTTTTTTTCTCAGTGTCATAGTTGAGGATGGAGAAGAGTTCTGCGATGGACCTGAGGAATCAGACTACGACTCTGATGACTCAAACGGTACACTTTTACTATCCATATGCTCATCTCTTATTCAAATCCTCATTGTTGTGATTTTGTATGGTGTTTGCTTACGACACTGTATCTCTTTGCTCTTGATATCCTTTTGTTGTCAGTTAAAATTGAAATGAAGTGTCATTGTCACTGTTGATCCATGGTTGTACTATTTATTCATATATTTGTGTGACTCAGCTGAAGAGCATCCAAGAAACGATTACCCCGAAGAGATCTCTGAAGAGGAGGAGGAAGAAGAAGCTGATGATGATGATGAAGAAGATGAAAAGAGTGAAGAAGCCTCTGATGAATCAGACGAGGAAGAGACTTCAGAAAGACATGTGAGAAAGGTCCTCGGAGATGATGACTATGATGTTTATGTAGAGAATGAGAATGGCTATGGAGAGAGCGATGAAGAGTTTGAGCACACTAAATGGTCTTACCGGTGAGTTGTGTACCAAATGAAACTGAGAAAGACTATTAGTGTAAGGCTGTGAATCAAAAGTGTTCCTCAACCGTTAAACAAAGTTGACCAAAAGTTGGAAGATCACTTTATTTGAAATAAGAACACTATTAACATCGCAGATTAGAGAATGCATTATGAAATAAAATGGTAAAATCTGTGTGAGTAATTTCAGATCAAGATCAATCAAGCCACACAATAATAACCAATTGAGTCACGCAGAAGAGAGTTTCAAAAGGTACACAACAAATACGTTTAAAGGGAATGTATACAATTAAGTAATACGTTTAACGAATACGTTTAAAGGGAAGTAATGTATTACTAATACGTTTAAATAAAACAAATACTTGAGAAGAATGACTACGAATTCTCGAATAATATCCAACTTCGTAGCTTTTGAAATTCTACAAATATCATGTTTATAAATAATGTTCTCATTCTCGATACCAATTTTCGAAAGGAAAAAACACGAGCAACTTCAGGATTTTGACATATTTGTATCTTAGGATATGCAAATAAACATGAATCAGTGGAAATAACTCAATTAGTTTTTAAAAGTCAACATTTTAAGCCATAGTCAACTTTTTTTCTTTCTTTCATTCTTGGAACATATGTAAAAGAAAACAAATGTTAATTAGAGTATTCTATATTTTGTTGACTTTTTTACACGACAATTTCGCGTTGAACCGAAGCAGCTTCTCTTGCTTTTGGTCTTCTTCTTCATCTTCTTCTTCTTATACCTTTGGCTTCTGACTCTTATTAGATTATGTAAATGGCAGATTCCGATTCTCCAAAATATCACCCTAACCCCGATGATCTCAAAAGTATACCAATCGATCTCTTCGCTTCCAAGAAGCTTCCCGGCCTTTCCTCCGGCGATCTCGGCTTTGCTGATTCCTCCGACCATCTCCTCTTCGTCCTCCGCAAATCTTCTTCCTCCTTGAAATCTCTCCTTGATTCCTCCGGTGTTCCTCTTTTCTCTATTTCCCGCCTCCAGGTAAACACTATCTATAACTCCTCAATTTGATCCCAAGTTCATTGATTTTGTTCATCTTATCCTTACTTGCTAAAACAGTAGCTTCTAGACAATTTCTGATTTAAAACTCACTTTGGGAATTTTGGATTTTGTTCATTTATTTGATGTTTACAGAGAAACTTAGTCATTTGACTTGAGATATCATATGAACTAAAAGACCCTCTCTGTATGTGTGTTGAAAATGTAGAATGGAATATGGGAGTTACATAGAGGAGATGTCGAAAAGCGTAAAGATTTGGTTTTTACGGTGAATCGGACTTCAAACAAATTCAATAAGACAGAGTTAGAGGTCTCTTTTGCAGGCGATGTTGATGGAGAATCGTCGCAACATCTTGTTATCAAAGGTTGTCCCTTTCAGAAATCTTGTACCATTTACAGGCAAGATTCCATTGTTGCACAGGTATTAATAAAATCCATCTTCTCCCAGTTACATCAAGTGTTTGTCTCTATTGAGTGAACTCAAATAGTTTTAACTAAGAGAAGAACATGTTATGATACTTGAGTTCAAAAGCTTTGTTTGTATCATGCTTGTTGATGGTAAAGCAACGAGACTCACGATCGTAGATACATATTCAACAGTTTCGTTTATTTTGAAGTTAGATTCATTCAGTGTGTATAGTTTTGTTGGATTCTTGGAAAAATTGTCATTTTTTCTTTGTTCTTGAAAATTTGCCTCAGTCTGACTCTGATTCTATGGTCCATTCAATTTTGGTGGCAGACGAGTTTGATGTATAAGCTAAGGCAGATTTACGTAGGGAGAAGCAAGTTCCGGCTAACCATATTTCCCGGATCCATTGATCATCCTCTGGTAGTGGCAATGGTTGCTGTGTTTCTTCAAGGAAGAAAATGATAATTCCTCAATTTTATTTTGTAACTTTAATTTGTAAACCAAAATGTGACAAAAGTAAAGGCGTTTTAGTACATTTCATCCTAAATGCCTTTTGATTTGAATCGTCTCTTACTTGAAAAATGTAGATACGAGGAGTCTCCAGTTTCTCAATTCTATAATTTGTTATACGTTAATAACACTATTAGAAACTCTGCTAGCTGAACTATAAGTTGTTGGATCGCGGTTCGATTCTGAACCAATATTGTATTAAATCCTTAAAACAATCAAAACACTAAGAATATCATTTATAAAAATTTAGAGAAGCTTAATAATTTATTTGAAGTTTAGTCAAACCGGTTCCTTTGAATCACTGACTTTTGGCGGATTTTTGTAAGTTTTAAAAAATCCAATCCGCTACTCTCATTCAATCTACGGTCAAGTTCAATCCGGTCCGGTCGGACCAGACTTAAAGAAAAAATAAAAAAACAGAAAACAATCGGCCCAGTCTCTTTTGGTACACTAAAAATCTAGAAATCGAACATCAGAAAAGAACGATGTCGTTTTGGTTCTGAAATTGAAACGCCGCTAATTTCTTACTCTTCTTCGTCTCTCTAAAATCCAGTTAGGGCGGGCTCTTAGCTAAAAAATCTCTCATACTCGAAACTTGGCATCGTCTTCGCAGAACTCAATCTAAAATGTTAACCGCAGATATACCACCGAATCAATCAATCTACATCAAAAACCTCAACGAGAAGATCAAGAAAGAGGGTAAATTTCTCTTCTCTCTATCGAATTCGTCTTGACTAAATTTCAAAATCTCTTACATGTTGAAACCTCCACGAGCTTCCTTTTTCCAATTGTGTTCCAATAGCTTCCTTCTTCCAGCTGCTACATTGCTTCAAAGCTAGATTTTTGTTTGTTTGTAGCTGTTATACAGTGTTCATTTCTAACTTCTAGGGTTTCAGAATCGTACTATTGATGTTCTCTGCTTTGCTAAGTTTGCTTTAACCATTGAATTACAATGCTCTTATTAATTAATTAATTGTTTTAGGGTGAGAATTTAGTTAGTGTTGGCTCAAGGCAGTATTCATGCTTGATCTAACTTTGGTTTTTGTTTTCCAGAGTTGAAGAGATCTCTTTACTGTTTGTTCTCTCAGTTTGGAAAGATACTTGATGTTGTTGCTTTGAAGACTCCTAAGCTCCGGGGACAAGCTTGGGTTACTTTTACTGAAGTCCCAGCTGCTAGTAATGCCTTTCGTCAGATGCAAAATTTCCCCTTCTATGATAAGCCAATGGTCAGTATCCATCACTCTCTTTTCTCTTAGTGTATATCAATCTCTGTATGTTTTCCTTTAAAGTGAATCTTCTCTGTGTTGTACTTGTAATTGATCGATTCAATTGATAAAGCATATACCTTTTGCGTATCTATGTCGTTTCTACTAGTAATTTAAAGTGGAACGTTTGAAAGTTTTTATGTCCAATTAATTTATTAGGTTTATGTGTGTTTAGATTTCGTTGCTTTTGGATGGTAAATAGATCTTCTCATTCTCTTGTGATATCTACTGTCAATGTAGTTGATCTGTTTGTTCGATACATTGTTTGTATTACTAAATCCTTCCTACCTCTTATAGGTGTATGTAAACTTTTCAACTACTGCCAATCAGGTTGAGATTTATTTTTCATACTTTTTTTTATTTCATCTTTTGAGTGCAGCGCATACAATACGCAAAAGCAAAGGCAGATTGTTTAGCTAAAGCTGAGGGAACGTTCGTTCCGAAAGATAAGAAGAGGAAGCAAGAAGAAAAAGGTTTATTTTCTGCATTTTGTCTTTGAGATGTTGGTTCAGTTATAATCTTCAGAACTTTCACTCGATGTTTACAAACAATGTTTGTTACTTTCAGTTGAAAGAAAGCGTGAAGAAGCCCAACGACCAAACACGGCTAACGGTCCAGCTTCCAATAATGGAGTCCCCCCGGTAAGTGTTCTTGTTCTCACCTTCTTCAGAGCAATCTTCTGGTGGAAAACTATTGTATCTAGAGACGATGTTGATGATGAATTTGTTTCGTTTTATCTTTGTTTCTTAATGCAGCCTCCATTCCAGCCAAGCGGGCAAGAAGCAATGCCACCAAACAACATACTCTTCATTCAGAATCTTCCACAGGAGACAACAAGCACAATGCTTCAGCTTCTCTTCGAACAATACCCAGGATTCAAAGAGATAAGAATGATCGGAGCAAAACCAGGAATTGCGTTTGTGGAGTATGAAGACGATGTTCAATCTTCCATGGCTATGCAAGCTCTTCAAGGTTTCAAAATCACTCCCCAGAATCCAATGATCATCTCTTTTGCCAAGAAATGATATGTTTTGTATTTTATTCGTCTCCAAGATAATACTGTACCAACCTGGTGTGTATAACCGACGGTTCTTTCTGCTTCAATTGGTTAACGGATTTGGTTCAGTTGATCCGGTTTGGTTATCGAAAGGGACCCTTGAAACGCGGTTTCACACCTGACGATTTATTACAATTTAGGAGACGACCCATTATTAAAGAATATCTCATTGGTCAACCATTTTATATAATTTTATTTCAATAAATGATATTTTTAATCCAAGAAGAAAAGACAAAGAGAGAAAGTGACAAAGGGAGAAAGAGAGAAATTGAAAAAACCTTGCTCAATACGCCACCGTCGGCGTCTTTAACCCAATCTAAAATCCTCTGTTCAACATCATTTTTAGTTTTATTTATCTTCTTTTCATTTCATAGATCATTGCTAAGAGAAAGTTTCTTTTTTTAGCAAATCCTTTGTTTCTGTAAGCTTAAAGTTGTCTCCTTTAATCACGACCATGTCTTCTTCCACTTCTTTCACCGACCTTCTTGCTTCATCCGGCGTTGACTACTACGAAGAAGACGAAGACTTGAGAGTTGATGGGTTTTACCAGGAGAGAACCGGGTCGGGTTTACCCAAGTTCAAGACAGCACAGCCATCTCCTCTTCCGATTTCTCAATCTTCTCACAACTTCACTTTCTCCGATTTCATTGATTCTCCTCTTCTCCTAAGCTCCACACACGTAAAGCTTCCATTTTCAGTTATCATTTTATTTCTTTTTTTATTACAAAAATATCCTTTGTTTCATCTTTTGAAACCCATGAAAATCGGAGAAGAAATGAAATGAAAAAATCAAATCTTAATATCTGATGTTCTGTATTATTCGTTTTGTCTTCAAACTAACTTGTTCGAAATTTTCTCTGGCTTGTGTGCGTCTTGTTTACTTGTAGAGTTTGATATCTCCAACGACAGGAACTTTTCCATTTCAAGGCTTTAATGGAATAACAAACAATCAATCAGATTTTCCCTGGCAGCTTCAGCCGCAAACGCAACCTTCAAACGCTTCTTCTGTAAGTGTTTCTTTTTGAGACATCTTTCGCAACTCAAGCAACTTACACTTGTACTGAATCAATCTTTCCTTTTTTTTTTTACAGGCTTTGCAAGAACCATATGTTTTTGAAGATCTCCACAAGAAGCAAGATGTGATTCCTCATATGATTGCAACACAAAACAACAACGAAAGTTTTGGATCAGATCGTCAGAGTAAGGTACCATCATACATGGTGAGTAGGAACTCTAGTGATGGTTATGGATGGAGAAAATATGGTCAGAAGCAAGTGAAGAAGAGCGAAAACCCAAGGAGTTACTTCAAGTGTACATATCCTAATTGTGTTTCCAAGAAGATTGTTGAGACTGCTTCTGATGGACAGATCACTGAGATCATTTATAAAGGAGGTCATAACCATCCTAAGCCTGAGTTCACCAAAAGACCATCACAATCTTCATCGGTTAATGCGAGACGCTTGTT
Organism: Nasturtium officinale; assembly: GCA_963854855.1. Taxonomy (NCBI): domain Eukaryota; kingdom Viridiplantae; phylum Streptophyta; class Magnoliopsida; order Brassicales; family Brassicaceae; genus Nasturtium; species Nasturtium officinale. The sequence continues at coordinate 5,609,056 of OY978511.1, read as the reverse complement.
TAATCCTTCTTCTGTCATTAGTGAACCACATGATCAGTCAGAGAATTCTTCGATCTCGTTTGACTATAGTGATCTTGAGCAGAAAAGCTTTAAATCAGAATATGGTGAGGTTGATGAAGAGGAGGATCAACCTGAGACTAAAAGAATGTAAGTAGTTTGGTTATGATCTAATGGAAGCAAAATGGTTTCTTCTTTGGTTTGAAAATAACATTTTTGAGTTTTGTGTTAACAGGAAAAGAGAAGGTGAAGATGAAGGCATGTCTGTAGAAGTAAGCAGAGGAGTGAAAGAACCAAGAGTTGTGGTTCAAACAATAAGTGACATTGATGTTCTTATTGATGGTTTTAGATGGAGGAAATATGGTCAAAAAGTTGTCAAGGGAAATACTAATCCAAGGTTGTTTATTCACAAAACTTAATTCTCATATTTTTAAAATTGTTTTCATGTTTCTGATCCTTGATTTCTTGTAACAGGAGCTACTACAAGTGCACATACCAAGGTTGTGGAGTGAGGAAGCAAGTGGAAAGATCTGCAGCAGACGAGAGAGCGGTTCTCACCACCTATGAAGGAAGACACAATCACGATATCCCAACAGCGCTACGTCGCTCATGAAAAAAACAACATTCTTGGGACTTAGTCACTAGTAATATCACTTAGTATATGTGAAAGAAACCTCTTACTATGATCTATCTTTTGTGCTCATCACTGTTTGTTTATTTGTTTATATAACACATTCAATACTTTTTTCTTTACAGGGTGTTGGTTTGTAGTTTATCTTGGTCTTAGAGAACTTCTCTTTATTTATGTGGGACTTTAAACACTTAAGAGTCCATTTATAGTTCTTGTATTTGATCGTTTGCTTGATTTGTGTACATTTCAACATAACATGTTTTGTGCAAGGCATTTAGGGTCATATAATTTTGGATCATAACTCAGATTGACATGCTATTCTTATTAATTATAAACACATCCAAATTATTATTATAAAAACCAAAATTAGTTATATATATATATATTAACAAATAAAATACATAAGAAGACTCACTACATAGTAAAAATGAATTTAGTATCATTCCAATATAATTTGATGACACTGCCAGCTCTAAGACCTCTTCCATCTCTGATATTTTCCCATCCATTCCCAATATGATAAGAACCACTGGCTAATGATGAAAGGTTTACCCAATAAGATTTGTCATCGTCTTGAATTTCTAATTGAATACCATTTCAGGGTATTGTAATCCATGTGGTCTTTAGTATGCCATCCATCTTCTTTTTTTGGTAAATACAAATAACCATGACTGGCAACATCATGGTCTTTTAGCGTTATTTCCATAATCGTATTCAGATCTATGTTACTAAACTCTTACCCTAGGAATATAACTTGATTTAAGAAAAAAGGAAAAAAAAAAGATTTGTGGAGTTTGAATACTTAGATCTCAGCACATATGTTTGAATATATTGTTCTCAGTCAAAATAATGTTCCTTATCTTTTATATTTATATTAATATATAGTATTAATTTATTATGTTTAAAAATCTCAAAACTTAGTAAATTTTATAGATATATTTTCTAAGTTAGCATGTTATTTTCTAAATTTACAACTTTATAGGTTATATTAAGCATCTATGTTTATTATGCTAAATTTTATTTACCACCTTTTTAGTCCTTTAAGAACAATATTTCCGTATATATTATCAAAATATATTGCAATATATATTACAATATCTAAGAAACATATATTATATTAATATGATAAAATCCTCTTTTCCAAGTATTCTAAAATTGCATATTTGATACATTATATTAATCTTTTACAATAACTATGATTTTCTAACATTTTTGTTTTTGAATTTAAATATCCAAGTTCATAACAAAATTAAATCTAGTAATTCATACATAACCTGATTTTTAAATCATTTATAATTAAATGAAAATTCAAACTATACAATGCCAAAGCCCATAATTATACTAACTACTAAAAATTGCAAAAGCCCATAAGTATTCAACAAAACTTTTTCAAAAAAGAGAGTTGATTATTTCATGTATTGGTTTAATAACCAACTTCATTACAATAAATTTGATCTTGATATTAAGATTTGGTTTAGAAATTCATGGGATGTTTTGTGAATCAATACTGAGTTTAAGTACAAGCGAGCCCAAAGTATGCTTGAGGCTTTTGATATTATAAGTAAATGTTCAGCCGATAATGGGAGTAAGGTTTTCCGGTTATAAATTTGATTTGATATTGGCAATGTTACTTAAGTTAAGCCAGTTAGCTCATTTTAACAGTAAATGTGTGAGTTAAGTTGATTTAAAAAAAAAATGAGTTGAGGTTGAACGTTGACCCTTCTATAATATTTTTTATAACTCATTTTGATACTAGCAGAAACAGAAGTAACTTACTTTTTGGTAAAATTACACTTGCATAAATAATTTTTCTATAAAAAGCTAATCTAAAATCAAGAAGTATAAAAATTTATATTTCGGGTATATATGCATCATCATACAAGAATTTTTTTTTACTTTGCATACATGAAAGTATACAAAACACGAATAAAAACATGTATATTAGATAGCCATTATAAAACAAGTTTGACCACAACGAAGACGATAACTTGAAATGTGTCTCTTCAAGCTACTAGTTGTATAGAGTGAGAGGAGACTGGAGATGAGTAGGGCTAAAGGCTAGAGGCTAGAGGTAAAAAGATAAATTTAGCAGTGAAACTGATCTTGTGTGTTTTATCAAAATCATATGGATATACGAAACCACTTACTTTTAGTTGTATCTTGTGTGTTTTGTCAAAATTTGACGGAGATACAAAACCACTTATTTTTTTGGTTGTAGCTACTCGGCTTAGATTTGGGGAGGGCTAACACGAAAACTCTTCCGATCTCGATACACTACATCATTTAATGAGATCCTTTCACTCATAGTTAATTTCATTTTCACAAAAACAACCTCATTTATTATGTGATATGTGTTTCAAGTAACTGTTGATAAGATCTAGTATGAAAGAAATAGGCATTGGCATGCTGAAACTCCGTCTACAGCAATTCAGCTTATATCCTCCATTGAACATACGGTTAGAAGCATGATCTCCTCCATCCAATTACTCAACTCCTCAAAGATAGAATATGTTCTCCAAATATGGCTTAGCTCCCAACAATAAATATTTGTATTGGCGTCTATTTTATGTCTTGAAGCTCAGTTACTACACGTCTAAACTTTTGTTTGAAAAAACATTCAAAAATGGATGTATGTAATATAACAAAAGTTTTTGTTTAAGTAAATTTTACATTCATACAAAAAATGAAGTCGTCCCATTGATTGGTTTTGAAGTTAAGATTCAAGTTATTATCAATGATAATTTATAATTGCTTTGTTTCAATTCTGCTTGAATTTATTGTATACTTGACTGATATATATATCTCCACGAATTATATTACAAACAAAACAAATATAGTGAAAAATATGACAACGAACATGGACAAGAGATACATAATAACAAGATTTATCAAAATTATTTTGAATAAGGTGCTTAGATATCAACAATAACGATAGTACCACCAAACAAACGAAATTGTTTATATCTATAAAATAAAGGTGTGGAAAACAAAATGAGAGTGTTTAGGAGAGATGGGACAGAAAGGATGGGAATCCATGTGAATATAGTCGAATCAGATGCCCTCGCCAGCTTTCATTTTGCTTTTCTTATATTATTTCTTCTTTCTCTTTTTTTTTTTAGTTTTTGTTTATTAATTGTTGTCCAATTCTTAACTTGTAGATGTCTCCATCTCATACCTTTTTCCCAAATAATGTTGGCAAGAGAAAATGCACATTCTTCAAAGAGAACAACCATGTAAATTCTCTGATTATTGACTCCAAAATTAAGGAAATTGTCTCTAATTTCCAGCTGAAGCAATCGGTGGTATGTATAAATTGAATGCATGTTTTTGTTTCTCTATAACATATTTCTGAAGATATCTTTGTTTGTTTCTCTATAACATATTGAAATAAAGCCAAAAATGAAAACTCAGTTGCAAACCACTGTCAAACATTTTACTATCTTTTTTGGTCATACAATTTTATATTATATTTGGCTTGTTTTATCATTTTAAATCAGTACTTCATAAGAAGCTCAGAACATATTTTTTTAGAAACCATATATATTTTCGATATTTAACTTCTCAAATTCGTTGAGAAAATTTTCATGGGGACAAATTATACTATATCTAGAAAACAAAACTGTAACTTCTTTTTACAATATACATTCTATCAATAATTTGAATTTAGATGGTGTGAGACGGCACTAACATTGGCACACATATCAGAGAAATAGGGGGAAAACATTTTCTTGATTTTTTTTATCAGTTCCTTCATGTTAATCATTGATACCTTTTATTTAATTTGTCCATATATAGTAAATAGCATTAACTTTCTTTGCCCTTCATATGATTGAAAATTTCTATATTATTTGAAACATATGGTTTGTTTCTGAGTTTCAAAGGCTTTTCGATTGGTCCACCTTCATGGCTACATCTGCATGTGACAGCCTGCATGATTGCTTGACCTCCACACTCTTCTTTCTTTGGACCCTTAGTAAGCCGTTTTGATGAGTTCGCATTATTACATATAAGTAATCAAAATCATTATTATATTGAACAACCAAAACTTTAAAATTAAACCAACTAGTCTACATACTTTGCATTGAAGTTGAACATGCAGTCCTTATAATGTTTTTCTACATTCTTTTGACCACTAATTAATGAAAGTCATCAAAATTATAATTGAACTCATTGGTTCAGTACATCTGTTTCAATTAAAATTTCTTCCAATATTACTTGACATCTAGTTATTATTCACTTGATCTCGACCCAAATGTTTCTTTAATAAATATTGAATTATTATTTTTTACCCACGCAAATTTTTACCATTTCGTATTGGTATTTGGTTCAATTAAATAAAAGTTTCTTTTGCATTTTGGAATTTATTCATAATGGTACTACAACTCGATCGATTCCTTTCCTAAGATCCAATTTACATATGCGTATGCATACTTTTAATCTTATAATATGATCCTAACTTAGGATATTGTCCTCATTGCCACAGACTAAAAAAATTAACATAGATCTTATCCACATTAGTAAAATACATAGTTTTTGTTTTTAACTTCATACCAAATAAAATGAAAAACAATTTGAACATTTTCTTTCCGGAGATGTTAAATAAAAATCGGATTTCCGAATCCAAAAAAAAATTAAAATAAAAATAATTTAAGAAATTTAGAGACAGAATTAGCGAAGAATAAAACAAAAACTTCTAGTTTAGATCCTCATAGATGCTATCAAGGTGAGGTCGCCACGTGGACACAGACGTCGACCGACTATGTCTCCGACGATGACGATTTTCTTTACCGGCCGAACAACTCTTCTCCGACGACGACAACGTAACATCTTCCAAATAATTCTCACACAACGTCGAACAATGACGATCAAGATCCTTCTTAGTACTCATATGACCACTACTGATGTCGTTGCTGTTTTCAAGAGTCTTTTTCCGGCGGCCAAGATCCTTTCTCTTATTCGTTTTCTTTTTCTCCGGCAAGGAAGTATCCGGGATAAGAAAATAGATGCTTCCACGTTTAAGCTCAGATTCAGGGGACAAAATCAAGATCTTACGGACAACTCCTTGAGAACATGGTTTGCTCAAGACATGGTTAGGATTCGCCTGAAGGATCTCGCCGGCGGTCATGGGACTAGTGATCTCATCGACGTGGCCGTTGAGATGTACTATACGGATCAAGTCTAAAGCTCCACATGGAAGAACACAAGCTAAACAACACCGTAAACTATTACCCATATCTACTTTTCTTTTTTTTGCAAACAGATTTCAAAGTTTTTGTTTGAAGAAAATAGGATTTTCTATAAGTTTTTTATTTGTTCTTTGTTGTTGTTGTATTTTGTGGGGAAGATGAGGTTATATATATAGAGTGAACAAAATAGATTAACAGAGCTTAAGCTTGACCAAATGTACATGGATGTCTTAATTACTGAAATGTCCTTCCGTATTGTTGTGATTAACTTAAGCAGCCCTCCTTAGTTATTTAATTGACTTTATTATTTCAGTGTTCATTTTCTAAACGCATTTTATGTCTTCTGTTCCATTCAATAATCTAACTTTTAACGACAAAATATATTATTTTTGGTATATACTCTATCCATTTTCTGGTCATAAAATCTACCTGTCTAATGATTTAATTTCTAACAACTATAAGAATAATTGTTTAATAAATGAACTGAATATATTAGGTCAGAAAGACAATAGCAATCTAGAATTATCCCTTTTTACACCAAATTTAGCAAATTAGAATTATCTCTTTTTACACCAAATTACTGATATAATAGTTAACAAGAAAAAGAAAATTACTGATATAACACAAGGATTGTATATATATATATATAATACTACATTATTAACTCAGTCAGAAAATTCAGCTAAATTGATTGCGGATTGTTGTATTATTGTATTTCCAAACAACATTTTGAAGTTGTAATATATTCCAACCAGATTTTTTCCTTTTGGGGTTCAAAGATGTTTTGATTTGCTTTAAACGTGAAAATACGAACTATATAAATAAATATGAAATGAACATAAAAGCCAACAATATATTAACTGTTCATTAACTCTCGTAAAAAGTTATGACGTCACACAACCAAAAAAAATGAGAATACTATATACAAACCTATCACCTAGATATAATAACAAATATGTATATTGAAATTTTCAACCAAAAAAGCCCATATATATACTTGTGTACTTATATAAACCAAGGTATTATATCGATCAATGAGTTTTCTTACCTCTTTATTTTTGTTATTTACTTAGATTGGTTCACGCTTAGCCTTTTTAATACCCTCTAGAAGGTAATAGTACAATCAATTTGTTCTACAAACTATTTACATACGCTAATTAAGAAAATTACCCCGACACTAAACTTGCATAAGATGGCGTGGTCATTTACCATGTATCCCAAAAAAAAAATTATGCTATAGATTCAATATATGTTAATATGTATGATATGGATATAAGTAGCCTTTTTTATTCATCCATCACAATAATTCATTTGTAAGTGCTGTTTACTGTACAATTATCAGGTTATAACTAAATAGATTCATATTTGAGCTAATGCGACCACTTAGAATATATGTTCGTCTAAAATCATGTATTTGCTTCTTTGGCTAAAATTGATACCTCTTTTCTAGCTACCTTTACAATTAAAAACTATATATAATATATAAAACTCTGCCAAAAAACTTTAAAAAGGAGAAAGAGGCCTAAAACGACAAAACAATAATGAGGAACTATAATAACTATACTCTATTGATATAATATCTGAAGAGACTCATTATCAATATATATATATATATATTTAAAGAGGCGAAAAGAGTAAAACAATTCACATTCTTAGCTTATGTTCCTTTTCGTATCTGAGTCATAACCTAAATGTTCTTAGGCAGATGCAGCTACTATATAAGTTTGTGGTCCAGTCCAAGGGAATAACAAGTTCTAAGAGCTTTGGAAATGAAGCATTAATAAATTATGTGGGTAGAATCAAATTTGGGTGCTTGATTTTAAAAAAAAAAATTGGGTGCTTGATTAAAGCGTTGCTTATGGTACTTTCTTTTAATTATCATACAGTATTTAAATGCTTATTAGTTCTTAGTCAGAACTTTAAACCGTACGCTCGCGATCTGTACTTATTACCACTAACACTTATGCAACATGGGATTGATTACAATAGAAAATAGTTAGAGGACCGATGTTTATAAAAATAATAGAATTTTAGTTAGAGTCTAGAGCGGTTCCGTTACGCTCGGGTTCTGCTGCCCAAATACGATCTATGAACAATTTTGTTTTGTTTTTACGTCGAGAAGAGATCTATATATATATGCATGTTTTAAATCATGCTAGGCGTTAGTCGGGTAGTAAATGTGTGCTTTAGTATTTAGGAAATTAATTAAAGAGTAAACGAAGATTAACTGGTAATTAGTTTTAGAGTTTTATAGTATTTTAACTTATTTTAATTTATAAATCTTCACTGAACTTATAATTTTAATATAATATAACATTTAAAATTTTATAAACTTATCATTACAAAAATCTTTCAAATATTTAGATTATTTCTAAATTTTTATTTCACAAAAATAACATTCATCATAAATATATTTAAAATATACAATTAAATCTCTAAATACACATGAAAATAATTTTGTTCATGGTATTAAAATAATTAAACTAGTGATTTTAACCAAAAACATCAATTTTGGGTTGATTTTTTTAAAAATTTAAAAACAAAATCGGAAAAATCGGTAATTAATCAGATTTTGACCGATTAATCGGCCGAACGCGGAACCGACGCGATTTTAAAAAAAATCGCAGCGATCGACATTCGTCTAGTGTCTAGACAGCCAATTTTTAGAACAAGAATATATATCAACTACAACTAACGTTAGTCATTAGGAAAAAACAGAAATTACTAATAATTGAAGTGAGTTAGTTGAAGAATCTAAGAAAACAGTACTGTTTTGTCCTCATTTTCCTAATAAAATCAACCTTCTATCACATGTCTTATATCGAAAACACAAAAGCTTTTAAGTTTGGAACCGCATCATTTATAATAGTACTAGTGTACTACGTTGTATTCGATGTTCATTATGACGCTGTTAATATGAGTTGGAAAAGTAATGCACGTACCAAAATGTACGAGTAGGAATCTAGCTCGATCATGGTTCTCCCAATTTCATGATTTAACTAATTAATTATGACTTTTGAGGCGCTAACTTCCCCTTGATGATAAATTGTATGAATTTAATGGTGCTTAGGGTTTTGTCAAACCCATTCATCAAATGATTAATGCCTTAATAAAGAATTGATATGAGGAAGCTTCGTAACACGAAGGTTTCGGGCACCGACTACGTACGAGCGGCGCTGAAACTGATTAATTAGGAAACTAAGGTTTTAAATTGTTTTTTAGCATCAATGAAAAGCCTCGTGCGCGCCACAAGATTCCTTTTTGGGTGTTTAGTTATGATTGAAACCTAATTAAGTAGTATGAAGCTTTGTTTTTAAAGTATTCAATTAGTTGTCGAACGTGAGTGAAGTCTGTCTCTTTGCCTTAATTGAACAAGACTTTTTTTTTTGATAACATGTAAATTTATTTACCAATTGGAACATTATACAATGATTTAGGCTTAGCGCATTAAATGTTTTAGAGAGGGCAAAAAACAAAATAAAAAAAAAAACCCAGGAGAAACATAAGAGAAGCAGCTACATAAATTGTATTATGCGTAAGCGAACCAGAGGGAGAGGAGTTTGGTGAATGCCTTCCTCCTTCTTCTGGCCAGGATGGTGTCGCGGATGGACTTGTCAATACATTTGAAAGCTCTGCAACTGAAGAGGAGCAATTGTTGTGAAGTCTATTATTTCTTTCCCTCCAATTGAACAATACTTTCAATCCAATGCTGGATTAATTATGTTAATAAACGTACCTATTAACATAATTAATTATGTACTTACATGAGGCTACTGACTTAGTGAAAAGAGGTCAAAATAAGGGTAATGCTGTTCAAGATAGAACTGGAGGAAAGTTTTTTCTTGTGTTTCTAGAATTCAAACAATTTTTTATATTAGAATCTGAATAGTAATATTTTAACGTACGAGTCAGTGGTTTGTAAATACATTATATACTATATAAAAAATTACTGACAGTATAATGATACTATTCCACATGATAAACTAGAATAAATTTGTTCAACTACAATATTCAAATGGACAATTTTTCTTTAATACGGTTAAACCTTTCTTGCTCAAGGCCAATCATCGAGATCTTAATTGTTAATATACTACACATAACTATATATATAGTTTAATTAGCATCAATATATTGTACATTTCTTGTGTTCCTAATTAATTATATTTCTAACATTTTCACACATATTAAGAATTGATTATAAATGTATCATTTTATATAACTCTAAACCAATAATATTCATTTAAAAAAAAAGTTTAGAGTCCAACATCAATAACTAATAAAAATACATAGTAAACTTAAATTTGTATATTTCTGAAATAAATTTTTATATGCAAATATGATTAATAATAAATAAAGAGAAATCAGATCTTCTATTTATATAAAATAATATTATAAAATTTTGAGTTTAAATGTGTTGGTAAAACTATGATAGTGCTTATTAGGTTAAATCCTAACAATAATTATTTTAATACGGCTGCTCTCTAATATTGTTTTAAAGTAATAATAAAGGCAGAACTGAAAAAAAAAATATAGATATATAGCTGTCATTTTTGGTCAACCGTGCCGGTTCAATGAATTAGTCTAGTTTCTAGCACCAATCACAACTTAAATTCAGTTTTACATTTTTGTTCTCAAAGATTTTAAATGATTGTATTGGTGAACTTAATAAAAAAATAGTATTGGAGAACCATCTGAAGTTATGTACCTATAATTTATAAAGTATAAAATTAATTCTTGGAAATGTTTTTCTAAGAAAATATACTGTAAACTTATACAAGTTGCTGCTAATTATATACTGCAGAGTTATCAAAAATTGTGTAGTTAGGTTTTGGACACGACTTTTTGTTGACTGATATTGTTAATTACTAGTATTCTATAGCCAGGCCCGGTTCCAGCCTCAAGGACTTGTCAGAGGTCAAGGTGAAAGGTTCATGCTCTGTTTCCCAAATAACAATGCAAAAGGACACAATGTTTTCTTACTAAAACCAACTAAAAAAAAAAGGAAAAGTCCCTAGACCCTATATGGCTATATCATACTTATTTGGTTTCAATGGTGTATCAATATTTTTAAATTTGGACTACCAAAACCTTTAAAATCATAATACCAGATATATGAGAAATTATGCTACCACCAATATATACATAATGAAGGTTAAATAAATCAAAAACATTTCGATCCTACATTTAAATCAATTGATGATGATGAGGTAGGTGTTCGAACTACAAACTAGTTGTGGTAATTTAATTAATTGTTCAAAAAAATAACATCTATATAGAACTGAACTGGAATCACGTTGAAATTCTATAATTAAGAAAACGAATGTGGACTCCGGAAAAATTAACATATATCTTACTAGAATTTCGTACTTCCAATAAATATATCAGAAAAGACAGTGTTTAAGGGGGAAGAACCTAGTAGTATAACGACAAGATAAGGAGATATTATAAAGACTTTAGCTTAGATATTGAGATCTCCAGTCGATAATACGCGTTGATTTGGATTTAATCTCGTGTGCAAGATATTTTGTTTTAGTGGTGCACGTCGTTTTATCTTAAAAACTAGTGAAGTTTTCATGTGAGGAGAATCCAAAATAACATTAATACGAGATTTTGTGAAGATGTAGAAATCTAACAGCAATCGTTTCCATTCATATAAACTATCTCAATTAATTTATTTGATTGAAAAAATATTTGTAATTTTTCCTTAACATATTTTACAATAATATATTTGCTGATTACTACATATGATGAGATGATGATAATCTTTTACTTCAACCGGAGGAGTTCTTCTTATCTTGGTTGGTTTTTCTAAATTGACTAGGTAGTCCAACAATCTTATCTTCCAAGTCTAAAAAGGTTGTCTTAAACTACTAGGTTCCTTGATTGACACAGACAAAAACTACTATAAGTTGCTTGGTAAAATAAGAAAACTGTAAAAAAATTAGAAGAAAATCATGAATAATACCGTAATAAATTCGAAAAGTTTGATGTTTACTAATACAGATTTTACTTTTTGTTGGGACCAGTTTACTCCTCCTAAAAAGCAGTCTTAGCCATAGTAAAACCAAGCTGTAAGTATAATTGTAATAGATTGTATAACTGAAATCCATAATTAATGATTACTAATATATAACAATGGGAATATTCTAGGCTTATAGCAATAGAGCATGTGCAGAGAGATTCTTATAGTCTATAAAAATATATTTTAATTAAATTTGGTTATATAATTAAAAAAATTTAAAATAAAAGAAATTGAACCAATAAATGATGGACACATGTTAAATAATGATCTTATTTCTAAAAAAAAATCTTAAATAAGACCATTTTCTTAACCTCTTTCATCATTTTTGAATATTTATATTCTTTTAATGGTAAAAGACTAAATAGAAAAATTCTCACTGTATATGTTCTTAGAACATTTTTCAACCTAGCTCCATTTTTTCATCTAAACTATATTATATAGTAAAATCTTAGGAGATGCCCACCCCCTAATTAATATTATTAGTTGATTGACATCATTGATGATCGGAGATGTTTCAAATCAGATACTTCAGGCTTAGGCTTAGAAGTTCAGTACCATTAATGAAGGTGTAACTTTGTCTTGGAATTGACCACGTCTATGGGCCGGCCCTAAAGAGATCTATGTAACTAATGGGTGTTTTAAACTGGACTATGCTTAGATTTTGTGATATAACTTAGAAAATTATTTAACATCATTTGGTCTAATGTAGGATCATGGTTTATGCATTGTAACATTGATTCACATTTTGGGATGGGGGTTTGGCTATGGTTTTCCTGGTCGAGAACGGACGAGGACATTTGCAATCGGTTCAGGCTCCACCGTTGGATCTTCCAAGATGCTAAGAAATCTTCCACCGTTGGATCTAAAGATTTATTGGGTTTTGCCTATTATGTTTTTGTTTCTTAATCAAAAAGGCTTTGTGTGTCTTTTATATGTTAAAGATGGACAACTACTCTATTGAAAGTGGTTCAACCTTTGTTATTGATGTACTCTTCTTGTAATAAAGATTTACCAATAAAATCTGAGTTAGTTCCAACATCTTCTTCTAGCTGACCTTCCCAAACAACTCAGCCCATAATAATTTTGTTTTCTTAATAAACAAATGCACCTACATTTTTATTGCTAAAATAGCATCGTGTCATGTTATTATTGGCTTGTTAATTATTTTTGTCCAAAATTTACTTTATTAGAATCGAAAAACGAGAATGTTAGGATTTACTAACTTACATATCAGAATAAATAAATAATGACTTATGCACTCATAGAATTGAGTTTATTTTAGTTTGTATCATTCTATTTTAGTTTGTTAACATTGTCAAAGGGTCTCAATCAAACGCAAATCAATATTAACAAGTCTTATGTGTTTAGGATTTTACGCATATAGTTTCATATAAATATACATCTTATATAAATCCAATTAACTGACCATTAGTCGTGTCCTAGATTTTCTAATGAACCCCAAGATATATTCCAATCTTCGTCTGACCAAATATTAACAATTTAGTTTTGGCTGAAATCGAACTCATGACAAATGGATTTACACCCAAATTTAAAAGATTTTGGTTTATTTTGATTTGGAACGGGTTGGATTAAACACAGCTAAGAGTCTACGACCTCTTCACTTCAGATATGTTTTTTTCCCATAACACTTGAACAATGGAAGTGAATATTAAATCGAGTTTTTTTTGTTAAATAGTTTTTTGGTTTTAAATAATACAAAAACATCAGGAGGTCTGGGGTTCGAGCCCCAATATTGCAATTTATTAATAAATTTGCAGATTAATGGAGTCACGTATATAGGAAATCTTTAATGATGTACAATTAGCGTCGTTCGCCATGATTCTACGCAAAACATGAAGTGGTGTCCGTCAAGAGCATAGAGAATAAAATATTGTTTGTAGTGTATCTAATAAGGATCGAAATGAATTGTCTATGAAAGATTTCTGAAATGAATTCTCATAATTTATAATAAAATTAATAAATGTAGATAACAAAAAAAAATAATACAAAAACGGTTAAGCTGATACTCAACTTCCTCCTTCCACCATCATCTTCGTTAACTCCGGTCAAGCTTTTTTTTTTTTTTTAAGGTTACTAATTCTCTGAATGCGTTCACTCCTTCACCATACTATCCTACGCACCTCTTCGGCTCAATCTTGTTCGACCATGGCTACCTCCTCTTCTTCTTCCTTGATCCTCCCTTCCGTTTCTCTCAACAATCTCTGCTATTCCAGAAATGCCTCTACCCTCTGCTTCTCCGCCAAGAATCTTAGCCGATCTAGGGTTTCTATGAGCGTCTCAGCTGGATCTCAAACTAATACTGTCCATGATTCTTTGTTCGCTGATTACAAACCCACCTCTGCTTTTCTCTTTCCCGGTCAGGTAACTTTATCTCCTCTCTTCTCAGACTCTATAATTACTACTGGAATTGGATTGATAATGTGGATTTTGATGTAAGAAAGTATATTGATTTCGACGAAAGTTAGGAAATTTCGAATGGCCCAGACTGATAAATTTGCCAAGACTGGATTTTTTGTTCAGGATTTACATTTATAGACTAGTCTGATTTTCATTGTAATCTAGGGTCCTGATTAATCCCTAAGAATTTGTTTAATTTATGTAAAATTCTGACAAAATTCAGAATTATAAGATACTGTAATGTATGTTTTTGTTTTGATGAATTCGGAATATTTTAGGGAGCTCAAGCAATAGGAATGGGTAAAGAAGCTCAGAGTGTTGCAGCAGCTGGAGAGCTGTATAAGAAAGCTAATGATATTTTGGGGTAAGTTTCCTTTGTTGAAAGTTGAAACTTTTTTTGTTTTGTTTTATTTTATTTTCACTTATTGAATGAATTAACTATATGGTGGGAATTTCAGGTATGATCTTTTGGAGATTTGTGTTGATGGACCAAAAGAGAAGCTTGATTCTACTGTCATTAGCCAGGTATCTTTCTGTTCTCTGTTTGCTTTCGATCTTATCTTTGCAATTTTGGTTTATGGACATGTATATCTAGCAGAACAATATGTCTTATGTGATGTTTCCTTTTAGTATTTTATGATTTTCATGTATGTTCAATTTGGTATGGTCTCTAAGTGATTGGTCTCTCATTTTCTCAGCCGGCTATTTATGTCACAAGTTTAGCAGCAGTTGAATTGCTTCGTGTTCGCGAAGGCGGAGAACAAATAATTAACTCTGTTGATGTGACTTGCGGTCTCAGTTTAGGAGAGTACACTGCTCTGGCATTTGCTGGAGCCTTCAGGTTAGTTAATCATACAAAACTGAATTATATCTATAACATTCGTAAATTAAAATATCAGGCTTTTGTGATATAATGAGAACTGTTTTTTAAATGTTATGACTTAGTCCATCTGTTTGCTAGTAAATAAGTCATTTGAAAACTGTTTATAGCTTCGGTTTATTAACAGCTGAACCAATATCCTTGGTTGAAGATGTTGTAACAAATCTTGGACTTTCAGATATTATTGTAAGATGATGTTGCTTTGTTCCATTTGTACCTATGTGCACTACTGTCTTGACTTTTTCTTCTTGTTTTCTCTGTTACTGCTTTTACTCTCAAGCTTTGAGGACGGGTTGAAACTTGTAAAACTTAGAGGAGAAGCCATGCAGGTAAAATTTTATGAACTCTTGTCTCTTTACCCTTCATCGATTATGCCAAGTTTAGGTGTAAGTCGTGATGGTGGTTAAACTTCGTAGTGTCCTTTTTTTACCATTAGAGCTTTGATCAGCTATTTGGCGACTTTTTTTTTTAATGAAATGCCTCTCAGGCTGCCGCAGATGCTGCTAAGAGTGCCATGGTTAGTATCATAGGGTTGGACTCAGATAAGGTTCAGCAGTTGTGTGATGCAGCTAATCAGGAAGTAGATGAAGCTGACAAAGTTCAGATCGCAAATTACTTATGTCCGGTATATATGTCCTCCACGAATCTTTGCCTTATATACTTGTATAGAATCATTTGCACATTCCATTAAACCGTCTGCTATTACTATTACAGGGTAATTACGCAGTATCTGGAGGTCTGAAGGGAATCGAAGTTGTTGAAGCCAAAGCTAAGTCATTCAAGGCCCGAATGACGGTATCCTCTATCTCTTTTTAATTCTAATATCTTATATATGCTGTCTTCCTCGTGGCTATAAGAAACATGATTGTTGATGGTTGGCTTTGTAGGTGCGTCTAGCTGTTGCAGGTGCTTTCCACACTAGTTTCATGGAACCAGCAGTGTCAAGATTAGAAGCTGCATTGGCTGCAACAGAGATCCGAAGTCCGAGGATACCAGTGATCTCTAATGTAGATGCACAGCCTCATGCAGATCCAGACACGATCAAGAAGATACTTGCACGCCAGGTGAAAATCAATTCTCAGTACAGCTCTGTGCCTATGTACTACTTATATATTTTGGCATGCAAAGATAAACAAAGCATGTTGAAAACGGCGCAGGTGACATCTCCAGTACAATGGGAGACAACAGTGAAGACTCTCTTATCCAAAGGACTTAAAAGCAGCTATGAATTGGGACCTGGAAAGGTATTTTATTTCACGCCTCGTAAACCCGTTATAGCTTGAGGTTTCTTCTTCTACTAAATTGGGTGTGTTTACGGCATTTGAAACATCAGGTTATTGCAGGGATATTCAAGAGAGTAGATAAAAGCGCCAGTGTCGAAAATATCAGTGCTTGAGACATTCTGGCTAGCTTTTTTTCTTCATGTATTTGAGTATAGAATCATAAATAGTCTGTGGAATCTCTCTGGTGCTTCTTCTGTTGTTTGGAATTCAAAGTTTTGTATCAAATCGTATATGACATGTGACACGGATGTGATATGTTTTACTTAACTTATGTTCTGAGGGACGACATCTATAAAAATATTATTTAAGAATTTTTCTATATATTAAATAAAATTATTGTTTATCAAAAAATTAGAAAAATGAGGAGCTCAGGAATTAGCGAGGTTTATATCACATCCGAAGATTCATCACCACAGCTCAAGACATTTTCATCATAGCTCATGCACCAACTGGGCATCGAACCCAGTTCTGTTCGTTAACATTAATGAATTAAACCACTATACTACTAAACCAGTATAGTATATCTTACATGCAATAATTACCCTCAAGATCAGAACCATAATCCATGATTATAAACAAGATCACACAATTAGCGTACCAGAAAGCTAACAATTTTGGTTACGTTTTGAAATCATAACAAATTTGATCAACTTTAAAAAGACTTGAGAAAATATAACAAGAGCTCAGACCGACAGCAATCTCATCCGCTAGAACAAATATATACGAAGGACCCAACCAATAGTAAGTGAAAAATAAAGGTGATTGGCGGTAGAAGTAATAAGCCTTACTATCCAATCCACTTGTTGATTTTTTCATGCAATGAAGTGTTTACATTGGAGTTTATCACGAAAAGTTTCAAAAAAAAAAAAACAATGTATTTTATCAAAAAAAAAAGACATTATACAATTTTCTTAGAGCAATTTAAGATTCTAACGGGAAAAATCCTATAAACATTACAACATGAATTTGATTAGTAATTACAAATCTCATTAAAATAACAGAAAAAAAATTGTCCAAATTTTCTAATGTCTTTTCTAATTCACAATATCGACAATGATTATTAGTAAAGTATGTGGGAAAAAGAAAATGCAGAGTAAAGGAACGGGAGCATTTTTCTATGATATTTTAGTTACAAACAATTATAGTTACGTTTTGAAATCACAAACAAAAAATAAAGAGCTCAGACTGACGGCTACCTCATCATTTAAGTCAGAGAATTGTGAAGAACCCAATCATCACTAATGCCAATTTCATCACAGCTCATGCACCAGCCGGGAATCGAACCCGGGTCTGTACCGTGGCAGGGTACTATTCTACCACTAGACCACTGGTGCTTGTTGTTCTTAACAACAACGTTAGTAAATTTAGCTGTAAAACATACAAGCTCATAGTCACAACCATAAGATTGAAAACGAGAGACAGAGAGAACAAAGACGTTGCGGGAAAAATGGCGATTCCGATGACGAGAATGATGGTTCCTCACTCACGACCATCACTTCATCTCTCACATCCAAATCTTCCAAACTCCGGTCGTGTTGATTTCCTCTGTCGCTGTGTTCCATCAGAACTCCAACCACTTCGGTCTCTGCTCTTCTTTCCCTTAGTTTAAAGAAGTTTTACTTTGCTGATAACTGATAACTCATTTGTCAATATAGTTACATTTCCTTTAGGTCTGAACTCTCTTTATTTGTCGGAATTCATGCTATCCCACATCCAGATAAGGTACAATAAGTCTCTGTTTCATTCTTTATATGTAACGAATTAGATTGCTTAGGAGTTAGGAGAAATTTATGCAATTAAAAATCGAACTTTAGTGTTGAATAGGTAGAGAAAGGTGGAGAAGATGCTTTCTTTGTGAGTAGTTATAGGGGAGGAGTCATGGCTGTTGCTGATGGTGTCTCCGGGTATATCCAAAAGCTCTACTTTGAGTTTAGTTTCTTACTGGGTTTATCTCAATTTTGCTAAAGTTTGAATCTTTTCATCTTTAGTTGGGCTGAACAAGATGTTGATCCTTCTTTGTTTTCCAAAGAACTCATGTCTAATGCTTCTCGTCTAGTTGATGACGAAGAGGTTAGTTTTGAAATCTCACTGCAAGTGTTATTTGTATCTTCTTTTTTTGTAGTGAATTCTTGTTTCTTATTGTTGTAAGATTGGAACAGGTCAGATATGATCCTGGTTTCCTCATTGACAAAGCTCATACCGCTACTACTTCCAGAGGTTCTGCCACAATGTGAGATTTGAATGATTTTGTTACTCCTCAAAGATTGGTTTTTGTTCCTTTGTGGAGCTTGATGTCGCGGTTATTGGTGAAATCAGTATTCTAGCCATGCTTGAGGAAGTTGGTATTCTCAAAATAGGCAATGTTGGAGACTGTGGACTCAAGCTTCTCCGTGAAGGTCTCTTTTTCTTATACTTCTGTAATAACCTGAGATGCTTTGCAAGATTGTTTGATGTTTAGCCTTTGACAATGAGATCTTCTTTTCATTATCAGGTCAGATCATTTTTGCTACTACTCCACAAGAACATTATTTTGACTGTCCCTTCCAACTAAGCTCTGAAGGCTCTGCTCAAACTTATCTAGATGCATCGGTAAATAAATCTTTTACAAGTCTTCATGAGTTGTACTATGTACTGTACCTCTGTAACATTCTTCATAATTCTAAGCAGTTTAACATAGTGGAAGTAAAGAAGGGAGACGTGATTGTGATGGGTTCAGATGGGCTTTTCGATAATGTGTTTGATCATGAGATCGTTTCGATAGTGACCAAGCATACAGATGTTGCAGAATCATGTATGTACAGTATATGTATATTATATATACCTCTCTTGATATTTAATCGGAAGTTTAGAAGTGATGGTTTTTCATGTTTGCACAACTATTACAGCGAGGTTATTAGCTGAAGTAGCGAGTAGCCATTCAAGAGATCCAGAGTTTGAGTCTCCATATGCATTGGAAGCAAGAGCCAAGGTAACGTTTTAACTAAACCAAGAATGAATTTAGCCGGTTCTCGCAATGTATATCTGAATCAGATCCACGTTTATGCAATTCAACTTAACAGGGGTTTGATGTACCTCTCTGGAAGAAGGCACTAGGAAAGAAGCTTACAGGTAAATGATGCAAGAACTCGCCATTTCGATTTATACTAAAATTAAGCAGTTTAGGAGTTGTTCTATGGTTCTAAAAAATGCAGGAGGGAAGCTTGATGATGTCACTGTGATCGTTGCCAAAGTTGTTAGCTCCTGAGTTTATGTGATCTTCTCATTATTCTTTGTACAAGTCCTTGTAGAAACTTGTCTTTTTCTCTCTCATTGTTTTGGATATCTTATAAAGAAATGGGATTTCAAATAATCAAGAATCTGTATTTTATGCTATGAAAGTACAAAATACATATTCAGTTACATCTGAATAATTGAATCTTTATTCTTTATTCGTGAATCATAAGATCTTCTCTCTCTTTTAGTATTTCTCATGGAAACAAATAAGAATACAAAATTTCTCTCTCAATGCAAATAAAAAAAAGAGGCCACGTGAAAGAAAAAAATTATACAAAGAGAGATATCTCTAAGAGCTAAGTGTTAACACTAACAACCAAGTAGCTCTATGAAGAATCAATCACCTGATTCAGGGAAGTAAATAAGTCGATGCAAGCTTGTGTATTTTTCAAGCTGCGTTTGAGTCCCCATTGAGATCTTGAAACAAGGATTTGACTGTTTCATAAGTGGACCAGCAGATCGCAGCTGCGGGAGCATGGAATAGCATTCTTGGTAGCCATCCTCTTGCAAGTCCTCTGTAACCATCTTTCTTCACAATTGTACGGAAGACATCGCTTATTGAACCGCTCTTGAAGCGGTCACAACCGCATACACCCTGAAAACATCACCAGAGACAAATTCTCAGAACATCTATAACAATCTCATAAACAACACAAGTATTGAATTGCTAAAGATTCTACTCCTAGAGCTGACATTTGTTTGATCTTTCATTCATCTTTCAACTCGTTACAGAAACCACACAAATTGAAACATTATCCCTTAATTTCAGTTACTTCTATGCCACAAAAGATCAAAGCCTGCCAACAGAGAAATGTGATTGCCTTGAATTTGTAAACTCAAATAGTATTAAACCAGAATGGACTAAAGCTATAGAGCTATATAATAGCCAAAGCTAATTAGAATAACTTAACACTATTCTACGGAGACTGTCAGTTTAGGATACCTTGACTATATATGTGAAATGTGCTAACTAGATCAAGCTTTAAAGAGACAAAAACATAACAAGCCAAATCGAAACAAGTTCATCTAAAGATCCTAACTTCTAACAATACTTTATGCAATCTACATATATATACCTATAAGATCATAGTCTTGAAAGTACCAAATATCCTAAAAGAAGATATCTTTCTTCACTCAAGTGACAAAATCGAATCAAGAAACAACCGCTCTAAGTTTCTTTTGCAAATCTAATAACCACATTGTCTCTCAGACACTCAAAGTCAATGCCTTTAGAGATAATAATCACCTGACATTGCAATTGCGTCTTCACAACATCAAGCGGAGTAGTGACGGCAGCCGCCAAGCCACCAGCAGCAGCTCCAGCAGTAGCATAAACCAACAAACCTTCCTCCTCCTCATCACCACCACCATGCTCAGGCAACATCTCCCTCAATCCCCTCTTAACGGCCTCATACGTAGCGAAATGAACAGCAGTAAACGGAGCATTCATCAACACTGTAGTTCTATAAGAAGCATAAAAAGCACCAAACCCTTCTTCTCTCATTACCCTCTTAATACAATCCCAAACTCCTTTATAAGTCCCATTCCCAATCTGTAACCTTTGCTTAACCATATCCATAGGAGTAAACACAGCATCACTAGATACCGTAGCAAATACTCCAGAAATCGCATGAGCAGCAGAGTTATTAGGGTTATCACCAGATAAAAACTTCTTAGAAACTTCATAGAATGAGAAATAAACAGCATGGGCTGGTCCAGCACCAAGTCCCATAGCCCAAATACCTCTATATAATGCTGATGGTCCATCAGTTTTGATAATTGAACGAAAAGCTTGACGGATTCCAATTGGTTTAATCGGACATGAACGAAGAGCTTGCATATGAGTTTTGACTGTATCTACTGGAAACATTGCCATGTGTTCAACTGAGCCAGCGATTGAACCGGCGACCATTAGTTGCCAGAATCTAAGAGTTGTGTTTTGAGCTGGAACGACGATTGCTGGATGAAATTCCGGTGGTGGTGGGATTGGACGGAGATCGGATTTTGGGAATTTGGTTGCAGTTGTGGCTTCTGTTGCCATGTTTAGGATTGAGAGAAGCCTTTGATGGGATTTGAGAAGATTATAGATGAGATGAATTGGAAAGAGAGGTTTTTAAACTAGGATTCCGAGAAAGTTGGAGAATTACCAAATCTGGAGATTTTTCCGACAAGAGAGAGTAGGCGGCGGTTAAACTAAACACAAAGAAAAGGAAGAAACCTCTGTCTTGTCTGGTGGGGTTTTTAGATCTTTTGCTCAAGTTATAATGTCCATTTTTCTTACGAACCGAACCAAAATAATATCCTTTTCCCTAAGTAATAATTTTTGTCATAATTTCCTTAAACATGTCTTTAATTTGAATTTGTATAGAGCTTAAAACTTTTTAAAAAATGGAAATTTAAAGATATAATTTTGTAGAAATATAAAGATATAAATTTGAGGTAAATTCAATTTCGAACAGAAACCAAAACCATATCGATTCATATTAGAATATTTTGAAATTATTATTCATAAACAAAAATGGAAACTGTACAAAACTCCTGATAACTATTAGTAGTTTTCAATCTACAAAATGAAAAAAAAAATGCGAAGTCGTTGGCTCGGATGAGCTCGGAAGGAATGACGTTAGGGAGAGTTGCGAAGTGGATCCGGTTTGGTTTTGGGTTTGACTCGATTAAACCGAGCCATTCTTCGATTACGACGATGGTAATTATGAGGTTTGGGTCTCGCCAAACGAGGCATTTGCGTTTGCAGAGGTTTAACATTGCGTTGATGTGGCCTCTTCCCGGCCAAGGCATGGCAACCACGTGACGGAGTCCGGGTGACTGAGGTTTAATTGGATCCATGAGATTGGGAATGTGTGATTCTGTGGCTAATGAGTGACGACTGAGAATGAAACGAGGACAGTGATTCTGAAGAATGTGTTACTTCGATGCCAACTTTTATAACACAAACGTGATCAAAATGGTTAGGAAATAAGGTTAAAATGATTGCACAAAACAAAGTTGACTTTAGATTTCAAGTAGTTGTGTCTGATTTTGTTTTTTTCGGTAAACTTGTGAAATTTTTTATATTTATTATTTTTAGTTGTTAGTTGTTACAATTAAATTTGTTTCGTAAAATGTTTTTGAGAGATTTAGGTGGATATGTGGACTTTTTTTTTGTTAAATGACATTCAATTTAAAACATGAGAGAGGAAGAGAAGAGTTATTAACATAAAATTTTAATAAAAATAAGGAAAAAGGATGAGAAATGAAGAGAAAAGGTTTTTTGTTAAGAAACTTTCTAAGCAATTTTAAGAACATCTAATCTTACATATTTGATTTTTATTGGTTAGTTTTGTTTAATTAAAATTATTAAATTTTAAATTTTGTAGAAACCCTCCACTATCACTAAGGGATGGAGGTAGTATAAGAGGTTTACAAAGCTTTTAAGCCCATATTTGGAAGTCCAAAATAAGTAATAGGCTGGGTGCAGGTGCTTGATCTCATTCTATATAGTTGTTTCCTGTAAAATCCAAAAAAAAAAAAAAAAGCTTCAGCACTTCCAAACAATTTGTTTCCGCATGACCACTTTAAATTCCATACAATTTATGTAATTAGTTACTTATAACCTTTTTTGAAAATTAATTAGTTACTTATAACTTTGTTTCTTTTTGTTTTGTTATCCCACAAACGGAAAGTTCGTTGAGATGTGCAGAAATTAAATAAGTGGCAACAATTTTGGATTTATTTGTCTGCCATTGTAGTCATATTATTATTTCTCTAAAGACACATTCTGCTTTATAATTAACTTAGGTTTGGCTTGGCAAATATGAAATTTCGTTCACATATGAACCCAAAAAAAAAAACAAATTTACGCACGGGAATGTGCCATCTACGTGTAATTAACTAGGTGTATACATGCGGTCTAACTTACTAATTTATACACTATAACTTTTTAGAGAGAGTTTCAACAAAAAGAAAAGGTTTCATTATCCTAACTAATTAAAATTGTTACGCGTAAAGTTAAAGATTATCCCAATGTATATTATATTATACATCATATATATGAATATAATCATATATATGACAGTTATAACTTCTCTGGCTTGGTACGATCGTCAAAAACAAGTTAATGCATTTCAAATTTTCAATAATGAAATTTGAAAGAACGTGATCGATTATTTTTAGTTATTAGATTCTTCCCATGTCGACAGGGCAATATTTTGAAGAAAAAAAAATTCCTCTTACTGATAACATGAACACAAGCAGTAGATAACATAATCAAATTCAACCCCACCTCTTCCTCTATTCTAATTTAATTTGATAAATTTTAATATATATATATATATCTTTTTAAGGGAATTAGTACAAAAGCAACAAGAGATGCGACTTTGTGTTCTAACGTGTCGCGTATGATTAATCAAATCAGGTCGGTCGAATAAAAATATAGGAAAGTCAAATTGTAATTAAAGGTTGAATTATGTAGATTTGTTTTTCTCCTTGAGCTTTTTCTTCGATTTCAACTTCAGGTTATAGCAAGTAGAAACAAAATCTACATTTTTCTTTTTAGTATATAGTAAAATAATGGTCCAGAAAAAGCAAATGGCTTTTGCATGTTTTCTAAGACTAAGATAATTAGTTTAATAAAAAAATTAATATCTGAAATTTTGAGTCAACTAATCCATAAAACCCTGTTTATATCACTAAATTTGAACGCGAGAGTCTGTTTGTTTATGAAAAAAACAAGTGTAGTGGGTAGACTTATTTCTTGGAGACTTAAAAGAAAATAAAAAATGGGATCGTAACTAATATAATTTTCACTGTTCAAACAATGGGAAAAGAAAAATGGATGTGAGAAACCAAATTAAAAGAAGAAAATATAAAAACAGATCTCTAATTCTAATTCTTCTAGCTACAACTCATCACCATCACATGCATAAAATTAAGCTTTTGACTTGTACTACTTTCCTTACACGAAACCTGCAGTTCCCATATTCTTTTTTTCAACATAGCCAAGAAATAAACTTGTCGAAACTTCATTATCTTTTAAGCAACACAGATTAGTTTTATTACATTAAGTCCAAAGAGATTCTTGCTTAAGAGGGTCTTGCATTTGCATCTGCATTTGCATTATACTGCTTGGAGATGCAAAGTTAGAGTTGAACTGCCCAGATGACATGGCATAACCCAAGTTGTTATTGTTGTTGTTGCTACAGTTAATGATGTTGTTGCTGCAGTTATTGATGTTGCTGTTGTTGTTGTGTGGCAAGAGAGCTTTGTGGTCTTGTTCAAGTTCAAGTACTTGATGATGAGGCTGTAAGGTTGGCTCGTGTTGCATCTGAATACAAAGAATCTCTGCTTGAGCCACTGCAAGTTGCATCTGAAGCTGCGAGACTTGGTTTTGTAAGTAGGAGATTGCTCCTACACATCCATAAACCGGATCTCTAACTCGTGCGTTTGCTTCAAATACCAAACTGTTTACCGTATCAGCTCTTTGATGAACCGGTAGCTCCTGTGACAATTTATACCAACCATGTAAGCACTTTCTATATGTAACGTATTTAGTAGGTAAAACATATAGTTTTCCATAATTAATCAACCAATTCAGAATAATATCAAAGTGAATAAAAGTGGTTGTAAAGGACTATGCTTATTTATTGTGTGCATAAATATATGTGATGGATGGACATGTTTAAAGAAGTTTGATATTTGACTAAACGTACACAATAAAGTTTTCGAAGAGATCGAGAAGGAAAAGATTGAAGAAGCATATGCAAGGAATGTTGAAAAGCTTTCAACGGAACAAAATATAGAATATAGTTATGGGGAAATGGGAAAGAGATGATACCTGTAACATTTTGCTGACGTTACTAGCACCGAAGACCTTATGAACAATGGCGAATTTGTGAGGATCGTCAGGAGGAAAATAAGGTGCAAAAATGCAATCTTTTGCACAGCGTCGTCGAAGAAGCTTACAAGAAGCACATGGCGATGATCCCGGACCACCCATCTCTACTGTGATCACGATGAAACCGGTTTTAACTATCAAATAATTTAGAATCGTTACTAGTTGATGAGGATGAGTTCTCTTAAACTTTGAGAGTAGAGAAGGAAGAAAGAAAAGCTTAGAGTTAAAAGGGAGAGACTTAGAGAGATGTGTACTTATAATAGGTTTTTGGAGGCTTTAGAGAGACCGACGTTGGTGTTCACATGTGTTCATTTAATTCTAACTTTAAATGATTTTCTTATTTAGTCGAACTTTAAATGATTTTCTTATTTAGTCGAACTTTAAATGTTAGATTTATTCAGCTAAAAAGATGAAAACACATATCCTTAGTTTTTCTCCTTTTCTAGTTCTTCTCACGACAAAGTTATATTCCTTTCGTTTTAGAGTTTATTTTGCTACATAATACCATCTACATGAGAGACTTCGAAGAGAATATCTTCCCATAAAATTAAAATGAAAAATATCAATAGTTTTCAGGAAAATATCATATTTAAAATGTCTTTAAAGAAACTTTATTATTGTGTAGAGACACTCATAGTCTTTATTATTAATATTTACAATTAATTTTATGTTAAAACAATTAACTAAAATTATGCAATGTGGATGTTTTAAGTGTCGGTTCTAATTTACTGTCATTTTAATTTTTACTTAAAGAAAATATAACTCTTAACCCATCTAAATTTATATTATTTATTTTTTTATCGTCTTATCCAATTTGGTATCTATTTATAATGACTAAGTTCGGTAGTTGTGGTTGATTTATGAAGAGTTTGAATGTCCCAAACCATTTTTTAAAGAGAGTTTGAATCTCTTCTTTATTTTTCCTCAATTTTGATGTTTTATGTCTTATTACATAAGTTGTTTTAGAAGTCTTATTTTATTCTACAAAACAAGATGTTTTACATACTTTTAATGTAATTTTAAATGTATTAAATATTTTGTAACGATTTGTATTCTGCAATATTCGTAGTGACTGGTTAAAAATATGCACTTTTAAGTAAAAGAAAATTATATTTTGGACCGTAGGGAGAATTAACTTCGATATATAGGGGTTTTGGTATTCAATGAATGAACCGTCAAGAAATTCATACACCATCATAACAATATATATCCTTAATTTAGACAGTACGATGGATATGTACACATTAAACTACTCGAAAAGAAGTTGGCAATGACTATTCTGATCCTCATAGTGGAGAGGGTATTATGGTAAACTACGAAATTAGGGAACTACGAAATGAGCACCGCAAAGGCGCGTGATAGGTTGGCGTCCGATGCAGTTTGAGAAGTTTCCCCACGTTGTCCTTTGACTCTTCTCTTCTTTATTTAACACACGACAGTCGTACACTACTAACCTCGCTTATCTTTCACTATTTATTCAGTTTTCTGTCAAATATATTTATTGTTATTAACTAGTCTCTCGATGTCTTGATCGTCTCTCATTTTTAAATTACAAACGCCGAGGAGAGTAAGATTGGTGGTTACAAGGAAAGATATTTATTAGGTTGTGTAATTATGGACTTTTGAGCTGATAACATTTAAAGAATCTCGATATCAATAAAAAAAAAAAGGAAAGAAAAAAAAAACTCGAACAATCAACTATCAAGTTTCGAAACTTTGAATTGCATTCTCGCATAAAAAAAGTGGGTTATTTTAATGTATAAATAATAATGAACACTGTTCTGACGGAAGATAGAAACAGATTTGAACTCGAAGAAGAAGGAAGAGAATAGTAAAACTTCAAGATCTTGAATTGAGTTCTTACGTCTTGGCAAATTTAATATTATCGTGTATATTTTGAGGTTACAAAAAAAAATCTCACGAACTCGATAATCGTACACTTTTTTTTTAATAAATCACTACGTACACTTTATTGATGATATTATCCAATAAGTTTTACGCGTTTTATAACTCATATATATATTTTCAAGAATAGTAACTTCCAAAAAATTGCTCCAATTGATCCACTATAATATAATCCCAATATTAGAAGATCCTTCATGTTACTTCTGTTATCGATCGTATATAGACGCTCTTCAATTTTTAATACAAGTGGACAAGCATGCATATTTTTCCTCCTTTGAAAATTCTTGTTACTTGTCAATAAAAAAAGTTTCAGATAGAAACCACACGTTAAGTTATATCATCATTTCTTGTAATGTGGTAACTAGAAGCACGCATCTCAGAAATGTTAGATTGTATATAAATTAAAAACGTAGACATTTAGAAAAATACGAATTTCGCGGAATATAATAATTAGTAAAGGTTGATTCTTGGCCTGATAAAATAACTCACATATCATAGAAGCAATATGGCTATATATCAAATTTTCATTATTTGGTTTATCCTAAAACCATAAATGGAACATCGTTAATACCATACAATATTAGGTTGTCGACACATTGTGATGACCTGTTAGGATTTAAACGTCGATTTTTAGAGGACCAAAATTAATATTTATAGAGCATGTGTCATTTCACAAATTATCAATTAGTTTTAAATTAAAAATATAATTTATGATATTATTATCAAATTCCAAATGACATAACCGAACAAAAGTAGAATTAGCATTCGGTGCAAGAAAAAATTGTTTTGAATAGATATATTAAATGAAAAAATAATTTAACAGTATATAAAATAATATATATTTGTCACATTCTATATAACCAAAGAAATTAAAATATTTATTCACATATGTAGTTGTACGTCGTTTGAAAAAAAAAACATCATATGACGGCCTATATTTGACTTTTTCTAACAGAAAAGGAAAGAAATAAAAATAACTGAGTAGGCAATTAATTAAAACAATATATATTTGAAAGAAAAAAACTAAGAGAGAGAGAAGAAGAAGTGGGTAATACACTATGGAAGTGAGAATGACGTGAAGCCCTAATTAGGACACTCCTTTAGAATTGCCTTCAACGTGAATGTTTGTTGCCTTGAAATGACATTCACATCAAAACTTCAACCAATCTCTCCTTCACACACACTTCGTTTTATACTATATATCAATATTAATACATACTCCCACTATTTATTTATTTATTTTTCTAAAGAGATTATGAGAACAATAATGTTGGGGAGGCCCGAGTTTTTATAGAAAAAGGCATTAGTAAAACAAGGAACTGAATTAAGAACTTGGGGTAATTATCATTATTTTCTTTCTCCCCCGATATAAAGAAAATATAAAGAATCGGGACAGAATCTCTGCGAAGCATCTTAGGTTAGCGACTTCGATGAGTAAAAAGCAACATTTTTTTTTTTTATCGGATTACAGAGAGTCATATTAAAAATCTCGCAACTACATCTTTGGTGATAAAACTTGGCTTATTTTAACTAAACCCAAAGTAAGACAAAAACCATGGTAAACGCCTCAATTGTTTTATTTTAAAATATCAGAGTAATAGTTTTCTCTTGGCACCACAAAATATAACTAGTGTTTATTTAGTATTAACGAATGAGTGTGGCTTCCATATTTCTAGTTAAACATAGGTCTTGTTGCACAATAGCAGTCAAAAAGTGATCTTGCTTTTACCATTGGCTTGAATTTTTCGCACATAAAAATATTGAAGTTCTTATACATTTATTAAAAAAGATGGAGGTAGAAGTAAAAATAAGATTTTGGAAAACATAAAAATTCAAACCTCAGAATATATCAGTGATGCATTATAAATATTGTAAAAATGTTAGAATGAGGTAAATTTTAAATTTCATTAAACATAAACATCATTCTTATTATTTGGTAAACGCGCGTTTGAGTAATACACAAAAATTGTTATTGAGTATCACTCTCAATAGTTATTTATCAAAAATAACATCTTATTTGTTTTTCGATTTACGCTTATAAAACTATGTGTACAAAACATAGATGGGTCACATTGTCCTTCAAGAAATAAACAAGCGCTTGATTTAGCTGACCCTATTGCCACAAAAGACTTAAATGACATATGGATGTGAAGTTTAGATAGTGTGATAAATATAATGGGAGATGGGGGACTAATATTTAATGCATAAAAATTCCGCAACAGGACAGACGTTGAACATCGTTTTGAACAACCTAATTAACGTCCAAAAGTTGTAGATGTGTAGTTTCTTTACACAGTATTCAAAGACCTAACCTTTTTGAATCCAAGAAGAACAAGTATGTGTGCACTTTTTCTTCGATTTTCTAGCCAAATCCCATATGACTTCTTTCTATATACGTACCAAAAACATTAAGATCTTTGTCAAGAGAAAAATAAGAAATGAGACTGTATTGATCAATATTGTACAATTTCAATATTTTTTGTTAAATACTCTTTAAGATCATTTGAATATATCGGTTCGCGCATCTTAATCTTATCAGAAGTATATAACGCTACATGAAAACAGTACATCAAGAAATAGTATTCAACGCTATTCTATATTGAAAAGCTGGATTTTATTTATTTAATGAGTAAAAACGTAATTTTTGACCATAGCAAATGCCAACTATTTTCTCGAGAAGATAATATTTTTTTTGTAATATATAGTTGAATTTAGAATTCTTTCTATACATTTGAAAATTGACTTTTTCACTTCAGAATAACTTTTTTGTACGTTTTATATTATTAATCATGCATAGCACACCTCACATATATTGTATTTGGTCCGTAATGGAAGCACATATTAATCATGATTCATGAACGTACATGCCGAAATTGGATTTTTTTTAATCACTTAGCACGTCTACATGCAATATTAACCAGTACACAAATATAGTAAGATGCGATATGATACGTGGTCTTTACCAGCCTGATCGATGAGTTTCTACCACGTCCACATAATACTGTAATCTTCAAATATATATACACGTCTACTATAATTCTTTATGTTTGTGTATTATACGTGTATATCAAAAAGACGAGTTTATATCGTCAAAAATAGTACTTATATTTAATGAGGAGATCGAAGATACATGCATCAGTTTCTTTTCCTTTTTGTTAAAGACATGCATCAGTTTCGAACTATTGATTGATGAGAGGGATTAATTAAGGTATGCATAGTGTGAGTATAATTAAAATAACAACATAAATCCAGAGGAAATTAATGCAAGACCCACAAAACGAGATCCGACACAAAGCTAATTAGAGTTTTAAAGAAAACCCTAGTTAATGTCTGAAGAGATTCTTAAAATAAATGGTGTTTTGATTAAAAAAAAAAGCTTCAAGAGAAGTTTCAACCATCACCATTAAATGAATTTAACATGAGTCCAAGCTTTCTAATCTACTGTTTCCCAAATGAAACTCCTCTTTAATCAACTCTCATAGCTTTCCTTGGCTCTTCGTCTTCACCCTCAATTAATTTCACTTTTACTGTAACTAATTTATCTCACTAATTAACTTGGGGTAACTTCTTTATCATTTATTTAGAAAAAATATTGATCAGCAGGTCAGCACGTACTAATTTAGAAATATGCAATAGCATATACGTATAATCCGCGATGGCTAAAATATATACGTCCAACAAAAGTTGATCTCTGACCTATATTGACCATGCATGATCTTAATTTAAAAAATGTATTAGTTAAAAATAATAGTATCATTTACCAAGAAAAACATACTCCATAACCCTAGAAACTATAGTGTTAGAAAGTGGTTACGATTCTTAATAATATATCAAATTCATATGATATGCATCTAAGGAATGTTTTTAACCCCCAAAATAGCGGGATATATGCATGAAAAAACCATTTGACTAGTTTGTGACCATCGCCCACAATAATCTCTACAAATTTATTCGTTTGATAGCATGATTTTCGTATATTATATATATATAAGTTAATTAATTAGTAGTTTTTATTCATAAAAATCTATCAACTTGGATCTGTTAGGCACCCACAATTAATGTAGGATGCATCGGATTTATCCAGAATTGTCTTTTTGTTTGGCCCTCCAAATTGAAATCAACTTCTATTAAAAAAAAATAGCATGCTTCTAAAGATAGTCTAACATACTTTAATTATCTAGAAATAGTCAAGTGACCAAATCACAATCAACCCCTAACCAAGGGTACAAAACCCTGAATCATTTTGTTTAGTTTTTGACTACCCCTTGTCTTTTTTAATGAATTTTAATTACGTTAGTAATATAATCTCAATCTCATTGCCAAAATTTACAATGTATGATTATTCCCCCTGAATCTCCAGTGTTTGCTCTTTAACTTTCAGTCTTCTTAGTTTTTTTCTTTGTTTCGTTAAAACCTTCAAATAGTTGTTTACAGCAAACTGTAGCCTATATGTAATACATCCATCCGTTTTTACTTATATATAGTAAAGGTAAAGAACGTTTCCAGTTTTAAAGAAAACTAACAGCACCAACATCAATTAAATATGTATTTGTATATCTCAAAAATAAACAATAATTTTTTTATAACTAACCAATTAAAAATAGACAGATAAGAAAAACGTTTTTGGTACTGTATAAAAAGTTTCTCAAACTAGATACTTATGTGAATGTTTATTAAGTATTTTCAATTCTTTTATTATTATTTTATTTTAAAATATTCATCAAAAGATAAGTCCGAAAAAAAGAAAAGTAAAGTCTAAGAAAATAATTGTATTCCATTTTTGTATTTCCTGACGAAAAATAACCCACAATAACTGTTACTGTTCAAAGTCGACGTGAAAATATATTTGAACTTATGAAACATAAAATCCTTATTTACTGAATAGAAGAATATTTTTACTGCATTATTATTGAATTCTAAAAGAAGTAGATATATAAAACCAAAGGACTCAACAAATAGGACCTCTCTAGAGGAGGAATAAATAGTTTAGGTGCTAATGGAGGGATGTATTTTAGAATTAGAACTGTTACATTGGGAAGTGGTTCTTGCTAATGTATTTTAGATTCATTCATAAGAAAGAACTAAATAGTTCTCTTAATTAGATTTTAAAAGAGAGAACAGACATCTTTGGGCACCTCGGAGAAAAATAAGCATGTGAGACTCGATGCACATCATTAAATGCTTTTAGAGATGACATAGAAGATTCGGTTTCTCGGTATTTGCTCTTTATTATACTTTTCTTACCAATAAAAGATTAATATCTTTGGAAACGGTGGGGGAGACAAGAAGCAATGTTTGACTGAGTTCCATAAACTTATTAAAGCCACTTCAGTATTGAAGAGCTTAGGAAAAATATTAAAAAGACCTGAAGGGGTTTTGCTTAACAGTTAGTTAAATGAGTGAGATGAGTTTTTGTTTTTATGTCGGAATTGAATAAGTCTGTAACTGTAAGATTCTATAGGAAACAAAAAGAAACAATCTGAAACATCAGAGCTTCGTGCTAATCCGTAGACTTGGACTCTAGCAGTTGCCTTCTTCTTATTTTAGTGTTTTTACTCTTGCTTTTGTTTTTCTACAAAGCACGTAGTTATCTATATCACTTATATTTTCCATCGAAGTTGTATTTTATTTTAGGTCCTTAAGAAAATATGCTACCCGACGACTATATTTATTCTGGGACGACTAGTACTCGAGTGTTAAAAACCCAGATCAAAGGGTTATTAAAAAAAAGAGGAATTCTTACTTTTTCCTTAGGTTAAAAGTTATAGTTCTAACTTCTAACTCTACCCACCAATGTCAAATTTGTTCTATTTTAAGTTTTTACAGTCTTTCAGTAAAAGCTATACCACCAAAAAAAAAACTACTGATAAAAAGTATATATTAGTAATAAATGGCAATACAAATCGAAATTTTTTTATCGGTTTTAAAATTGAATGTATATATAAATCTTCAAGTTATTTTATTCTATTTCTTTTTAAGTTTGTAGCTGTACCAAACTACACTGGAGGTAGTTAATATACAAGATTCATTTTTGTGTATTTAAATATTTAAAATTTGTATTTAAAACGTGATTGATTTTTATTTTTACAATATTTATTATGATATTGGAAATATGTATATGAATACTCTTTTTAACATTTAATTACTTAGAAATCATAGGCCTACCATTTGCATGACATAAATAAGTGTAGATCTTTGACTTATCCCTCGACATAGTTTTCCAACATGTTTATTTGCCGTTTACCCCTGTCTAAGTACTGAAATATCGATCGCATCCTCAAGCCAGCTTTGCAATTCAATTCGAACTCACATCTTCTTCAGCTTTCAATTTATCTAGACTACTAATTTGGTGTGAAATCTGTCACCACCATCTTCAACTACATATTATATATTTTTTTAAATAATTTCTCTTCATATTAAGGCTTGAAAACCATAGAAAACTTTGTTCAGATTGATTCGATTTAAATCGGAACAGTTTATCCTGTAAGAATTTGTAACGAGGACATATAAAATTCACAGTTTGGTTTTAATGCAAACGATTCCTTCAAGGCATGAAAGGATTCAGGGTTGGGCTTTATATGGGCCCTCAATAGACCATATTTAACATGAGTGTATATAATTAACACGTGTTGTTCTTTTCTGAGGTGCGCGTTTTAGCGTTTTGACATCACAGCTTATTTTAGAATTAAGAGGTTTTAGACAACTATAAGCACTTTGGGAAACTGGAGAACCTACGTCATCGGCAGTTTCAAATTCATCTCCAAGAACATTAGAATCTCAATTAATCGAATGCGTTATAAATCGAACTCGATATCGAATCACAAATAAGCAACGTGAGATCCAATCTCTTCTAACAGATAACCAAATAATTACTGTAGGACACTTTGGACTCAAAGACCAGCTCAATTAAGCCAAGCGTGAGCCCGAGCGGCCACTTGAAAGAAAGAAAAAGCATGAGCTTGGGTTAACACTAAAAATAAAAATAAGGTTTACAGAAGCTCCGAGAATTCGTTTGCTAATAGAGTTTCAAAGTTCATTCTTCCTGCTTCTTTGCAAGCAAGTCCAAAAAACTATTAGTTATAACGTACGTAGAGGATGTCGCAAAGGAAACTTTTAATAAATCGATAGCTTGCTTTAAGATAAAGACAAAGATTTAGCCATTTGTTGTAATACTTATTATAAAAGAACAAGGAAAAAAAAAGAAAATAATACGTGAGTGATGCTGCATACCTTACACGGACTCTTTTACACATGTTTGGTTTTTCATCTTAATCAAAATCCATATTCCAAAATATTTCAATAGAAAATATTGCTAAATAAGACATTCTTTTACTATTTTGTGAATCCAACCTTTTCTTTAAGACGTTTGGTACACAAGTTTTTTTATTAATGTAAAATCTAATTATAGTTTTAGTTATCAGATATAGTGAAATTTTAAATGTAAATCCAGTTTGTCTCGCAAAACTAATCGACAAAAACATCATAAACCGATTTAGCTCCATCACGAACTACATCCATTAAATCTCTAAAGACAGTATTCCATAAATTCAATGACGTAAAGAACAAGCCGGTTCAATTATATATTTCAAGAAACGAAAAAAACACATTATTTCTTTAGACAGACCACAAGCAAACACCTGACAGGTTAAAACTTAAAACGTAAATGGTGAAATAAAACACACGTGTGGGACCCTTTGCACGTACTAAGATCACAGGAGGTCTCTTGTCCCTCGGGAAATAGTAGTTTGCTATTTGCCCAAGCTTTTTAATGTACACGTGTGTCTATATGTATTTGCATTCCCGTAAGTACGTTCAAGCAATGTGGAATTCGAAACATATTAATTTAAAAAAAACTTGATTATTTTATTATCAATATTGTTTGAAATTTATTTACAATGAAAAAGTTGTTTGATCAAGATGCTACCGACAGCTATAATCACTTACTGATATATATATATTATAACTATGTAAGCCATGCGAATGTACGTTCATCTATAGAAAACATATGTTTGAGCAGGATTGAGACTTAAACGCATGACCCTCTTGAAGATAATGTAGAGCAACTCCATCGTGTATCTATAGAAAATTAAGCTTAGCGCTAGTCTTTTCATTGAGAAATATATACAGAAGATATCCTAAAACAAGAAATTTTACATAATATATAGCCTTAAATAATTACATATATTTACATGAAAACTCAGAAGTTTTAGTGGACATTCATCACACTAGCAAACAAAAGGCGACAAGGGACATGAACTTGCCAAATATCCAGAGATTTAAGCACTCTTGCGATAGAAAACAGAAGACAGTGAAAATATACGGCATAAACATTTATACTAACAAAAATAAATAAAAATCCATGAAAATGTTCAACAAAAATTTAAATCATATCAAAACAAATAAAATAAAAAAAAATTTGACGTCTTAAAATAATCTTTTTTAAAAGCGATTTATTAGAGATATGTTAAAAAATGCACTTCGAGGTAAGTTACTATTATGCTGCTCATAACTTTAACCAATTCACTCGAAATATATAGTTTTAATTTTTTATACACATATAAAGTAAATGGGAATATAAAGATGATATCGCCCATATCATAATTTGAATAATTGGATGGGTATTTGTCACGAAATCGATTTAAGAATATATGAAAGGACATAATTTCGGATTGAGACAAAATATGTGAGACGAAAATCAAAAACTTATGCGAAGAATTTGAAAGCTGCTCTTCAACCAATTAATAATCAAATAGAAACAAAATGGACGATGATTTATATACTCAAAAAACCAAATAATAATCAAATAAATACAAATCGACATCAGATCGTCTGTGGATTTGTATACTTATAAAAATGATATACGCGTATACGTAAGACAAAAACGTCATATCTCCTTCGTTCCATTGTCAGTTATATCTCACTTCTTTCAGAACAATTTGAACTAAAATAAACTTCACTATTTTCTCAGAATTATATCCTCAGATCAAAAATTGATTTATGTATATATAATTCATGTTTTAAAAAACATATACAATGAGCGACTGACTTATAGAAAAAAGTAGAATGAGTCCATTTACTGAATTAAACAGAAACTCTTCCTGAAAAATAAGAGAATGGAAACTCTGAATAAAATGTCTTTTCAGGATCAACTAAAAATATATAACCGAGCTATAGCTACTAGAGTAAAAAAAGTGATTTTAATTATAACATATATATGTTTATAAGCGAATTACGTATAATATTCATAATTAACCTAGGGGAGGTACGGCTCCAGAAACAGCCGGAGAATCACCGTTACTCCCGTCTCCGGCGAGACCAGTCGTTAAATCAACATCCAACCTAACGGTGGTAACGGTGGTAACGGTAGGTTGCCGTTTCCGTTTCTTTTTCTCATAAGGAATCCCACGAGCCTTGGCTTGACTCTCTTTGACTTCCCTCAGGTAAATCCTAACGGCGCGTGCAGCAAACGGATTAGAATCCGGCCGTCCACCGTTTTCCTCGTAGGCAGCTCTAAGCCGTCCGATCAAAGCGTCGAGAGATCCCCAAGCTTGCTTGTGCGGACAAGCGCAAGAAGATGGTGGCTCCGGGTGGCCGAAGAAAGGACAAGCTTCCACGTGGACTTTGGTTTTCCCGAACTGGTCGAGGTACTTAAGGAACTCAAGCACGTGAGCGCCGCTGCATCGCGTTAGCGTTAAAGGCGGTTTATGGTTCCTTAGGTACTGTAGAAACGTGTTCCAGTCGCGGCGTTTTTGAGACTCGTAACGGCTTGGTGGTGCTGACATGGATGGGGAAGCGGGTGCTATGTCGGGTCGGGGTGACCCGGAAGCGGCGGGTTCCATGGAAAGATCCGGGCGGTGGAGTCTTTAAAGTGAGTTTTTGGGAGTGTTTTTAGAGTTTTGAAAAGCTAAGAAAGAGAAAGAGTGTGTGGAGTTTAATTTTGGTTTTTGAGAATTTGGATGGTGTGAAAGAGAATTATGAAGAAAAGAGACAAAACAGAAGAAATGTAGAAATCACGTGGCCAATGTCCCTACCAAAAGTCCACCTGACAAAATTTGCTGAACGGTAGATTTCTTGAGTTTAAAAAAAATAAAATATAATTAATTAATCGTATACCTATAAATAGTACCAATTGGTTTGATTCGGTTTACATAGAGTCAATTCGGATATTTTCGTAGCGTAGCGGGTAAGAACCTCTATTGTCAGGCCGTTTACTATGTATGGATTTGTATAGATGTCACTCGTTTAATGATTTGAACTTCTTCTTGGTTAAATTCTTAAATCTAATTCAAATTGTTGATGAAAAATATTTGTTTACGTAACCCACCTCTTATTCAGCTAGAAGCAGGAAAACACTATTGTAGATCCAATTAAATGATGACCAACATTATTTCATTTGAATTTAATTGTTTAAATTTATTGGACAATTACGGTTTCATGTTTTGGTTTTGTTCGGTTCAAAACATCGGCGTAATGAATGACGTCACATTCAAGACCGGTTATTGGAATCTCACCTACAGTTGACATTAAAGAATTGACAAGTCTCCAGTCCATCACCTTCATATGGAAAATGAAAGAAACTACTAAACGTCTAAGTTAAGTTAATTAACCTTTGTATTTTGTGTATCTACATGCGTTTTTTCATGGATCATATATGTATATATGTATATATATATTTTTTAATTTCTAATACCTGTTAGCAAAAACCAATGTTTTAAAACTCGGTATACGCTAGTCGGTTGCCGAGGGTGGATCTATCGCCTAAGGGATTAATCGGAGAGTAAACGGAGATTAATTGGGGATTAGTTTTAAGTTATTTTAATATTTTAAAAATATATTTATCTATTATATTAAATTTTTAAATAATATTTTTTTAAAAATTATAGTAAATGCATGAAAATATAATATTAATAATTTATTTTACAATTTTATTTATATTTTTAACATAATTTATTATAAACATCACAAACTTTCAATATAAATGTCTGTATAACAAAATAATCGGATTAGGTGGGGATTAATCGGATTAGGCGGAGAATAATCGGTTGACTAACTTTTTCGAGGGATTAGTCATTAATCGAGTTGGCGAGTATGGACCTAGCGATTAGACAGGATGTAATCGGAGCTAGATAGAGATTTTTAGAACATGGGCAAAAACTTGTACAACTACATATCTCGAGTTATCTCCTTTGGATTACGAGAGGATTGTCACATATAGATTCTGAGATTTTACACGAAGACTTTCTATATATATAATGAGTGACTTTTATTTTTACTTGATATTAATGCCTATGCCAGCGTCGTGTAAATATTATACATGCATCAATACTGTTCAGAGTTCGAAACGTATATTCCACGAACAAAAAAACAAGGACACGTACACATACACTCAAGCTAAAGTGGAATGTACTGGTTAATGAGTGGAATCTGTTTAATAATTTCAAGATTCTAGGTTTTGAGTTATGAAACTGAGGTCGTCTGATGTACACGTTTCAGTAAGCACACGAATATGTAACCCTAGGTTTTTTTTTTTGTTGTTTTAATGCTAGATCATTTTGAATTCAGTAATATAGTTTTGGATTTGATGAAAGTAAAGCATGAAGCCATCGGTATCCGATCACAATATTATAAGGACTTTCTAACAATCATAATTAAGAGAGACAAAGATAAGTCAATATCGTCGTAGCCCCCACAATATTATTATCAAGAACGATAATAAATGATAAATTAATTCGAATCATTGGTTGAGAAAAAAAGAAAACAAAATAATTGGTTGGTGCTTATTTTTATTTTGCCTTTTTCCTCTGATAGGTGCTATTGCTAATGACCCACTACGCTCCCCGCACATATAAAATTCGAAATACAAACAAAAATATACCTATATTTTAAAAGATAGACGCCGTAACCGTTTTATAGATCGGTGTTTTAAGTGTTCAAAAACATGCTAGCTAGTTTAGTTTTTTACAATAATTTTGTCAAAATTTGGTGTTAAACGTTTTCTGAATATTCAGTTAACACTTAACCATTTCTTAAAAACATTTTATACGTTCATTTAAATATTATTGTGTTTTTAAAAAATGTTAACGGATCCGTCTCTCTCACGATTAGCCTGAGCAGCAATCATACCGTATTTAATTTGTTTGTTTTTTTTGCCTTTAGTATTATCCACTAAGTGCTAAAAGCGCGTTTAATTCGTAATAATTCAGAATGAAAGATACTATACAGACGATGCCAAAAACAAAAAAAAATATTAATGGTGTTATGCACTATAAGTCAAACAATTTTTTTTCATCTTTTAATAAAGAAGTCAACACGTCTTTCAACCTTCATATTGATTGCTAACGGGTCTTTCAATATAACGATATAAGTCAACACGTTGGACGAATATGTGTGTTTCCCATACATATCATTAGAGAATGTATTTACCAGATTTCAAGAACTTTAGTATCCTTGAGATCATATTTGCTCCGTTTACAATTAGTAATATGATGCCAGTGGTATTACATTCGGGTAAATTATGAAGACTTTGGTGGTGAATGTGACAGAATCACAAATTATGAAACATCATCATACAGTCCAATCAGAAGAATATAAGATATTATGGAGTTATGGAGTAATCTAGTTATTGATTCGAAGATTGAAGGACCATTGAGTACGCAAGAAGAGACGATTAAGCGAGAAAATATCAAAGCTAAGAAATGGGCCAACAACACCTACAGTATTATTTTATAAATTGGGCTCATTTGACAAAAGAAGAAAAATTGGGCTCATATAAGATAGATCTGCATAGATTGTGCTCCAGATTTGATTAATTTTTAGACCATGGTGAATTTGTGATGGCTTTTTTTGCCATGTTTAATGTTTAGAATTTAGCAATGTTCAAGAAAGCGCTAGACGCTATTCGAGTGGTGACCCTCCGACTAGCGCTTAGAACGCCTAGTCGGGGCCTAGGCGATTTTAGGCGGTTTAAGTGGTTTAAGTAATTTTATAATAAATATATATATTTAAACACATATATATTAACATAATATAATATAACATAATAAAATTATAAAATTGAATAATTTAAAAATTTTAAATTATAAGAAGGTGAAAATATCAATGTTTTGTAATTTTAAGTTTTTTTAAATAACATTTTTTTTTATTATAAAAACATAGATATTAAATAATTTATTATATCCGCATATGTCACATAATTCATAACTCATATAATTAGCGTTTAATTTATTTAATTATCGCTTGCTAAATCTAACTATCCGTATAATATAAACAGATATTTTAAAAATTTAAGCTATCTAGGCGTTAATCGGGTTTAAAGGGGCCTAGCGCCTAGGCGCTGCCTAGACGGCCGCCTAGACGGCCGCCTAAACCGCTTTTTAGAACACTGGAATTTAGATGGTAAAAAAAAAGAAATCAACAAAAAAATAGTTAAAAAACACCAGAAATTCTCTTTCTAATTTTGACCGTGTTTTCTCTGTTCTACAAAATCTCTGCATACTCTTGCGGTCTTTTGAAAAGTTTTTACTCCCTCTGTTTTAGAAGAGTTCCATTCTAATATTTTTTCACACAAATTAAGAAAATAGTATAAATTGTTTTTTTACCAATTTTAATACATTAAAAATATTTCTATCTCTAATTAATTAGAAGAAATAGTTGGGTTACAATTTAAAGTTAAAGTTTAAAAGTACATTGAAAACATAAATGACACTTTTTATGATACAAGAATTAAATGGTAGAATAACAATCTTTCCGGAGGGGAATACTTGTCAAATAATAGAGGAAACTCTTTAATGCTACCTTTATCAAACTTAATATAAGTAATCAATGAGATTGTTTTTATTTGTTTTATCTAAATATTACATAGAAAAGTACACTATAAATGTATAAATTGAAACTGTTATCTTTGGAAAAAAAACAAATGGCTTTAGACTCTTATTTATTCCTAATTTCTTACCATAACATTTGTTTTATTAATTATATTTCATGTCTGTTAAATTTCATAAACTTTATGATAAATGTTTGTTTTCTCAAAAAAAAAACTTTAATTCAAAGTGTCTTATTTTAATGACAAAAGATTGATTTTAA
Source organism: Nasturtium officinale (assembly GCA_963854855.1). Lineage (NCBI taxonomy): Eukaryota > Viridiplantae > Streptophyta > Magnoliopsida > Brassicales > Brassicaceae > Nasturtium > Nasturtium officinale. The sequence continues at coordinate 5,567,489 of OY978511.1, read as the reverse complement.
ATCAATCACATAAAGTTGTTTAGCTTTTTCTTCTATATGCAGCCTTTTTGGTAATGTGATATTATTGCATTAACTACACATAGTTCATATTTGTGTTAGTTTTCGTTCTTTTCTCCTTTTAGTAGTATTTATGTTCTTTTAATTATGATATTTTAAATTGTAACCAAAACTACATTGAGTTTTAAATTTTATAAAAGTACAATATCCAGTTACTTTAAAAAACTATAACATACATTATTAATGAATTGTGTAGTTTTCTAAAGATGGAATATTCCAAATAAAACCACGAATGACGTCATGGTGCACATAGATTCATAATTTCATAGGAACGATTCATTAGAGTTGACCTAAACCGGATCCGGTCATGATATTGTGACGCCCGCGTGTCCCCGGTCAGATAGTTGCCGTCACAATTACGCAGAAGAAGAACGACAAATCAAAACTTAACCGTCAAAACGACGTCGCTTAGTCATTTCAATATTCCAACCGAACCACCTCCTCCTCTCCTTCGTTTCCCTCAAGGCGTCTCTCTAAATAAATCTTTGAGATTTTTGCAAATCCTTTCATTTCAATTTCAATTTCAATTTCAATTTCAATTTCAGATCTCACTTTTTCTTTTTTTTTTCTCATTTTCGATTCGAATCTTCTCTCGTCTGCTTTCCTCAAAGGTACGTTTCATCTTCCTTCTCATGCTTTCCGAAGATTCATTTCAAGATTAGGTTTAGGTGTTTCACCTTTCATCGCTCCGATTCTGATCGGATTTTCTTTTTCTAGTTTCGAGTCTCTTCTCTAGCTGTTACAGTTTCTTTATCTTGTATTTGCTTTTTCCATGGGAATTTCTCATGGCTTTTGCAGGTTTTTTCATCACTTTATGCTTCACAAGCGAGCTAGTGAAGCTAAGGAGAATAGCGATAAAAGTATCAGTTCTGATTTAGTCACATCTTCGCCGATCAAAAATCGCCGTATCGAGATCACTGATTCTGTGTCCGCGTCCGTGTCTGATAAGTCTTCGATTGTAGCGTCTGGTAGTAGTAGCGTATTTAACGGCGATAGCGTCGGCCAGCAACTCGACATGGCTTTTGGTAACTCGAATCGTCAGGAGATCGATGAAGATCTGCACAGTCGGCAGCTCGCCGTCTATGGTCGTGAAACGATGAGACGTCTCTTTGCTTCAAACGTTCTCATCTCAGGGATGCACGGCCTTGGTGCCGAGATTGGTATACCTCCTTCGCTTTGAAACTTGCAGAAATATTGTTTTCGTGAAGAATTATGTCGATTTCACAATCTAGTTGTTACGTTTATGTTCTCCTGATCTGTGATTGTTTTGATATTCTTCAATATCCAAATCGTTGTACTTTCCGATGTTCATTGATTTGTTTGATGCCTACCTTTTTGGTGTTTTCTGAGGTTTCCAGTATTCACATATGCTTATATATTTGGACTGTTGCTTAGATATTCCTGACATTTTTGAATCGATCTGAAAATCTATTTTTTCTTTTCTTTCTCATTTAGTTTTTTTTTCATTGTTTTTCAGCCAAGAATCTTATTCTTGCCGGTGTGAAGTCTGTGACCCTGCATGATGAAAGTGTTGTAGAGCTGTGGGACTTGTCAAGCAACTTTGTTTTTTCGGAGGATGATATTGGCAAGAATAGAGCGGATGCTTCTGTTCAGAAGTTGCAGGATCTTAATAATGCTGTGGTTGTCTCTAGCTTGACCACAAGCTTAACGAAAGAGCATCTTTCTGGTTTCCAGGTCGGTAGACTACTCATTTTTCTTGTCATTGGTTCTCTCTGCTCTGATTCTCTTATGTATTAGTGATTGTAATATAAATGACGTGTGAGTTCTATGATAACTCTGCGACTGAATGGATCCATAGGAGTGGGAAGTCATTTCTTATAAGAAAAACGGTTGCTGACTCCTTAGGTGTTAGGCTGTTTTTGTTGTTTATTAGTATTAACATAGAAAATTGGTGTACATCTTTTTCGTGGTGGTTTCGTGTTGGCTGGTTTAATACTGATACATCTAGTTTCTTGTGAAACAGGTAGTTGTTTTCTCTGACATAAGCTTGGAAAAAGCAATAGAATTTAATGACTATTGTCACAGCCACCAGCCTCCTATCTCTTTTGTCAGGGCAGATGTCAGGGGTCTTTTTGGCTCCGTCTTTTGTGACTTTGGGCCTGAATTTGCAGTTCTCGATGTTGATGGAGAGGAACCCAATACAGGCATCATTGCGTCCATCTCGAATGAGAACCAGGCATTTATTTCTTGTGTCGACGACGAGAGGCTTGAATTTCAAGATGGTGACCTAGTTGTTTTCTCAGAAGTTGAGGGTATGACGGAATTGAATGATGGGAAACCAAGGAAGATAAAAAGCGCTCGGCCATATTCATTCACTCTTGAAGAGGATGCTACAAACTACGGAACATATGTGAAGGGTGGTATTGTCACTCAAGTGAAACAGCCAAAGTTGCTTAATTTCAAGCCGTTGAGGGAAGCGTTTCAAGATCCAGGGGATTTTCTTTTTAGTGATTTCTCTAAGTTTGATCGACCTCCACTCCTTCACTTAGCATTCCAGGCACTTGATCGGTTTACATCTGAAGCTGGCAGATTTCCAGTTGCTGGGTCAGAAGAGGACGCACAAAAGCTTATATCAATTGCCACATCAATCAATACGGGGCAGGGTGATTTAAAGGTGGAGAATATTGACCATAAGCTTCTGCGACACTTTTCCTTTGGAGCCAAGGCGGTCCTGAATCCCATGGCTGCAATGTTTGGCGGCATTGTGGGACAGGAGGTTGTTAAAGCTTGTTCTGGAAAATTCCATCCCCTCTTTCAGGTAATATTTCTTTTCAAGATACTTATATTTAGTTTTGCATGACTAGTTCCCTGTTGTAAAATAGAAAACCTATGAGCAAAGGAACATTAACTAATACTTATTACTCTTTTTCTAATGTTTCTTTTGCTTGAAGATACAGCCGCTTATTCTTTTTGAAATGTATATTGTATGTAGTTTCGTAATGGGAGGTAATGTTGAACTTCTCATTTTTTTTTTCAGTTTTTCTACTTTGATTCAGTGGAATCACTTCCTACTGAACCTCTGGATTCAAGTGACTTTGCACCAAGGAACAGCCGATATGATGCTCAAATATCAGTATTTGGGGCCAAGTTCCAGAAGAAACTCGAAGATGCTAAAGTTTTCACAGTAGGGTCTGGTGCTCTTGGCTGCGAGTTCTTGAAAAATATGGCTCTGATGGGGGTTTCCTGTGGAAGCCAAGGGAAACTAACAGTGACAGATGATGATATAATCGAGAAGAGTAACCTCAGTCGACAATTTCTGTTTCGTGACTGGAACATTGGACAGGCTAAATCCACAGTTGCTGCTTCAGCTGCTGCAGCTATAAATCCTCGCTTCAACATTGAAGCCCTGCAAAACCGTGTTGGCGCTGAGACTGAGAATGTATTTGACGATGCCTTCTGGGAGAACTTAACTGTTGTTGTCAATGCACTGGATAATGTCAATGCAAGGCTCTATGTTGATTCGAGGTGCTTGTATTTCCAGAAGCCTCTTCTTGAGTCTGGAACTCTTGGAGCAAAGTGCAACACACAGATGGTTATTCCACATCTAACTGAAAATTATGGGGCCTCAAGAGACCCACCAGAGAAACAGGCCCCTATGTGTACAGTGCATTCATTCCCGCATAATATTGATCACTGTTTAACTTGGGCTCGCTCTGAGTTTGAGGGTCTGCTTGAGAAGACTCCTGCTGAAGTGAATGCATATCTGTCTAGCCCAGCCGAGTACACTAACTCAATGATGAGTGCGGGTGATGCTCAGGCGAGAGACACATTGGAGAGGATTGTTGAGTGCCTTGACAAGGAGAAATGCGAGACCTTCCAAGACTGCCTAACTTGGGCTCGACTGAGGTATTGTCACTCTCTTAATAGTTAGATTTATGGTAGCCTAGTTGTAATGATGGAACAAAAGAGAGTACTGTATCTTACTCATGTGTTGCTAGCCTGCTATAGTTTCTTTTTTTAAAAGCTTTTGACATATGCATCATCCCAGGATTAATAGTTATTTTATTTAAAAATGCATTAGTAATTAGTAAATTAAAAATCAATATTTAGGAACACTGTTAGGAGGAAACTTCATTTCTCAGCAGGTTTGGGTTTCCCATAACATTTGTTTCTTTGTTATGTGACTAGGTTTGAGGATTACTTTGTAAACCGTGTTAAGCAATTGATATACACATTTCCTGAAGATGCTGCTACTAGTACTGGAGCTCCATTCTGGTCTGCTCCAAAGAGATTCCCTCGTCCACTCCAGTACTCCTCGTCCGACCCAAGCCTCCTAAACTTTATCACAGCGACTGCTATATTACGAGCAGAGACATTTGGAATCCCTATGCCTGAGTGGACCAAAAACCCAAAGGAAGCAGCTGAAGCTGTTGACAGAGTGATAGTCCCAGACTTTGAACCAAGGAAAGATGCAAAGATTGTTACTGATGAGAAAGCCACCTCTTTAACCACAGCTTCCGTAGACGATGCTGCAGTCATCAACGACCTCATTGCTAAGCTCGAGCAGTGTAGGCATAAGTTGGTTCCAGATTTCAGGATGAAACCAATTCAATTTGAAAAGGTAAATATCCTCTGATATTATTGTCTTTTTTTAAAAAGCTTGTTAACCAGTGTTGTGAATTTGAATCCTAATGTGTTTGTAGGATGATGATACAAACTATCACATGGATGTGATAGCGGGTCTGGCGAATATGAGGGCGAGGAACTACAGCATACCTGAAGTTGACAAGCTGAAAGCAAAGTTCATTGCAGGGAGAATCATCCCAGCAATTGCAACTTCAACAGCCATGGCTACTGGACTGGTCTGCCTGGAGCTTTACAAGGTCCTTAATGGAGGACACAAAGTGGAAGACTACAGAAACACATTTGCCAACTTGGCGCTTCCTCTCTTCTCCATGGCTGAACCAGTGCCGCCAAAGGTGGTGAAGCACCAGGATATGTCTTGGACCGTTTGGGACAGATGGGTGCTGAAAGGAAACCCGACACTCCGTGAGGTTTTGCAGTGGCTGGAGGACAAAGGGCTTAGTGCGTACAGCATCTCCTGTGGAAGCTGTCTTCTGTTCAACAGTATGTTCCCTAGGCACAAGGAGAGGATGGACAAGAAGGTAGTTGATCTGGCTCGGGATATTGCAAAAGTGGAGTTGCCGCCTTACCGTCACCATCTTGATGTAGTTGTCGCTTGTGAGGATGAAGATGACAATGATGTTGATATTCCACTCGTCTCTATATACTTCAGTTGAGAATTTCCAAACACAAAAAAAAAAAAAAAAAAAAACAGACAGACAGACAGACAGAAGAAGATGAGGTCTTGAAGCAAAACTTGTGTGTGTTTTTGTCTCTGCATCTGCCATAAACGTTTTTCTTGGGATGCTTATGGGTGAGATGACTGATTTTTACTTTGGTGGGGGATAAGAGACCCATTCTATTATCATCTATCGTTCTACTTTCTTTTAAGTGTTTTTTTATGTACAATTCCTCTGTGGTTTACCCCACACATGCATCACCATATGAACATTTTTTTTTTTTTTTTTTTTTTATCAAATCCGAGTTTTCCATTTTTCCCATATCTACTTGCAGGTGATTCTTCATTATTATTTCTTCTGAATTCATTAAAGAGAAAATATATTAAACTAGAGCACCTTAAACGTTCCCAAGTCCAAGCCAAGATTCTAGACCGTTACTGACTACTCAATATCTGTCTAACCGGTTTCTGACTCTGCTGTAGTTGATGAACTTTAAATGCACCTTTCTATATATTAAATTTAGTTTTGGTTTTTTCAACAAATTTTGGTTATAATTCGAGATAATATTGGTTCAAAATAAGTAACATGCTTGAGAAAAAGAAAACCCGAATAGAATAGAATTGGAGTAGATAAAGATATCAGGCATTGAGGAAGAGATAGATATCTTTACTGCAAATGCCACACATGTAAATGATTGAGACTCTTTATCACCAAGATTTGTCAGCGCCTTCATCGAATTTGCCAGACCCAACAACCCGAAAATCAAGTTGCTTCTGATGTTTAGTACGTCGTCTTTCATCAAAATCCTTCCATCCCTCCAACTGCCACAACCCAAATACCCTTTTGTTACATTTTTACCAACGAAGAAATCAGCTAAAAGACTCAAACATAAGACTCTGAACAAAACAAACCTGCCGCAGATATTCAACTGTTATCTCTGTGTTGTGGAGTCCTAAAGTTGAGAGCTGCAAACACATCTTGAATAAAACCGATGGTAGCGTCTTCAATCCCGTGTTGTTCAGCTCCAGTGTCTGAATACCAAAACACTAAGTCTTTGTAAGGCCATGGCCATGGAACAAGAGTTGTGAAAAGTTGATTTAATTCACCTTTAGATTACGCAGTTTGGTGAATGTCTCTGGCAGTTCTGATAGAATATTTGCTGAAAGATCAACCTCCATGAGGAAGGAACAGTTTCCTACACTCTCAGGAAGGCTCGTTATTCTACACCACATAGAGAGAGAGTGTATGAGAAAAGTAATTTATATAATCAAAATGCAAAGACGGTAATTGGATCATTTAAAAAGATACGAGCTTATTTACCTGTTATTGTTGGCTTTCAAAATCTCGAGCTGCGTAAGAAGTCCTAACTCATTCGGTAGACTGATCAACTTGTTGTTGGCGACATCAAGCTGTCTAAGAGATGTCAACGAACCCACCGCTGATGGTAGAACAGTTAGACTGCAAAACAAACAAAATCCCAATTACAAAAACATTTTCCCAACTAAATCATTCGATGCTCACAACTATACGTTTGTGTTCTAGAGTCTTAGTGATTACAGTTAACTCATAAATCCAGCTTCAAAGTAATTTTGAGTTTCGATTAGCGAGTCTAACAAAAACACTATTTTGAAAAACGGTAGTAGTAAGAAAGACGAGTTCCGAGAGTGAAAGTGAAAAACTAACTTGTTATGGCTAATGGACAAAAGCATCAGACGCTTCAGAGATGCCATCCCTTCCCATTGAATTGATTCATCGGATAGACCATTTCCTTGAAGAAACAATTTCTACAAACACACTAACATTATTATCTATATAAAGCTTAACAAACATAAAGATTATAAATATACATGAAACTATGCATTTCTCACCTGCATTGAACAAAAAGAGCTGATTCTGGCAGATACTTCTTTAATGAAGTTCTCACTAATGTCTAGTACTCTCGCTGCGGATCCGCAGTTCCACACTTCTTCGGGTATTTCCTTTTCCGCAACAAAGAAAACTCAACTAGTAAAAACTTTAGCTACTAATGAATAAGCAGTTAAGAGAAGATAGTAATGGCATGTCCTTATTTACAATACCAAATGAAAAATAAATCCAAACTACACATAAGACCTTCTCTATATACCTTCAAATTTGCTTGAGCTAAAGCAATAACTCCGGTGGCTTTCCATCGATCAGTGCGATTCTTGTCTACAAGGAGACCAGGTCTTGTAAGATCCACTCTATCCGTTCTAGGAATTGGCCTTGTACTAGCTTCCTTAAGTACTGGACCTTCCTGTTCATTTTGAATACAATCACAACATTAACCAACCATAACATGTTTTGCTTCCTCAATTACATTGATCCTACTAAAGAGCAAGATTCCAAATTTCTAAAGTAGGTTTAAAAATCATAAAATAAGAACACTTACCCCTTGATGCAGACCTTGAGAAGCCATTAACATGATTTTAGCTCCATTTCCTACATCAGATTGCTTCAACGTCGACGTTTCAACCAAAACTTTACCTTCACGAAACAAACAAAAAAAATCAAATTTTAAAGAAGACCCATTACAAGGAGTTAGCTTAATTAGTTAGAAAAGTATTCAATTTAAAATTCAGAAACCTTTGAAGATGAGCTTCTGGCCACGAGGAAGAACATTGGTGATTGGTTGTAAAAGAGACTTAAGATCTTTGATTGTACAATCTGGTGATACCGAAAGTGGTATTGATTTTCCTCCGAACTTGATTGTAAGCTTAATAGTTGATTCTGCCATTGTTGAATCTTCGAGCTCCATTACAATTTTACCTCTGCGATTCTTTAATTCTTCCAGATTCAGTTATAGTTCCAGAGACGCGAAGAAACAGAAGCTCTCTAAAATGTTTTGGGCCCAAAATAAATATCTAATGTAAAGGCCCGTTTTTAAATATTGGGCCTTAGTAACTTCATTTTTTTTTAAACATATTCATACTTATTGATTTAAAAAGCTGATACAAAGTCATTGTGAGCATCAATAATGTTATGAGAAATTAAAGGATAGAAATAATAAGAAACATCATTTGGAATCCTTTGGTTTGTTAATGTATCAGCCGGTTTATTCTAATCCCTTTGACTCCATCTGAACAAGACTGCATCTGAATGTACACTCTTCAAACTTGTCTCTCCACCAACGAGCTTCTCACAACCAGTTGAAAGCTCCAAAGTTTAGTTTGATATTCAAACGTAAATAAACAATTTCCTTATTATCTCCTTCAAAGCAAACCTTTTTGTTTATCCCTATACTCCAACAATGTTACATGGCAATGACTAAGCCTTGAAACTCACTCTCTAAAGCATTGAAAGTTAGCATTCTTCCTTTAGCTTGTCCCGCCCCAATTAAAACACCATTACTTATTGTATAGACTGAACTTTGCAAAATATGCAACTGATTTAGTTGTGTAAAATTATTAAAGTACATGGATCCGCACAAAATTAAATTCTTTCATTAGCGTACAAATTTATTTTTAACTCATCTTGGGTTGAATTTTAACTAAACCAAAACATAATTATGATCAAAATTAAACCAAAATTACTTTAGCAAGAAATAAAAGGAACATCCCAAAAATTGGCAAAAGAAATATATGTCTAATTGTATAGACTGAACTTTGCAAAATAAGCAACTGATTCAGTTGTTGAACTCCACGAATTTATGAAAACTAGTATTTACCATAGAAATAGATTTATAACTTATTCAATAGATAAATGTTAAAATAGAAACACAACATACTATACGTGAGTCCAACCAAAAATAAATAAAATAAAGAGATGCTGTAACTAAGTGAAACGAATAATAAAACAAATTATTTGTACTTTTTCCTTGAGTTGATTGCATAAACAGACGACTTATAGAAAGACAATTTCATAAGTACAGTTCTATACATGATTATTCTATGTAATATATACCCAAGTTTTTTATTCTTTCATAAACATATATATACGTATTATTACATATATACAAACAGATATATATACTCAAAAATTGAAGACGAGAACATCAACAAAAAAAATTGAAGATCATGATTACTCCGGCTTAGCAAGAGTCTTTTAAACTTCTGTCTCTAACAATTTCAGTCTCTTGCCTTCACATCATTTTCACTATCCACATCTTATATTTATTCATGTACATATACACAAGACAAGGTCCAACCAAACCAGCATCAAACAGCCTCTTGCACAGACTCATATATGCTTCAACATCTCTTGGCAGCTGGATCTTCCTTGTCATTCCTTGCATCACAGCCACTCGATCAATATACTCCGGATGCAAACCAGAGTCAATCATCATTATCAATGTCTCTGCAGCCTCTTCAAAATGCCCTCCTTTCACATACCCTCTGATCAACCATGACAGCGTCCTCTTCTTTCTCTTAGATTCCATGAACTCTACCCGTGTCAGAAGCCGTGAAACTGCATTAACCTCTTTCTGTGAAGCGCAGATTGCCATAACAATGTCATGGAGCTCAGCTTCCGGTTCTTTCCCTGCAAGTTTCATTTTCCAAAGCTGCTTCTCTGCTTCAGGTCCACGTCCTGCACATATGTACATAGCGAGGAGCTTCTCGTGAACCACCCCAATAACGGAATCATCTTCTTGGCCTTCCTCAACCGCCCAAGCAGCTAACTGCAGTCCCCGGGATATGATTTCTGATTGGTACTTCTCAATGAGTAACCTATCGTGATCATCAATCTCAGCAACAAAACCAGCCCGTGTAAAACGTTTTAACTCGCGTAAAGCTTTCCCAAGACTGTTTAACTCTTTCACGATGGCTGTCATCGCAATCAGATAGCTATAAGCTTCTGGCTTTAGCCCTGAATGTCTCAACTCAATAACCAAATCAACTGCCTTGTTATAGTCTCCATCAACCTAACAAAAACAATAGACACATCCACATTAACATTAACATTGCTAGTAACAACTAAAGCACTTCATATCACATCTCTTCAATCCAAAAAATCAATCAATCCAAACAAAGAAGTAAAAAGTAATGAAATTTACCATTAGTTTCCAAGCAAGATACCCAGTTGGACCTCCTTTTCTACTACCTTCAGAACCAACAACACTAAAACCAAAACTATCATCATGTCTCCTTCTTAAAACCTCTTTAACAAACAAAACAGCACTCTCTTTCTTCTCCATCTCACAATACAAAGCAATAACTTTCTCCATCATACTAAAACCAGGTTTTAAACCAACACAATCCATCTCAATCAATAAGTCAAACACTTGGTGTGCATCACATTCCTCTTGTATCAATTTCTTCACCCAATTACACATTATCGAAACCATTAACTCCATTATCTCTTCATCAACTCTATTCTCCTTTTTCAACCATTCAAACACTTCAAGCGTACACCATGAATCTCTACCTTCTTGTGAGAAGTAGACTAACATTAATTGCAATTCTCGAGAAGATAATCGATGATTCATCTCTTCCAGAATATCTGATGGTTCTCTTCTCATCCTCTCTAATTCTTCAATCGCTTCGAAAAACCCTTCTCCTATTTCATCAGCTTCGTCTTCTTCCTTACTTGTGATGAATTCGTCTAGCTCCACGGAACGAGACAATTTGAGCTCGCGAAATTTTCCAGCAGAGTTATTGAATTTCAGATTGCAGCTGATTCGGAAATCGGATTTCACGCCGTAATTTTGACGGAATCGTCGGAGAGTAATCGGCGGCGATAAGATTAGGTTTAGTTGGGTCAACGAAGCGAAGCTACGAGCATAAGCCATAACTAATTCTACAAAAGGAAAACAAAAAAAAAAAGCTTAAAACTTTCTCGAGAAAGATTGAAATTTGGAAAATTTGAAACTCAAAGCTTCAAAGATTTTGTTAGCCTGAGTGATTTTTCGAAAGACACCATGAGAGTAGAAGCTATGATAATTCATCGAATTTTCAAAAACCTTACGAGGAAGACAATGAAAGGATAACAGAACAATATTAATAAAAATTAAATACTGTTGTCGTATGATTTATTAAATAAAATGAAGGGTTAAGATTTGATTAGACTTTTCTAATCGAACGGTAGATAAATGAGGGTATCAAATAGAGGCTACTACTAAGCGCGTACGTGTCATATAGCGTCAACTTGTTCTTGGTTGGCGCCGCTTCAGAGCTCCCAGCAGCACAAATACGATACTTAGCCTCAAATTACATTTATGCCCTGGGATTTATATTTAGTGGTTGTAGTCCGTTTGAAATTTATTTCATAATTAATTTGAGTGAAACACAATAAGAGGTCTTTGTCGTCGATAATTTGTAGATTGATGGTAGATTGAAACGTGAGATCCACGATACTTGGTAATTTACAAAACTAAAAATAAAACTTCTACAAGGAAAAATTTAAAGGCTTTTTGCTTGAATTTTTACAAATGAAGGGTAACTATTTTGTAACAACACAAGCAAATATTTACAGGTCAAAGTGGTATGAAGAGCTTGCCTTTTATAAAATCGCCTAAATGATTCGTTACGAATTGAAAAAGAAGACTTAAAAGTTGAAAAAAATTTGAACCCCAAAACCAAAAATAAAAATAAAATTATTTCCATTTGTAAATTCAGTTCTCCCCATTGGGCTTTAAGCTAAAAGAGGTCCATAGGCCGATGGTCAACAATCAAATACAGAAACTTAAACCAACACGTCGTAGTCCAATTTCTCAAGCCACAATGGGCTTTGAAAAAGCCCATTATAAGTTTGATCAAATTACAAATTTAATCTCAAAATGTCGACTTCTTTTTCGAAGAAAAGGAAAAGAGAAAAAGCACGATGGAAAAAAATATTAAAAAAAAAAAACAATAAAAATGGAAAGAAATTTATTTTTCTTTACATCGGAATTGGAAATCTTACTCAACAACGCACTTCTTTAATATTATTACAACTGCTTGACCTTGACGTGTAAGTGGGTCCTACCCTTACAAAAGGAATTTCGTCATATATTGAATAAACCGCACATTAGTATCGTGCTCCGCGCACTACCCAATCCTAATCTCTCTCTCTCTCTATCTCTTGGCGCCTTCTCTTCATCGTCTTCTTCCACAACCATGGCTTCTTGCGCCACCGGAACAGAGGCGGCGATTAGAGCTGCGGCATGTAGAGACGGTGACGCAGCCTCTCACCTAAAGCTTATCTCAGTCTTGGTCATCTTTCTCACAAGTGTTTTTGGAATCTCCGGACCTGTTTTACTAGCCAAGTATTTTCACGGCAAGCCTCTATACGATAAAGCGATTCTAATCATAAAGTGTTTCGCCGCCGGAGTTATCCTCTCGACGTCGCTAGTTCATGTTTTACCTGAAGCGTTTGCGTCGCTTGCTGATTGCCACGTGTCGTCACGTCATCCGTGGAGAGATTTTCCGTTTGCTGGTCTTGTGACTATGATCGGTGCTATAACGGCTTTGTTAGTTGACTTAACGGCGAGTGAACATATGGGGCACGGTGGTGGTGGTGGTGGTGGAATGGAGTACATGCCGGTTGATAAAGCGGTTGGGGGTTTAGAGATGAAAGAAGGAAAGTTTGGGGCTGATTTGGAAATACAAGAAAATAGTGAGGATGAAATTGTGAAGATGAAACAAAGATTAGTGTCACAAGTGCTTGAAATTGGGATTATATTTCATTCAGTGATAATTGGAGTAACAATGGGAATGTCACAAAATCAGTGTACTATTAGACCTTTGATCGCTGCTCTTTCGTTTCATCAGATTTTTGAAGGCTTGGGCCTTGGTGGTTGCATAGCTCAGGTCAGTTTATTTCTTCATTTTAAAAATAATAATAATAATAATAATAATAATAATAGTTAATGCAAATTGATTTTAGAGTTGAGATAGTTACTACGACTAGTTAGGGTGGGGGAGATAATAAATATACTGGAAAAACAGATGTATATGTTAGTTCTGACTTCTAAAATAATAATAATGAAAAATGTACCTTGAATAAGTAAATAATACTCAGTCAGACTAGATCACTAGATGTTGTTTATGTCATACAATGTTAACATTCTAATTTAGAGATGCTCATTTCGGTTCATGAAAAGAAAAAAAGATGCTCATTCCGGTTTGGACTAATTCAAATTGAAACTGTACCCAAAAAAAACTTATCCGAAAACCGAACCAATGAGAAAATGAACCGGTATTAGGAGGCACCTTGCAGTATAACATTTGTGAGTTTCATGGATATATTATTTTCTATAGTTTCAAGGATTATAACTTAGGATTGATGAGTGATATGGTTATGTTGGTCAGGCTGGGTTTAAGGCAGGGACAGTGGTCTATATGTGCTTGATGTTCGCGGTAACTACACCTCTCGGGATTGTATTAGGGATGGTGATATTCTCGTTAACTGGCTACGATGATCAGAACCCGAACGCATTGATAATGGAGGGTTTATTAGGATCACTATCTTCAGGGATTCTAATATACATGGCCTTAGTTGATCTAATAGCATTAGACTTCTTCCATAACAAGATGCTAACATCAGCCGGTGAATCGGGTTCCCGGCTCAAGAAGCTCTGTTTTGTGGCTTTGGTTTTGGGTTCTGCCTCTATGTCACTGCTTGCTCTCTGGGCTTAAACTAAAAATAAAAATGCAGGTTATAGATTAATCAGAATATATGAATCTGCTTGAACATATTTGAAGTTGGTTTACTATATAAAATATATAATGTCTATTTACGTATTTTTCTTTTATCAATTCTTTAGTATCACAACTACAAACTCTCAACCTGAATTTATCATTTCTCGAGTTTTCATTCATTAACTGCAAGTATATTTACACATTAAACTGTTAAAAACGAAGTTAGACCACTCTTCTCTATCCTGTACTACTACTACTACTACTACTAACTGTATTTGATCTTTTATGTTAAAGCTAATATCTGTCTAATTAGACGTAATAAACCATTCCAACTTCAAGCAGAGAGGTATGAGGAACATTAAGCACAACATCAGTTCCTCTGCAATTAGTGCTCATAAACGCAAACACAACATTTACTGCTAGTTTCTTCAACACCGATGAAGATTGCTTTGCCTTTGCGTAAGATTGTCCTAGTATATACGCCACTCCTGCTTCTTTAGCTTCCATTATCTCCATACATTCCTCTTTCTTTTTCCTAACATTCGACCCTTCTCCTTCTTCTTCTTCGGTTCTCGGTTCGGTTTCAACGAATTCAACAATTGCAGAGACTAACCGGTTTTCGAAATCATACATTTCTCTAGGAACATCTCTGTATCCATACCTAACCACACTTCTAAACATTCCATACTCTTTTGGCCCTACTCTACTTATCACAAACCTTTCTTCTTCTCCAACGTATGGAACTTGAACTGACTTCACACATACAAACACTAGAATCCGGTGAAAAGCTGGCAAGTTTGTCACGAAATGTCCGAACACAGCTGGAACTCCAGTCACAAGGTTTGTGTAGACCAGACCGATTCCTGGAACTCTCACCATGCCAATGCTCGGTCCCAAAGAGATTATCCGGTCCATCGAGACCTTGTTCTCGACATCGAACTCATGTTTCTTTGTAGTTCCATAGTTCCAGGTGTACATTACTGCCATGAATGTCAAGGAGAGGAGAATCGGAATCCAACCGCCTTCAGGTATTTTGTAGACGCATGCCGAGAAGTATAGAAGCTCTATGGAACCGAAACAAACCAAGAAAGCGAGAACCGTAATGGCTCTCTGCTTCCACACAATGGTCATCACTAAAGCCATCAAACATGTAGTCACAAGCATCACAGAGGTCACAGCAAGTCCTACACAAAACAAAAAACAGGTTTAAACATAAAGTTTTCAACTTTATAAAAACTTTTGAAGTTTTTTTTGTTAATGATCATTGTCTTTACCATATGCATGACCAATCATGTTAGTATCTCTTAACCCGATAGTAACTGCCAAGCAAAGACACATTAGCATCCAGTTAACTTCAGGGATATAAATCTGTCCGTGGATTTTACTTGAAGTGTGGATGATCTTGACCCGAGGAAAGCAATCGAGCGCACAACATTGACTTATGACTGAAAACGTTGCAGATATAACAGCTTGGCTTCCTATCACAGCTGCAAATGTAGCCACAATGAACACTGGCCAGAACACAGGCTCTGCAAAACAAACTTATCAAGTTCATCCCATATTTAATGTTTGTTATTGCACGATAAACGGTTTAAGAACTTACCGGGGATAGCCTTGTAGAAGCTTCTTTGAATGTCTTCATGGTGTTTTGAGAGAAACGCAGCCTCACCCATGTAAGCAAGAATCAAACATGGGTATACAAAGAACGAGAAGGCCACCTATATTTCAATTTTTTCACACAAACATTTGTGTTACTAAAAGATGATTCTTTTCATTTGGTTCATATTTTATAAAGTTAAAGGTGTTACCTTTATGGACAGAGAAGAGAAGTGACCTAAGTCAGCAAACATAGTCTCAACACCTAAAGAGAGTAAACGCAATAGCAGAATCAAGAAAATGAACTTTGATAATGATATAAAATATACTTCTTAGTTTCATCAAACTAATTTTTTACCGGTGATTGAAAGAACAACTCCTCCAAGTGAAACCCACCCTTCAACGCCAGTGTTTCTGAGGAACTTATACATATAAACTGGTGAAAGCGCAGAGACTATACGCGGATTCCATTTTATAGTGTTGTAAACTCCAATGCTGCTGATGGAGAGAAGCCAAGCAGTAGAGATTGGAGCGAAAATGAAAGCGACTCTATGCGTACCATAACGCTGGACTGAGAATATCGCCACCAAGATGACACAAGAGATGATGACAACATAATCTGGAGTAAAGTATAAGAGCAACAAAACTAAACTTTAGACTTTAACTAGCTTTTGAAATATATATTGCCAAAGTAAGTTGATTTAAACTTACTCTCGTGAAGTTGGGGAATCTTGAGCTTGACTCCAGAAACAGCTGAAAGAACTGCAAGAAACAAAATGTTTTGGAAATAATATTAATCTAAAGAAGAAGGCTTTTGTGTAAGTTTTCATTGCAGAGAAGTTATGAGCAATACTCACCTGAGATTGTTGGAGTGAGGACGCTATCACCAATGGCCATACATGTTCCTAAAAGCACAAAGAGCAACAAAAACTTTTGAGATTTGGGATGTTTCTCTAAGAATGATTTAACCACTGCGCTTTGCCGAGTCTCTCCGGGGCTTCCCGTTGCATATGTTGATAGTTTCTCATCCATTTCTTGATGATTTGGTAAAACGCTTAGCTTGGCATATCTGCAGAGAAGCGAATACAACGCAAACGTTCCACCTTCACAACAATCAAAACACAAGGATGATCACTATCAAAAACATAAGTAAGACATTTCCTATTTCTCTGAAAAGGGCTTAAGACTTTTACCTTCTCCATTGTCATCTGCTGAGAGAACTATGAAAACGTATTTGAAAAGAGCAATGAGTGTAAATGTCCAGAAGATGAAAGAGAACACTCCAAAGATCTCTTCATCGTCTTCTTTAAGGCTTAGTTTACCAGAGAAAGTGGTTTTGTAAACATAGAGAGGAGATGTGCTAAGATCTCCATATATCACTCCAAGGCTTTGGTAAGCCAAAGTGAGAACATTGGCACAAGACACAGTCTTCAAGTGCTGAAACATTTAACAAAAGATTGATTAAGCAAATTATACCCTAATTAAAAAATGATTAAGCAAATTATACCAGATAACCTATTTTCATAATCTTAATATCTTCTATATATTCAGATTAAGAATTCTGTCTTATTCAAAGTTTTGAGTTTTCTCATCCAACTCATCTCTCTTTCCTAAAAAAAATTTAAAATCAAATCTCCTGCCAAATTACAAATACATTAATAATTAGAAGTCTTAATTTCACAAGTAAACAACTTATCTAATAATACCAAACATGAAATGCGTTCACGTCTTATATTATTTTTGGTAAATACCAAAGTCGATATGGTTTTAGCAGGACCTACTAGTCCTACTTGGGTAACAATCCAAAACTCATTAAAATGAAGAAAAAAAAAACAGAGCAAAAAACAAACATTTAAAACCTTTAGATTTCACTTCTTCCTCTTCTTCAACTACAAAATCCAATATCGACCACATAAATTCTAAAAGAATTTCGAAAATGTTCTCAAAATCAAAAACCCACAAGGAAATATATTTTCTTTATTTAAATCCCATTACAATAAACATGACCAATTGTTTTAATGAACAGAGGAATCAAAACAGAGTATAGAGACTAAACATGAAAAACAGAGGACCAATTTTTTTTTGAGAAATCCAAATAGAAAAAAAAACTAACCTGGTGAGAAATTCCCTGCTCGATAAAACTTGGTGATTGGCTCATGGTTCTGTAAGCAAACTGCTATTTTCAGTTTAGTTTCTGGAGAGAGATTTGGAGAAACAGAGAGAATATAATAATGTGAAGAAAGATAGAGATAGAGAGAGAGAGAGAAGTTAGGAAGTAGAGAAAGAGAAGCAGTGTTGTGAGGAAAGAGAGGAAGGAGTGTTGTGTTTTTGGTACAAAGAAGAAACTTTGCAGGTTTTCATTTATTGCTTTGTTCTCTCTTCCTTTTAAAAATAAAATAAAATAAAATTCGATATCTATAAACTATAAGTTTACTTTCATATTTATTATTTTTACGTATTTTGGTTAAGAAATATTTTTGTTGACGAAAAAAACAATAATTTGTCATTTCTTTAGGTAGTATTTCTTGAATTGGTTTTTATACAAATATATTTTAATGCCCGACAGAAATAAATAACTATATTTCTACCAAAAAATAAGAAACAAATAACTATATTTAGTGATTTACATTTATAATAATTTAGCATTTTCCCTTGGGTTTTTTTCCTTAGATTAACTTATGAGATATTTTTTACAAAATATGAGTATTTTGTGTTCTTTATTATTCTAATTGGGATAATAATTACTAACCATTTATTAGTGAATATTTTTTATTTTGAAAATGTTTTGCATAAATCAGAAAATTTAACAGTGAGAATATAAAATATATAATTACAAATTAAAATAAAATAATATACAACTGGAATTTTTTGTGATATTGTGCTTGACAACTCTTGTTTCACCATTTATATAGATAAAAAGATGTAGCATAGTTGGCAAGGTTATGTGTTGAATAGTAATTCTTTTCAATAGGTCCTATTAATACATAACCTACCTCTGTAACAAGACAAATACTAATGGGCTGTAATATTTGTTATTTAGCACTATATAATCATTTTGTTTGTTTTTTTGGTAAATTTAGTAATATTTGTGTCATGATTAGCACTATCTAATCATGATAGTTATCCACAAATAAAATGGCCTGTTTAATACAAAGTACATAGCATAGAAGTATACTATTTTAATACACGTGTTGCATTGGTTCAGTGGTTTTGATTAGTAGACATAGTAAAATATGTTATTGTTGACAAAAAAATTATGCTGAATATATCGATGGACAACATTGTGGAGTGAAAAAATTGTTAAGCGAGCTTAATTGAATACTTTTTCAATTTATCCAATCTTTTTTTCTCTTTCTTGTTAGGTAGATTTTGGTTACGATTTGTTTGGCTATGAAAAATGAAAACAAAATGGTTTATGCTTTCTTTGGTTTAGTTTTTGTATAGGTTGTCTCATTATGTTTTCGGTTTGGTTACAATTAGGTAAATTGGATTGGACACTCAGGATGTGTATCTCTATATAATATAATTCTATCTTATATTTTGAAATTATCTGATCTCTATATAATATTGTGATCATAGTTCTTAGGTTTATGACAGGAAACAACATGTGTATCACTATAAATTCTTACTAAAGACCTATGGGAAATTTTGTCAACAAAGATTTATGAAATAATGTGAGAAGAGATTATTGGTTTAGCAGTTCTGAAGGAAATTATTTTTTATAAATATTATACAGATAAACTCTGAAATTTATAATCAATGTCAGATACTGAATCCATTATCAAAAAAATCTTTGATACTGAATCGATTTTATCTAATAAAGAATACTGTTTATGCTCCCTCATTGAAATAGTTTTATAACTTATAATATCGATTTGAAAAGTCAAATATATGAGAAGAAAGAAAACGATAGATTGGGATTTCGGTCCAATTCCCTTGTGTTGAGAGATAACTTATCTTTCACTCCTATGTCATTCTTTAATAAAACTAACAATTCATCATCAAAATATTGATAATTAATAAAATTAGAACTATGCGAAAATGATTTAAAATTTCGTTAATTAATAGCTGTCTGTTGATTCTTATAAACCTTAAAACTATTGCGTAGATGAAGTATTCAAATATGTGTTTTTAATCCATATAAGTTTATACATTAGAATATCTGAAAATGGTATTGATGTTGTTCACCTTTCTTAGCTACTTTACCCTTTGCTTTTACGGCAATGGCATCGATGCCTCGAGATACAACCATTTGGTGCATGCAACAAATCTCGGGACCATTATGATAAGAACCAAACGAATAATTTTTTTAGATTATATTTTTATTTTTTTGATGAAAATTTCACTGAAGTTAAAATTAATTAAAGATATCTTTATCAATACTTTAATGGTTACGCCAATAATTCTTTTCTTTCGGGTTCCTCATCCAGCTGACAGTTATGTCTGATCAAAATACATAAATTTTATTTAAATTTCTATGGACAAGATATTATCGGCATCATGCCATTATTTGCATACCACGTCGTCTACAAAATATTTCAACATATAAACATATACAGATAAGAAAATGTTGGCTTCTTTATTTAAATAACGATAATTTGATAATCATCAGAGGATTGTTAAATGAAATACTAGTAATCTTGCTTTTCCTTTAACAATTTATCACCAAAATTCAACACACGCGAATAAAGTGTGTGAAATTTTTTAGTAAAATAATCTCACTACAAGATCGTGTGAAATGGGAAAGCAAACCTAACTCTGTCTAAACTCTCGCAAATGCAGCTTGATTTTGTAGCTTAAACCCTTAGCCATGTGGTTAAACTTGGATTAACAACACATTTGAAAGATGAACCTAATTAAGCCACGTCATTTCCAAAATTAGGTCAATGTTAATTAAGTGTACGTATTATATAGTTTGGTTCACTTACATTTTTAATATTCTTTTGCCCTTACTACAAGAAACTGAGATAGCCAGTTGCTCCAAGAAGAACAATTAAAAAGAAAAGAAAAAAGTTGATATTTTCCTCAGTTGAAGAATATTCCAAGTCTGATCAGTTTTGACTGATAATTAGCATGTCTCTTATAATATGATATATTTCTATTATAAAAAAGCCATATACATTACGCTATATATTCGGTCGTATATATGCGTGGAAACATATGCTCAGAAGATTTTCACTCGACATATGACTTTAAGAATGTGACGTAATGGCAAACTGGTAGAAAAATCTTACGATATATTTTTGTGTGTGATAAAAACGGTGTTTCTTTTGTTGGAGCATGAATATTCATACGACTAATGTCAGCTAAAAGTTTCTACAAGATTTTGTTAGTTACGGAATTGAAAAGTATGCAATGTATTAATTTAATAATCCGGGAAATAAGGAAGAAATGATATGATCTGGTTAAGAGACCGAAGGAAAACTTTGGTAAATATGTTGTCACGCTACATGCATGAATCATAAATGTGTTGATGTTAAAGAAAATCATGAATGTGTCATGTATGAAAAATTTGGGGTATTCTTAATAAATTCTCATCGCTGACTAAACATTGCAACTTGATTTGTGAATGTAAAACAAATTTGGACTGTTCCTTATAAATCGCAATTGCTGAGTATATGTATTAATTGTCAGGATTCAAATGCACCATGAATTTCTTGGAATGAATGAGTAATTGCAATTTAAATCAAAGAATCCTATTAGATTTTTAAGTTAAGAGCAAATAAGATATTGAAAATAAGAATGTTATATGGTAATCAAGATATATAATATAGAAATAATGCCATTTTAAAACTTAATTCTTACATCATAAACCATGTCATTTATGCTTTAATGTTGTTTTATAATCTAAATCTCAATTTTATCCTTCTATTTCTTAATACTAATTAAATATAGAAATATTATTCTTAATGTATAAACAAATGGTAAAAAACAAAAATTACTTCTCTTAATTTTTGTGAAAATATTGAAAAACGACACTGTTTCAGAGAGGATGTATATATATATATATATACTAATGTAGATTTGGAGTTGAAACAAAAGAAATTACTATTAGATTTGGAATAAGTACAGTAGTTAAATTAATAGTGTGGAAAAAATGTAAGACGAATAATCAGAGGAGTGTGAGGCCCATTTGGGAAACCACCAACTCGTCGACTACTTCTCAAATTGAAAGTGTCTTTTCCTCATTTAATGAATTTGCCGATTTCTCACATATCATCAAATATCAATTATCCCTTATTTCTATTATTTTCCCCATATTAATTTAAATGTGTCTATTTCAATTGTCTTATTAGTTATTACTTATTAGTAACCTATATAATGGCTGGTTCGGTCCATCTCTGATGTTGAAAGGTAATGGATTTGAAACCGAGATGGCGATGGTGTAAGATACAATAAAAATAAAAATCAACTTAACAGCAAAATGATATAGGGTACATGTATAAAAAATATATAGAAATTGGGTATTCGGAACCTGATGCACAAAATTTTAATGAAACTGATCAATATCGTGTAATTAAAGTCCGACCGGTTACAGAATAATAAATTATTTTGGTATATTATTATAGTAATAATTATCTATGCAAATGTATAAAACGAATCCAACAAAGTACATATTTGGTAAAATAGATATGATTCATTAACCTAACGGCTCGACTCTAAAGCACTATAACTCGCAAACGAAAGTCTATAAACAACAAGTTGAGAAAAAGTGGCCAACATGAATGTAAAATCATATTATCAATCGTAATGCTCCATATTAATATTTCATCAGAGACCCTAAATCAAACTTCAATAAGATTATTATTGTGGAGACTGGAGAGAATGAATGGTAGTAATCTAGTCATAGTTTTACCAAGTTGATTATTAAGTTTGTGATCCGTCCCTTGTCGAGTTTACACTAGACTACTGTAGTGTAGTATTCACAGCGTGAGAAAAAAAAGCAAAATGAATCAAGTCGATTGTATATTTTACTGATGTCGCAGTCAGTATTCACATCTCTGCTACAAAAATCTTCAATAATTTAGAATTCACATCAAAGAAACGTAAGGACATATGCATGCACACGCTTGGGAATAATTGAAGACCATGTAAGTATTATAAATATCGGACACTCGTACCTAAAAGCCTCAACAACTAAATCTTTGAAGGGTCTTGTCATCTTGTAGGGTCCATCCGTACCATCTTCTTAAACATATCTCAAAGTACATTGCATGTAAAGTGGATCGGAATAATACAACCTAAAAACAAACAAAAGCGTACTAGAAAATAAATATATTGGCAAGAAAATAGAAAAAAAGAAAAAAAAAAGCAGAAGATAAAGTAAGATTAAAAGGAATATGATGATATTAATTTTTTTGAAGTAAAGTAGACGAAAAAAAAGAAAAAGAAGCAACGCGTCCCTTTTGATATGATAGTTTTAAAAGTTGTGTATTGATGTTTCGATGAAGTTTCTGGATTTTACACCTTAATCAATGCTTATGGATCTTGTAAACCTCATCTTTAACTAGATTTAAGTTCAATACAAAAGATTTAGACAAATAAGGTGACTCGATTGGTTTCTTTTAGAGCCAAGTATCCTACTATATAGTTTTCACTCAATAGTAAAATGGGTGATTGTTACTCTTTTTTTTTTTGTCACTCTAGGTGATTATTACATTAGGAATACAAATGTTCTCTATATAAAGAATCCCTAAATGTTAATATTTATGTTGTACTTGTGAGTTGTGACTTGTACATGATCAGTTTATCTTCTAACTTATAACCAAAGCAAGCTTCTTTCTAATAAAAGTGGCTTTCACTTTTGATGTGATAATTGGATATATCTGAGATGATCAATAATATAATAAAGATACTATATATTAGGATCCAAAATAATTCTGTTAAAAAATATTGATATGGAAATTAAATAGGGTTTATGTTTGAAGCATTGAGCATGCATGTCCTATGTATTTAGAGAGAGGCAGAAAAGAAAATAATTTGTAAACTCACTTTTTATTTGGTAAACACAGTTAAGATCTCATAAAACAGCCACCCGTTTAAAAAAAAAAAAAAAAAAAACATGAGTTCTGGTTGACTTGAAACATCAATTGGCTCAAGGAATTCATACTGTTGTACAACTCATTTATATCTACACTCTTTCAAGGTGCATTGATAGCCCTGTACTTCTATTCCCTTTTCAAAACTTAATTCATTTTTATTTTTATTTTTTATTTTTCCAATGTTTCTCAGACTTGAAGAAGTCGTGTAGAACTAGAACATCGAATCCCTATTAAACTAAGATAATTCTTACTCCAATTCAGCCACAGAATGATGGATGTTATGTAATCAATCAAATATTAAAAAATTAAACAATAATCGAATGAGTGATTTGTTCGAAAACAAACGCCATGGATATATCGTGCCGTAGGATAGGCATGTTATCATCTCTGAATTGATTAAGTAGGATCGTTGTCGTTATGGTCATGGTCATCATGAAAATAACACCTAGTTACTACGATTTGAGAGGACAAAGGTAGTTTCACATCACCGGATACACGATGATAACTACATTGTTCCTATCTTACTAATGATGATAACATTTTTATACATTACTAATGTATTAGATCCTTCTCTGGAAGCTCTCTTACTTAATTTACTAGTATATCTTAGTTCTCTGTTCACTGTTCCCTCGATTTCGAAGTAAAAATACTATATTTTGTTAAAGATAGATATAATTATTTTACATAGTGAGAATTTGAAAGGTAAAGATTGGTTGAAAAATGAAAACCTTAAAATTTTGTTAGAAAAAGCACAAAGGCAAGTCAAAGAAGAATATATATCTATGATTTTAAATAAGGCTACAGCCTACAGGTGACAGATCAGCATCAAATGCATTAATGGGCTCTTGATTTCGGGATCCAGTTTACTGAAAGTCCAATATTCACAATCTTCCAAGAGAACAAGAGTGGGTCCAGTCAACTAATGTGACCCATGACCCAACCTGAATCCTAATTTGTCCATTTGTAATACAACCAATAATGACCGATCACCAAAGACTGAGAGGCTAAATTAACAATATTGTATGTTGAGGATTATGCAATACGAGTCTTATCCAAATCTAAAAGTAATTTACCATTTTATTTTTACTAACCCAATTAGGAATTCTAAAATTCCGACAACCGTTTTAATAAAATTGACTCAAAGCTAATGTGAAATATGTGAGTGATGTAACACGACTTGTTT
Organism: Nasturtium officinale; assembly: GCA_963854855.1. NCBI lineage: Eukaryota > Viridiplantae > Streptophyta > Magnoliopsida > Brassicales > Brassicaceae > Nasturtium > Nasturtium officinale. The sequence goes on along the minus strand of OY978511.1, from coordinate 5,542,771 downwards.
AATAAGAAAACAAACAAGTCATTCACTGCACAAAAACTTCTTAAAATAAAAATAGAAACCTTTTCTTGACACCAACATTGTTTCCAAAAAAAAAAAAAAAAATCATTTTCCAGGGAATGAAAACCCAAACAACCCCTCAAAATCAATCTAGCAGTACGCAAATGTCACCTGTGACACTTTTTGTGACACTTAACATATAGACTCAGCAAGTGAACAAAACATGTATCAGTTTAAAATATAAAGCCACCAAGTCTTCGATGGATTTAGACACACTTCAGGATGTAGATTTACATTACCTGGCTGCGTGTGTGTATCCATTGCAATGTATGCATCTTAAGCTGAGGGAACAGATTCCTCAGTTTTCTTCTCTTCAACAGCTTCACTCTTTTCCTTCTCCTTTTCATCTGCCTTCTCCACTGGTTTCTCTTCAGTTTCCTTCTCTTCTACTGTTAACTTCTCGAGAAGACCAGCAGTGTCAGATGCGTCTTTGCTCTCTTCTTTCTCTTCTTCGGACTCAGCAACTTCCTTGAACTTTTGCATAAATGCCTTGCAGTCTGATCAGATAAACAAGACTTGAATAGTTAATGCTACTGTAATATGAATTTGACAGGATCAACAGAGAAGCGTAGCCAAAAAAACCTAAAAAAGCAAAACATCACATGAAACTAGACAAAGAGAAACAGTTTCAATACTATACACAGCTCAATTCCAAGCTACATTGAGGCAACCAGTAGAGCGATGGACTGCTTTTGTTTAAGAGGTCATATACTTGAATACGTAACTTTTGAATAGCTCTAGTTTGATTTTAGCATTCAAAAGATTATAATCAAGCAATAACCATGCCACTCTTTAACATTTTCCTGGTTAGTGAGGAATGCATATTAAATAAACTAAAACAAATAACATCTCTAAATTGGCCAAAGATATTACAAAATCTTCCAAAACATGCTGTCATAAGGCAAAATAAATAGGTTCAAGCTCCTCCACTGATCTTAGACATAAATCTAGACTCCTGACAAAGATTAATCATAAGATTAATGCAAAAATCACATAATGAGATCTAATTAACTGATTAAAAATAAAAATAAAACACTCAATAGAAAATTGACACTCACTATCAACTGAAGCAAATCTGATACAGAAAAGTTCATCCTTCAATTCTCCATCGGAGAAATCACGAGCATGCCATACGCAAGACTTATCATTCCCAGCGTGTTCCTGAACAGTCATGCCCGATCCAACTGCCACGAAATTTTCCACAGGAGAAAGCTCAAATCGATCAAAATGAGAATTACAAATATAGATCCAGAAACAATTTTACACAAACGTAGAGGAATCTTACCAAGATGATTAGCACAGATCTTCAAAGTTTTCGATTGCCTCATGACGAGACGAATCTTTCCAGAGACTCTATGTTTTAAGAACTTCACAGTACCAGCACCTCTCTCCTTCCACTGACTACCATCTTTATCGAACCTATACAGCTTCGATTTCCTACAGATTCGCCAAAAACATATATATACAATTCAAGCTCCGCATCGAAACCTAAAACCCTAAAACTTGAGGAACTAGTACCGAAACGATCAGATCCAGTACAATCTTAGACCAAATGATATGATATAAAGCAACATACAGATCGAGGAGGGCATCTTCGTCTTCTTCACCGGTAGTGACGGCTACCTCTTCTAGCCTGACGATCGGAGCAACTTGAGCACCGGTGTCTTCATCTTCATTAGCTCCCGACTCTTCCTCGTCTCTGTGCTCACGCTCTGGCTCGTTGCTAATGCTCGCCATCGTATCGAATCAAATCAAGCTTTGCTGGTTTGTTCAGTTGTTAGATTACAGTGCGTACGAGACCGATGGGGAGAATTTTGGGAGTTTTCTAGAAAGAAATGAGAGATTTTTATACAAGTCGGCGCCTACATATGAGTTTAGGGCCTAGGCCCAAAGTTAATTCAGAAGCTTATTATGGGCTCATTGAGCCTTTTTATATCTCATTCGATTTGTCGTTAAACCAAAACTTGAACACATTTCATAAACTTATTTTATTCTCATGTGATTTTAGTTCCGAAACTTTTTCAAATTTCTTACAATAACATCAACGTAAGTCTCGGTTTTTCGAATAATCATTTTAAAAAGATCCCTAGGAAAATATTTTTTTTTTAAAAAAAATTATCCAAAAGTTTTCGAATCAATTTTAAGAAAGCACATCCACATATCCTCAAAAAGACCACCAACCCGGACTGAGAAAAGTAAAAATAGGATTTTAATTCAGAAGGAAGAGCAGAGAAACATCGTAAACAGTGAAAACCTACGGCTCCACAACAGTAACTTGTTGCCACTCTCCATCAACCGCCTCTTTCCACACCGTCACATTGTAGTTCCCATCGGAAACAGCCAACAAGTTACCGGTCAACGACCACGAGACCCGCCACACCGGAGTCATAAAGTCCTTCAGAACCTTACCTTCCCATTGGTCACCTTCTTTTCCCACTGTCCATATGATCACTTTCCCATCTTGTGAACCACTAGCTATGGTAGACTTAGGGAGACCCAAGTTTGGTGCCCAAGCCACATCGCGGACCCAATCGGTGTGCTTGTCAAGAGCCGGAAAGCAATCCATTTTCCACGACCCGTTAGAGAGCTTCCACACTTTCACGGTATTATCACACCCACCAGAAGCTAGCTTGCAGACTGGATCAAGCAAGCCAGAGCTAACAAGAGCACCAGGAGCAGTGGCTGGTGCCCAGGAGACTGAAGTGACTCCAACTGGATGCGCTTGGTCAATCCTTGTTGTGTCCCAGCCACCATCAGCACGGCCTGTGAATACTGAAATGTTTCCATCAGATGACCCGCAAGCCAAGGATAGTCCAAGGTCATGAGGAGCCCAAGCGATGGAGTTGACTGAAGTCTTGTGATCTGTGAAAACATGAGCTTGGGTCCATTGGTTTTGGTTGCCTTCTTTCCAGAGTATGACTTGGCCATCATAGGAGCATGAAGCTAGGATTGATCCAAACTTTGGGTGAGCCCATGCGACCTCCCAGACAGGACCACGGTGTCCAGTTAATGTGGCTAGGTGCTGTGATCCACCGTTGTTGCTGACACCAGTTATTTTGATGGTGCAGTCAGATGAGGCAGTTGCAACTCGCTTTCCATAGTAATCCATTTGCACATCATGGACAATGTCCTCATGACCCGTTTCTATCTTCTGACCAGGCATGTTTTCGAAATGATTTTCCCTGCACATACAAGCAAAACACACATAATTGCCGAATGAGAAGATCTGTGTGGAACAACACAGTTACACACACAGCATAATAGCTAAACTATAAGTTTCACAAATACCTCCCTTCAAATAGCTAAACCAATGTAAAAGCTTATATCCTGTATGTCAAAAACACCTTCGATGTATGTATAGGATACAATGGTTGGTACTAGAAGCAAGATAAATTACAACACTTTCAAAACAAATGCATCTGCCACAAGAAAATTCTATAAACTAAGAGACTATCCGCTTGTTCCATCAGAAAATTATATATAAAACAACACATAAGCTACGCGATGCAAGTAGCTAAGACCACAGAAAACAAATTTGTTGATCCGAAGGGGTGAAACACGAGAGTTTCAATTCTCAGAGATCAAATTTAACATCAACAAACAATCACCATAGATAATCAAACATTGCAGTTGCGAATTACGCATAAATCCGAGTAGTAGAGACTCTAAGATCAAAACTCGAATCGCATACCCTAAGCTCAGTAACATTTCTATAGGAACCAATTCAATTTAAACAAGAACAAAAAACGAAGCTAATATTTCAAATCCGAAACAGATTTATATGGAAGGAGATCATTTCCACTGATCCAATGCGATTCCATTAGACGGAACAAGATGTTGGATACAAAAATTACAAAACAGATCAAATGAGGGAAGCACCGATCGATCACGCTAGAATACTAACCACAGTTTCGATTTAGAAACCTAGCATAGATTTGTTCATAAAACAAAGAGAAAGAAAATATGAATCTACAGAAAAATCTCAGGGAAAAGATGATGTACCTCTGCGGATCGAGTGAGAGACGCTGCAATGTTAATTGAAGAAGAAGAAGAAGATCGAAGGAGAAAAAAACGCTGGAGGAAACCAATTGACAATTTCAGATTCGGGAGGTTTTTTTTAAGTGTTTTGTGTAAGCTGATTAAGAGGAAAAAAAATAGTTCTGGGTCAAAGTTTTCTAAACCGGGTGTTTCAAATAATAAAACCGGAGGAAGGGAACTGAGATGAGATCATTATAAAGCGGTTCTCAGTTTTGCTCAATTATGGGCCATGGTTTCTGCTGTATGGACTTTTAGGCCTATTATTTTTGGTAATTTCTCTAATTTTTTCCTTACATTTTATTAGTATTTTACATAAGCTCACTTTCGTCTTTTATTATAATTATTATTATTATTTAAAATTTACTCCAAACATCACATATTGATAGACTTGTAGTAAAAAAAATAGTTATTAGTATGAAATTCAGTAAAAATATTTTTCGATATGAAAAATATTTACTATGATAATATTTATTCTATAGAACTAATATCATTACATTTTTTTGTTGCCCAGAAAAAAAGGAGGAAAAACCAAATGCAAATTCCTTGATTTATAACCGTCTAGAAATCTTGGAATTCATTGTAATCTACCAATGAACTATTATTCCTTTGTAATCGTGATACCAAAATACGTAATATAGCCAATCACATGCGTTAAGCAGAGATTGTATTTCTTGAATGTAACTAAATACTACGAATCAATTACTTACTTATTTTACTAATAAATTATGTACACCTTTATGTGGTGATTTTATTTTGGACGTTATATTCTACAATAGTACTAGTTATCGTTTTTGACGGAAAAGGTAAGTTGGATGACAAATTGTTTTAGAAGGATTGAACATCACTTAGGTAATTACCATTTTTACTATATTGTTAGACGTCAATTAAACCGTCTAGAACGATCCATTTATTCTGAGTGGTATTTATATACAGTTGATTTTCCGGATTTGGTCATCGAATCATCATCATATATATCCAAGTGGTTAGACCGACAGCTTGTAAGTCTAGAGTCATGTGTGACCGCTAGAGTCATGTGATTTATAGATTTGGCGCATCTTACATTACTAAAGCAAGTGTATATAGTAAGCTAATAATATATAAGAGTAATTAACAGAAGTAAAATAAAATGTTATCATATGATTATGGGATACCATTTCATGGTCTTTATCCAAATAGCTTCGGATGGACAGAAAGATTTTGAAGTTCTCCCTCGGAGATAATTCTGTGGGGAACAATTTTAGCTGATTCTTGGGGTGAATTGAAAGGAGGATCTCGTTATTCACCAGTATAGCCTTAATGATGTTTTTAGTGGGTGTGTTAGTTTATCTCAATATTTAGAGTTATGATGGCTGAACAATGTTTTTTTTACATTTGTGAATTCATTATATGTTTTAGTTCCACTTCCACATCATATATATTTTTCTTTCTTTTTTAACGTCTTCTTACATTAGTTACTATGTATATATCTAAATGCATAGTATATTTGTTGACGTAAGCTTGAAGTTAGTAAGGTTGAAGTTAGCTTGAGTTATAAGCTATCTTAATCAGTTAGGATTAGAAAAAATATATAAGTATATACAATATGTTCCTAATAAAATTAGAATTTTGTCTAAGTCTTTCAATATAAGATGTCAATGTGTGACATAACTTGTGAGATTTGAGATTTAGAGAACTTCAAAACTTTAGTTTTGAGTGATTTTCTAAAGCATAATTAAGAGAGATATTCTTTGTTAAATAATTCTAATCTTAAATTCTAGAATATTCCTACTAAAACAAATTCATAATATATATAAAACATATTAATATATTGCTATGTTATATAACAAATAACAATGTATGCATATAATTTATGAAAATTATAGGATAATTTAGTTATAAATTTGCTTATCTTATAAAGTTAAATTCCTTTGACTTTATTCAAACGAGAAAACACATCATTTTTGGTTTTCTATTAGATGATCTTCTTCAACTACGAAGCTTTCTCATATTTACATGTTTTTTTTGGTATATAGATATACCTACAAAAATTGTCAAAGGTTCACCACTTCCTAAGGCTATGGTATTGGCCACTATAATTAAATATGTAGACGTATTTAACCATTTAAAAAGTAAGTACGTAATTAGGTGACAATAAAGATGATTGTTCGTAAGAAATTATTCAGTGTGCGTACGAGACAACCAAGCGAAAACCATCTAGTAGTATTATCCATTTGGAAAAAGTGAAGAAAGTTTTGTTAGAAAAACAAAGAAAAAGTTTAGAAGAAGAGATAAGAGATGAAGAGAGAGGAATATTCTTTAATTTAGCATATTATATATGTTGATACCCTTTTCCATTTTGAAAACTTGTGGAGTTGTAGTAAGCCAACATTGCCCCACTACTTCATCGTCATCTTCCATTTTCTCCTCCTTTTATTATTGCCAATTTACCATATTTACTGTTTGCATTTTCAACATTGATCAGAGTAAAGTTTGTAGTTCACATTTCACTATTTGACCTAACAATTTTATCTTACACCGAACAAAAAAAAAAATAAGAAGAGGCTGACAATTTCATGTTGACCCTAGGCCTAACCATTTACTTTATCAGCCTAATTATACTAATTACATGGTTATAGTTCCTCTCTAACGACCTTGAATATTTAACTCTATACTATAAATACAAAATTATTTGGTCAAGAAAGCTACCAAACTAAAATTGGGTGTAAGTAAATGAGAGTTAACAACAAGAAGATGTAAACAGTTGAGAGTTTAAAGATAGACCGATCCGAATCACATGCAATACCAAACTAAAAAAAAAAAGTTAAGGCTGAGAATAAACGATAAGAGATTTCTCGAAAAATTCTTTCTTCTTATTATTATCTTGATGATAGTGATAACAACAACAATATAGAATTCGAATACTAATACTGGTATAAAACGTGGCATATATTTGAATATTCTCTACCACCAATGTAAACAACAATATTAATTCACACGTCATTACCGACGCCAACGCCGACTCTTCATTTCCCGGCGGTGATGTGTTTAGTTCTATTTCTTCAACCTGATTTTCCATTTTTACCCCTGACTCTTCGGAAGCAGCATTGTCTCTGACTTCAATCCAACCATTTGATTCCCAAATTGCCCCTTCGGAAGTTGCTAATTTACTTATCCTTCCCATCGCCGAAACCATAGATTCAAGACTCGACTCTTCTTCTTCGTCGAACTCCGAGTTGACCCAGTCAAGTACGCAACGCGGAGAAGACTCAGTGAAGAACGAGTCGTGATCATCTTGACATAGAAATGGATGCTCCAAAAGCTGATCACAACTCCACCGATGTCTTCGGTCACGTTTCAAGCATTTATCTAAAAAATCACGGCCGAGTTCAGATAATCCCGCCGGAATAAAAGGTAACTCGTTAGAAAACCCGATCCGACTCAGCGTATCGAACCCTTGGTCTTCCCAAGCGGGTTTTCCGGTGAGCATCTCGATGACCGTACATCCTAAAGACCACACATCACTCTCCGGTCCTTGGTACTCTCTTCTGATCACTTCCGGAGCCATCCAAAGCGGACTTCCACGTGGCGCAATCTGAACTGTCGATTTATCCAATTCAATCGCTGATCCGAAATCCGCTAGCTTAACGGAGCTTCCACCGTTACAAACGAGAACATTCTTTGATTTAACGTCGCAGTGAACTATTCCGTTAGAATGGACGTGACTCAAAGCAGAGACAAGACACCACAAGTAACGACGGAGCAGAGTTGCGTGAACAATTCCACCGTTAGCCACGTCACCTTCCGGTAAATATTCCAAATGAAGATTTCTAAACGACGTCGTTCCTTCTTTAGACACGTCATCACCTAGAAACCTCACAATATATGGGTGAGACTTAAGAGACCGGAGAATAACGACTTCGTTCTGAAGCGACTCGGCTTGAGGAGGAAGACACGTGGCGAGATCTACTGACTTCACGGCGAAAACTCCACCGTCGATTTTACTCACGGCTTTACTAACTGTTCCAAAACAACCTCTTCCAACACAAGTACCACGAATCCAAGAAGAAGAAGACGAAGATGAAGAAGTGTTTGTAATGCTCTGTTTCTCCATATGTGCTTTACTTTTATTTTTTTTTGCTAAGTTATCGTGTGTAAATTTCTAAAGACACACGACAATATTTATACGTGTGCTGAACTGTCAAATGTGAACGAAAAATAAAGTTAGAATTTTTTATTAAAAAATTCCGACGTGTACATTTCTTTTATACTTGTCTTTCTGAATTTTGAAATCGTGAAGCCATAAAGACTTTCCCACTTGGGGAAATTCAAAACAATATTAATTAGACAAATGGATAATTAGGAGGAACGGTTTGATGATGTCAGTAACGACACTTGGAGAAGTTATTGGGATATTTGTAAGAAACTGAGCACTTGCATATTTTAATCCTTATCAACAAAGAACTCAAGTTGCGGTTTGATCAAGTCCGTTGATTCGTTGCCTCCAAAATGGATAAGTCAACGGTTTAATAAATTGGTTCATTTAACTTCAACAAAGAAAACGGTTTGCTTAATTTAGTTCTGTGTTAGGCCATTATGAGTTAGGGCCGACAAGTGATGAGATATTTTACGATGAATCGTGGGAACTTCAAACTAATAAAACGTGTCGATTGATTGTTTTATTTACTTCTGTGTTAGTTCTGTTGATTTTTGTTGATGTTGTTGTTGAGCGTTATAGTTTTTTTTGTTGTTGTTGTTGACTAAAGTATTATGTACAAGATCATGGAATATTCGGTGGTAATATCCACCAATGAACTAGTATTATTCTTGTAATCGTGATACCAAAATACGTTATAGCCAATCATATGCGTTATGCAGAGATTGTTTTTTAGTGTTGACTTGAGTATTATCGTTTTGGATAGATTAGGTTAGTTGGATTAGACGTCAATTAAACCGGTCCATCATGTATCGAAGTCATTAGATCAACTACTTGTATGTCTTTTGGCATGACCGTTAGAGTAATGTAATTTATAGATTTGGCGCATCTCACACTTTTAAAATACATAACCAAAGCAAGTGTATCTAGTAATAAGTCAACAATATATGTACCGTGTAGTAAATTTACATGATAATTATTTACTAGACAATGTTGAATGCCAATTTCTCCATACACGTTAGTTGGCTTTGAACTTGATGTAATTTACCCAAGAAACAAAGTATTGCAAAGATCACATGCATGTTTTGCTCTATCATAATTATGCTATGTTGTATATACTTAATTATTTTTCCTTTCAAAACTGTATGAATCGTCTAAAATCATCCATATCCCGATTAGATGCTCTAAAAGATATGTATTGGGTTCATGTTCCAACCAACTTTTAGCGTTTAAAAATTGTCAATAATCGATGTCGATGAGAATGCATCGGAACATTGTATGTAAACGCAACATGAGATTCTTAAAATAGCGAACCGAATAAATATTTGAAGAGTAAGTAACGTGTAGCGACAGAGTTAGTTGTCCAAAGGGGTTGAAAGAAAGTTTCATCACTTCATTCACTTGGACACCTAAAGAACTAAATCTGTGGTAGGTAGTTTGGAAGCTTACGTGTCACAAAAATGTTGGTCCACGTTATCCAACAGAAGACCAAAGACTCCAACTGTCTGAACTTTTAACATTTTGCTAGAAGATTGCACTATTGACGTGCTTTCACCACTTCCACCTCTACTTTAAATAGTATATTTTGTTTTCTTTTGCTGGGTAATAAAACAGATAATTTACTCAACGTGATCCTTGAGAGAATGGATTTTTTATTTTATTTTATATTATTTGAATCCTTTTCCCCAAATAATGTTGACCAAAGAAAAAATTCATCAATAATATATTATTCAAAAACTGGCAAGCTATACTAATTCATGAGTTGACAAAAACCCCAATTAACTAACTATAAATATTTTCAAATATTTTTGCTGCTTCTAAACACTTGCCTTCGCCTATGGTAATTACTTGAAAAGAAAAGTCGTTTTTTTGAAAAAAAAAATCCGCAGCAACTATAGCGTACGTACATATATATATATATATTGTTACAGTATAAATTTATTTATTTGTTTGCTTCTTAGGGATCTCTGCCCTTCCGTGAACGTGAAGTACTATATTAACGGTCCACCTCTTGAAGGATATCCTTTTAATTAGAATCCAAAAAATAAGATATTATTTTGAGATTTAATGGACCCATACCATATTACCAAGTTACAGATCAGGCAATCCACTTGGAAAACATATTAGACAATGCAAGTGCAACATGTCATTCATCGGTACTAAACTTTATTGTTCTTTTTGATCGAAATTGACTCTAACTATACCTAAGATAACACTACTCGGAAAAGAGAAAACTACAAAAAAAAAAAGTTAAAATAATCAGGGACTGTTTTAAGGGCCGTGGGTTTAAAGAAATTTTATATAACAAATATTTTAATCAATGGAAAGAGAGACATTTTAAGATTATGTTCATTTGCTTTAATAATTGAATTAAATAGTAAATAGTATTTGTTGGTACTAAGATGCATGTCAAAGAGCAAAACACAAAAGAGACATAAGTTGCTGTTTATGTTGATAAGTGTCGTGGGAGAAGAAGACAACGACGAAGGGAAGAAAAAAAAAACTCGAAATTAAGGTGGCCGACAATACAACATGCTTATGTTACTGCAACTCCGAAGAAACATCTAACAACATCATATAACTTTTTTTTATAGGATGCACACTGATCTTCGTATCGCTAAGATCAGGAACGATACGAATTGAGCAATATCTGGAAGGCCGAAGCATTATAAGCGTAGTTGAGGCGGTATGGGCTTTCACAATTTTTTTTTTATACTAAAGTTAAAGAGACACAATGTTAGTGAATGCAGTTTAAGTGTTGAATGCAAAATATATATATATATATGTATATATATCATCAAAACTTTGTATAGAGTTTCATATTAATATATTTGAAATTATATATTTGCATCTATGGCTAGCTACTTTCCGTGTTTTAGCAAAGTAAGATTCGATTAAGAAATCTGATGGTCAATAAAACAGGTTCTTTCAAAACACATATTAATGGTTAAAAAAAAAAAGAGTCTCAAAGACTCTAAAGACAGACAGAGAGTAAACCCGGTTTAAATCAAGTAATGTGATTAGTTTGTTGTAGGCTGTAGTCAAGGTTTTGCTTTGCTTGTACTTCAATAGTATAATTACGACAATTTAACTTGGATATCACAGTTTAGTTGAATTCTAAAAATAATTGTCTTGGATTTAAAATTTTATTTAAAAGTATATATATATATATATTCACATGCTATTAAAATCATGTGTAATTTTTTAGACAAATGGGAATAAATAATCTAATTAGTGAAAACTTACCTCGTAAATTTCAAATCATTAAAACATCCGACTAATATTACAGAGATGAATAGAAATTTTGATGATATATTGTTTTTTCCACAGAAGCAAATTCGATGAAGCCATAGACCATTGTTTAGGTTAAAATGAAATAAAATAATATAATGAATTGTTTGCTCGTCTCTACGAGTGCTTATAACTCATTAACTCCTGAATTACATAGCGAGTTACTAAAATAGTAAATGATTTGGTTTATTGGTTATAGTTTTAGACTTTTAGTCAATTAAAACGAGGGACCACACGTAAAGATACCCTTTCTAACTTCTAAAAATTAGTAAATGCCCACCAATGGCCAGTTGTAGCCATCGTAAATATTTAATTGCGTGCGAGTCTGATTTATATTGTTCATATTTTATTTGCTTTTTTTTTTAATATGGATTTTGTAACAAGACAAAATCCAGCCAATTCTTCTTGAGCTTTGTTCCTCTTCATATATCTTTTCACCACTAGAAAACCAGCTATCCAATTAAAAGTACAACAAAATGAAACAGACTTGAAATGAAATGAGACTTAGATGTGAAAACCAATGTTTAAAAACTGGTTAGGAGCTAGTCGGTAGGGTGAGGGTGGGGTTAGCATCTATAAAATTAATCAGAAAGTAAATGGAAATTAGTTTTAGAGTTTTTATAGTATTTTAAAGTTAAGTTAATTTTATAAATTTTTACTAAATTTATAATTTTAATATATTATTTAAAGTTTCATAAAATTCTTATTATAAATATCTATTTTGATTAATATAAATTTGTAGTTCACAAAAACAACATTCATCATAAATATATTTAAAATATATAATTAAAGTTCCAGACATATATAGAATAATTTTATTTATAGAACTAAAATAATTAAACTAGTAATTTGATTTTTTGGTTGATTTTTTTAAATATCAGCGATTAATCGAATATTTACCGATTAATCAGTTGACTCCGGAATTGACCAGATTTTAAGAAAATCCCTATTGACACCAATTTTTTGAAAACACTGAAATCCATGATTTTTATATTAAAATATAGAAAACTACAGCTAAGGTTAGGTTTTAGTTGTTTAAATCAATGTAGATCTTGTAGGTCATGGACTCATTTGTTAGGCTTTCATCTTCATAAAAAAAAGTTTGAAAGAAGAAAATAGTGCAACAAATGAAGTTGATAGATAGAAGCTAAATTAGGTGAACAAACATAAGTTTAGTTACATTGAATTGGTAGAACACATGATGTGTGTGGGACTGAAATGCTAAATTGCCGGAGATTTGATTTGATAAAACTAAATAGAATTTAAGAAGAAAGAAATAGAGTTGAAAATAAACAACAAAGCGAAAAGAACAACGTGCCGTTTAGAGGTCCAGATGAAGACAAAAAAAACAGCAACGTGTTCTCCGTCTACAACACAAAAACATGTGTTCGTAATTCACGTGCCGTTTTTACGTTCTTTCTTTGACCTTTGTCTTTTTCCTATTTTCACAATCACAATCTTTTGTTTGTCTTATCCTTTTATGGACTTTCTCCGTGTCGGTAAACATTATCACCGCACAAAATTTGTTTTCCTTCATTTTTATTTTTATTTTTAGATTATTTTTATTTTTATTTTTCGATCTCTGATAATACTTAATTCACAATTGGTAAATCATTGACTCTTGTTTAGTATGAAATGCAACGAAAATTAAAAGGGTTAAATCCATGTCAACAGGAGCAAACCTACTAGTCTACTACCATTGGTAGGGGAGTCAAGTGCCTAATGCTAATTTTTTTTTTTTTCTTACGTAATTTTGTTTCTTTTAGTTTAATAGATAAAAATCAAAATCCCACACTAACTTTTTTTTTCTAAAGAAATGTCTCAATCCAAATTAACATTTGGTACAATAGCCCATATAAAATTTGATTCCCATAATGCCTCTTTAAAAAAGTAAATCCAATTATTAACCACACAAAAAATGAAATCTTACTATCTTCTCCAAAATGTTCTTCGGTTCTTTTTCAATATACTGTGCTTAGCTAGATAGCCTAGATTACATCTTTAACCTATTTTTTCTTGTCTTCACTAATTCTCTCTCGCCCAATAATTCTAAAGTTGCATGAATTTTAATTATGTACCGCATAAAACTATAAATTAACTAATTTAAATTAATTTATAGTATTATTAAGTTTGATTATTGCTAAATAAGTTCTCTCGGGCTCAATTATGACAAATTTTATTTAATTACTCGTTTAACTCTAGTGTTGTGGTTCATTCTTGTTAAGTCTCAATACCCTTGTCGACTTTTTCAAGCAAGAGACCAAACAACCAGCTGTTAAGAGTTTTGCGAGTTAAAAGTTAAAACAGAGATGACAAAATAGAGATAATGCAGAAACAGTGTATTAAACAAAGAAGATGAAGCAGATAAATGAAAACGAAAAGAAACAGGATCACACACGAAACTTTAACGAGTTCACGCCTTTAAGTGAATACTCAAATCCACTAGTTTTATATAGCAAATACAATAACAAAAACCTTATAAGTGAAAACGATCTAATGCTCTTTACTAGCACTTAAAACCCACTATATAACGTATACCCTTTGAGAAAACAAGAATAAGTTTATGCTATTCCAAGGTTTCTCTCAACTCACTTCGAAACAAATCATCCTCTTATTTTGGTTATAGGGCCATAACGAGCCCACCTGATTTTCTCGAAACAAATCATCCTCTTATTTCTCTTTGATTTAAGTCCACAGAACGAGCCCAATAATATAGTTCTCTATCATTTTCTTTTCTCTTTGAATCATCCTATTCTTTTGCCATGGAGAACCTCCAGATGTGGATACTCTCCACCTTGACCTTATCCAGTGTCTATGGCATTTTGCCACCCATTATTATTCACAGACAAACTCTATCATCAAACTATATGGACGTGGGCATGTGATTTGGGGTGAACAAGTTATATATATATATATATAATTTGGAGAAGACAATAAGGTTTGAGAGAAAATAACAAGTTTGGTTTTGTAATTAATATAAATAGTAATACCTTATTAAACCATCTAAACTTAGCTAGAATTAATATCATAAAATTCTTCTCTGAAATTAAGTCTTGGAAGATGAACACACTATGCTCCTCACCCTATATATTGTTTATACATCATATCTAACTCTTAAGCTTTTAATGTGACTAAGTTGAGAAATATGTAGTCTAAACTATTTTGCACATGTCTACAACTACACAAGAAGCAAACAATATCCACTTAGTCAATCCATGAAAAAAAAAAACTGTGTTTATGACAAAAAGTATATATAATATCAAAACCTACAAAAAAGCAGTATAGTAGCGAAAAATTACAAGAGCGGCAGCCGCAACAGTGATGGTAAGCAAAATATTTGGGTTCCGCAATTGAATTCTGCTCCCATAAGAATCCGGACGTAGAAGTGGGAGCAAATTTTCGAGGAAAAGAGACAAAACACGAGTGTCTAGAGAGATCCAAGAAACCAAGTTTGTCTCAGGACAGTATTTGAACAATCGTGTCTGATCTTCATGGAAGTAAAGATTCCCTCGCTTAGAAACTGCACCTCAACGTCCATATTAAAGGCTGAGTATCTGTAGAGAATAAAGGGATGGTGTATGTATTGCTCCATGTTTCATCCTGTGGATCCATGCTACATATAGATAGCACCAAATCATGAAGCACATTATAAACTGTGGCTAAGGTTAAACGGTATTCAAGAATCACTATTTCGCCTTTCCTCGAGGGTGTAGGAACATCACGGAACTCTTCAGTGTGAAGATCCAAAGCCAGTACTATCTTATAACCAGGTTCGAAGTGTAACCAGTAGATAGACCAATTCACATATACTTCGACTTCTTTCTAGGATCCACATAGTAAGGAGGCAGACTCCGTAGCTTGCGCCATTCTCCAATGTCAACGTCAAGAATATCGGATTGTTTGGTATCAAAAAACATCCTCACTACTTTAAACATCCTCGACTCCAGTATTGATCTCCATTTTTTCGACACTGTTTTGAATTTGATGATTGTTTTCAAGGGCACTCGTAGAAGAATTTCTTTTAACATATCGGGAACTAGGTGATCATCGGTTATAGGTTTTTTTTGTTTGTTTTTTTATCCCACGCTTATATACACTTTGACTCGTGCTAAAATTGTAATTATGGATCTCATTAATGTAGATATATATGTGTATATCAAAATATTCTATTTTTAATCAAATAAATTATATTTAAATTTTACATGCATAATACTATTTAAAAAGGAAAGGTTAACGTTCTCTTATTATACCAAAAAGAAAAGTAACAATTCAAATGAATGAATGAATTAAGTTAAAAAGAACTAGAATCATAAAAAAAAAAACCTCCAAATTTCTAATCGTCATATATCTAAACTAAAATCTCTAAAAAATGTTTCTCTTTTCTATATGAACTGACGCAAAGGGATCAACATTACACTAATATCATCTGATGAGCCTCGTGAAGCTGAGAGATCAACAAGCTTCTTACATGCTTCTAACAACAATGGCTTCTCAGTTCCTAAACATAAAGGACGAGCAATGTCTACTGCTTCTTGGTTACTCACTTTGTCCCATAAACCATCCGATGCCAAGATCAAGAACTCATGGTCCGATTCAATGGTCAATATCTTCGTCTCTGGTTCGGCTATAACCCATTTCTTGAGATGACCATCACCAATTCCTCTTGACACAGCTAATGAGCCTTGGATTCTCCAAATACCATGAAACGTATCAACATATCCACCCTGCAAAATCATCAAATCTATTATTAGAAACTAATATTATACTTAAAAATTAATATACAAACAAACTAGAATTGCCCAATTCGGTTTAACCGAATAAGAAAAAACGATCATAGGATAAATTAAACCAACTAAAACCGAAATTTCTTTGAAAATCTAACCAACTCTAATTACAATAACCGGTTGAAAGTGCTCACCGTGGTTTCAATTCTTTTCCGTTCATCATCTCTAGACGGACGGTGATCGGAAGAAAGAGCCTGAGCAACACCTCCAACACTCATAACAGCACGACAATCACCGGCGTTAGCCACCACAAGGTTCCCATCCCTAACCAGAGCCGTGACACAGCAAGAACCGCCCTTAACGTCTTTCTGCTTAAGAAACGCTGCGTCTGTGGTTAAATAACCGCGTTTCACCGCGTTTGTTATCTCAAATTCGTCTCTTTTACCGACTAATTCTTCTAAAACGTTTTTATCTAAATTCTTAGCCGCAAACTCAGCTGCTTTGACTCCTCCATGACCATCATAAACTCCAAATATCGCCTAAACCATAATTACGTAAATCAAAACAGCGTTTTAGAATCGCGTTTCATCGAGATATTAAATAATAAGTACAAAATTCTTTCAAAAAATTATATTGACCCAAACGCTAATTTCAGATGTTGCTGCTTAATAATCGAATAAAATCACCAATTTGGTAAAATCCTAAACCGAAATTGAAATTTGAAGTTAAAACGGAGTTTTAGAATCGTGTTGATCGAGATATTAATCAATAAAATGTTAAGAACAAATTCTTTCAAACGATTCAATTGACTCAAACGCTAGTTTCATATCTTGCTGTTTAATAACCGAATAAAAATCACCGATTCGGTTAAATTCAAAACCGAAATTGAAAATTGAAATGAACCTGTTTGCGATCTCCATGAAGATTGGTGATAGCAGAGAAACGATCTTCCATAGCAGCTCTTCTTCCTCTCTTACAATAAACTGAATAATCATCATCTTCCATCTCCACCTCTCTACGTTCTTCCCTCGGCGTCGAAGCCACAACAACCGCCGTCGACGGAGCTACGAGTCCAGTAGTACCAATCGGTATATCAAGTCTCGTCGGTCGTTTCCTTTTCAAAATTCCTCCCGGAGGAGATTGACCGGTACACGAACCAGAGACAGACTCCGATCCAAACGAGAACGGCGCCGGAGCGAATCCAGTGGGAGGTTTCTGAAACCGGAGACGAAATGGAGACTTAGGAGAAGATACGGCGGTTGAAGGAGAGGAAGGAGATGAGGTTTGAGATTTGAGATGAGAAAGAGATAGAGAAAGAGTTTCTTGTGGTGAAGAAAGTAATGAAGCTTTGCTGCAGAATAAAGACGACGACGGTGAAAACACCGGAGAATTACAAACGGCGACGGAGCAAGACATAGTTGTGTTTATATTATAACCATACGAGAATATTGAATATTTTTGTTGTTGTAGTTGTTGTTGTTGAAGAAGATTGATCTGTCTCTTGTATGGTTATTGTGAAAATAGAGAGAAGAAGAAGAAGAAGAAGAAGAGGAGGTTTAAATATAAGAGAGAGGTTAATTAATTTATGAAGTTGAGTCCGTGTTTATCGCGTCACTATTTTTCAAACTTTATATTTTAGTTTTTTTTTCATTGACTTAGTAAAAGACTTATATACCCTTGCAACTTCTAGTTTTCTATATTTACGCCCTTTTGTTCTTCACCTTCCACAAAAGTAAAAGAATAATAAGCTAAAATCCTACTCTACGCAATATATATATTTCAAGTTGGGTTTTTTTTAAATAAATCTGAAAATGGAAAATATCTATTTCTATGGAGTGTTGATTAAAAGTATATTTATTTATGGTTTGTGCGTATTTAGTTTTTTTTTTTAAATAATTTTATTTTGATAAAAAATTGTCTAGATTTTTTTGATTACCCACTTGGCCACCCTAAGTGGGACTTGTTCTAGTCTCACACAATGCGTAAAATGTGCAAAAGAAGAATCTTTCAATTAAAAACAACTTTTTCTATTTTATATGACTTTGATAATAAAAACAAATTATGTCTAGTGACCTATTCTAGAAAAGAGCATTGTATGAAATAAAATAGAAAAACATCGAAACCAATCAAAGAGTCTTCGAGGACGGACGAAGATAAGACGCACCGCAAAAAAAAAAAAAAAAAATATTAGAACGATGAAGATGAATGAAATAATAGGTAAGCAATATTTTTTTTTGTTTTGCTTTGTGAGGGTAAAACGGACATTATATAGTAAAGTCAAAAACACGTCTAAAAGGAAAAGAAATAGAATTCGAGGAATAATAATAATAATAATTGGACATGTGGTATATTGCTTGGTAACGTATCTGTGTTAAAGAAGTGTTAATTGATGACTCACTTTTTTCCACTCTTTTTGTAATGAAATGAAAACGGAATCTTATTACAAAACAAACCGTTGTGGGTCCCGCAAGAGAAGCACACGTTGCTGTTTCATTGGATGGATATTTGCTGGTCGGAGTCGCAGCTTCTTAGCAAGTGACCGTTGAGGACTGAGGGAAGAGCCTCGTTTTGTTTGTTTCCATTTGATGACCGTTGTGAATATGGTATCAATTTGTAAACATTTAATCAATTCACACGAGGTCTTCTAATAAAATATACAAGTCTTTTTAAGAGAGTGTGTAACTTTTGATTAGTTGTAACATCAAATAACGGATAGTTTTTTTCTTTCTTCTTCTTTTTAGAAACGGTATGGCGTTGGAGGGAATCAGAGAATAGTAGTTTTAACAACAAAAATAAAATAAAAAAGAATCAAAGAATAGATCGGATATATCGTATATTTTCTTTTACTTTTCCTCTAGATTTTCTTTTTTTGCTAAAGATAAAACCACATACGTCCATGATTCATGAAGCTAAACAAATTGCTTTGAATATCCCTTTGCTAATTCTACTCGATTATCATTTTAGAAATTGAATACATTTGAGATATAGTGAACTAAAATACGGATAATTAAATGTTTATCCGTATATTCTTAATAAATTTCGATTTTGGGTATCTTAATATATAAACCACTAGATCTAATGATACTCTTAATCATTTTTATGATGTGAATTAGATTAATATTATTGATATGATAGTTAAAAATATATTAGTATGATTAAAAAGATACATTACATGTACGTACATATTCTTATTTGTTAATTCTGCACTTAAGAATATCAAACGAAGAGTTTCATCTTACATTTACACTTTACACATATATTTTGTGAAATTGTCAATAGTGTTATGTTTAACTAAAGAAGAAACCATACATAAATATGCATAAATTCCGTTTGAAACAATCGAGACTCGATCACAGTTAGTTATAGTGAAATCTCTAAAAGTTAATATTTCCACAAATCAATTAAAAAGATGTATAATCCAAATTGATCTTATAAACCCAATTAATCACTGTAGTTCTACTGTATTATTTGGGACCTTTGATAGCGTTTATGTGGGTTAGGCAATATACTTTAAAATTGCAACCATATAACTACAAAATAAGCAAATTGCTATGGATTGGAGAAATTAGAAACACTACATTAATCATTCATAGTATGATTATTAGTTGTGTTCTAATACTGTTTTATGTTCAACTAAAGACTAAGTCATATACAAGACTCCTACTTGGACGATTGGACTTGGTCATTAAGATTAGTATATATTCATTGACCAAATGAAATGATTAATCAAGCAAAGTAGGTTTCCACTCCATAGTTAGGATTGTTATGCGGTCGTCCGCTGTTTCTAGTTGAAATTTTGTCAAATCTGCTTTTTCTTTTCTTGTTGAGTTTAAAATTGCTATCAAATTTAAATTGTGTTTTGCAACTTAATGTTATTTTGACAATTTTTTTAATAAAGTAATCTAACATGTACACCAAAAGGACCAACACACTATATTTAACAGCTAAATGTACTTATATAATTACATTAATAATATTGGATCTGGACGTCCTTTAATTAGATCAATAATAACAGTATTGGATTGGAAGTCGTCTTAATCTCTCGGATTTTGATTCGTAGTGATAAAAATTACCAAGACAAATGATTTCTCTTCTATACATCATAATTATGTCTAATTTTGGTGTCTTTGGCATTTGGAAAGATGTCTAGTTATCAATCTTGTATATGCTATATGCTAAATGCAAAGTTATCAAACATCAACATTAAATAATTTATCTGAACAAAATAAAAACATGCTGACGATTAAAATGATTATTATGCATTCTTTTAAAATTGACGACTAGCTAGGAATCTTGACTAGGAATGTAGGATCAAGCGGTCGAAAATTAATAGAACCTTTTAATCGACTTTTAAAATAAGTAGGTGAGTATCCGCTTTACGTGCAGGTTTTTGAATTATAAGACCAAAAAAAAAAAAACAATTTTATTCTTTCCAGGCTTCCAGCACTATCCTCTTAAATATGGTGGAGTTGTATAATTCTTTACAGTTTTCGTAGAAATTTTTCATTGTAGAAATAAAATAGCAATTTTACAAGTTGAAATTATATAGTATTTTTGTATTTGTTGTTGTTTCTCATCTACGACTAAATTAAACATGAAAACATACATCTATGCTATCGAATATATTCGAAACTTAAAATTAGTTTAACTAATGCAGAAAAGAGATTAAAATGGAGAAAACAAAACTATGAATCTATTACAACAACTTTGGAGTATATATACTTGGTATTGCCTAGCTTGAACTCATCTTCTTCAGCTATTCTCTTGAATGTCGAACAATGTTAGGAAATAACTTACATAGTAGTGAATATCCCCGACACCGAGAACAAGTAGCATAAAAAATTGGATTTTTCTAGATGTGGATAAAAATGTTCCACAATCAAACTATATAAAACGAAACACATTTAGTTCAACAATAGGTAATCTCACATACCTATTGGGTTTATAAATCAGTAAAGATATCAAGAACTTGGTGTTTTTGAAATTCTCAAGTTGTAAACAGCGTTGTCCAGTTCCAAGTGCCATAGCTCTTTCACTTAGCAGTTGCTACACATAAAAACACTCCTGCAAATTTGATAAATGATTTACATTTGCGTTAAATTAATAAATATTCATAAGCATTAAGAAAGATATATAAGAGTAACTCACTGAAATCTAGTCTTGAACGCTTCACTATGTTCCTTTTAATGCTTCTAATGTTTTCGTATCCTAAGAAAATTTGAACATACGGGTGAATCATCTAACTTGTTTCATGGATAATTATATGTTGTCGTGTCTTGTATGGTAATTAAAGATTTAAAGTCAAAAGACAGCTTAATTTCAATCACCAACAATGGTGAGAAACCTTAGCTAAAGACACTTAATGTCGCTTACAAAAAAAAGTCCAAAATATTCTTTAGTTCTCAATTTTTTAGGTTTTGAAGTTTGTTTTTTAAAATTCATTTTAGAGTTCACTGGATTTATAGTTTTGGAAATTTTTTATATCAGACGACCAATTACATGCAACTTTTTTATATTTGATTTTTTTGACTTGTATCCATTAGTCCATACAATACATGGATAATTGAGAATTAAGACCATAATTGAGATGGGTCTAAACTCAAGCCCAATGTATGGATGGGCATTTTTCTTTCAAATATTCGAATATCTATTGCCTCGAAAATGTTACTTACGAGTTACGAATGTTTTCCTTGAGTCAATTTCGATTTATCTTTAACAACAATCAAAGGGCAAGTGTGAAAGATGAGGGTTCACTTAACACATTTCACAATTAAATGTTTCGATCACACGTTACAACTTAGTGAACTTACGAATTAACAAAAGGAAACTATATTTCAATAGATACACTTGATACTGATCTTAGTTAATCAAAGCTGATCAATACAACAAAGCAGCGTAGAACAATTGGTTCCAAGTATCAGAGAGACCAGGAAGACACCAATGACTACAATCAGATGAGCGGTCAGGATTTCTTTTCAGAGAAGGATTAAGATCTCCACTGTAGATCGAAGGATGACCGTCGATACGAAGAGCAGAGAGCATAGTTATATCCATCAATGAGACGTGAAACTTTATATCTTTCACCATTTCGTCAATCACTTTCTTCTGGTTTACGTATGAGCTTGTTGGATACGTTGTTCCACTAAACGGTGTCGTTTGACCGTAGCAGCTTTTTCCTCCTTGAGTTATCGTTGAAGCTTTTGATTTTGAAGTCCACTCATTTGGACTGCATCACATATCCAAAAGTCTATTTACTAAATTTTCATGCAAACTAAGGAAATGAAAGCTAAGTTTTTTTATAAGAAAATATTATTAGGGAACAGTTATATTAAAGATTATAGGAGGGGGTAGGATACAACATTAATTGTTATGATGATGTGTTGGTGGCTACATTATATATTTTTTTGCAAGTTGCGAGAGGAGGAAAAGCTTCCTCATTGGCAAAACTAAAACAATTGGACAATTATTTGGGGATGCTTATTCAAACACAGCTCATATGTGGACCTTTATAAAAGTAAACTATTCGCATATTTTTCTTTCTTTTTTCCTTTCTTTCTTTCTTTCTTTCTTTCTTTCTTTGTATGCACTATGAGCTGTGTTTTAAAATCTCTTTTTACGTCAAACAATAAACCATGCCAATCTGCCATTGGCGTCTTCATTTTTCTTGACAAGGATATTCCACATCGGATATATATATGAAGAGAACAAACTAATATATAAAAGAATATGTTTCAATTTATTTATTGATAAATGGTTTTGAGTTGTAAGTTTATAGAATTTAATATGGTACCAGAACCTTGTTTATTCACCCAAGTAAAATAGCTAAACAAAGTTTATTATCGTTTATAAAATTGAATTCGGTTCAAGATGAGATGGTAATAAACTTCATCTAGAGGAAACATGTTATGATGCCACGTAGGATATATGAAATGACCAATACTATAAGAGAATTGAATTTGGTAATTAGTTTTAAGTAAACACTTTCTGGCTATAGCTAGCGAAATTGAGGCCATGCACTGGTAAGTGCGCGACAGTAGACAGAGTAGTGTGGTAGCAACTATCAACCCATTTTAAATTAATATAGTTTGGCAACAACTAGCAAAAATCCTCAATCCAACGCATGTGTTTAAATGTGTTTCCTATTTATTAATTATGTCGTTAATATCAAAATGATTTATTTTATCAAGACTACACGTGCTTTGTCTATGAGTCAACCATCTTCACACAGCTACCAAAGTCGTCTAGTATATATCTGCTTATAGTTTAAATAAAAGTTTAGTGGTTGAGTGGTTGATTTGGAACTAGAGATCAAAGTTTAAATCCACGAGTTAATAGTTATTAATCACTATAAACGTTTTAAATATCATATCAAGCACACTTTCATAGGTTTAGAAAATTATCTCAGACTTGGTTCATGATTCTTCGGTTATAAGTAAAGAAACTGTATAAAAACAAGAGAGATAGAGAGAGTTACATACTTGTAGTGTGTGGGTGATACTGAGAGGAAGAAAACTCTAATGAGAGGAGTATTAATATAACGAAGGACCCAATTAGACCATGTTCTTAGTCCTTTTCTCAAAGCCACGAGCCTATCCATGTCTTCGTAATATTTCCCTTCTGTCTCCATCTGCTTCCACCTGTCTCACCCCCAAAACTTTCACTTTTCACTTAATTTACCCCCTTAATTTACAAGAATGATCTATTTTACCCTCCTAGCTATAGGGATGTGAAAATTCGCATATACAGTATAGAGGTCGTAATTTTAGCTTACCCTCGTAAAGACCCTGTGTGGCTCCACCAGTGACCAGTGTTGAACAATAAAACGTCGGCTGTGCGCCAAATGTTCGATGCATCGACAGAGATTTCATCGAGTTTAAGAGTTGACTTTCTGTGAATTTTTTCTATGTCTACAAGATAAGGAGCTCTATAGAACGATACCTTCACGTTGTAGTCCTGTCATTCTATATACATTAGCATAGAATTGAATGGTAAACAATTAGAGAACATAAGAGATCTTTCAACTTATAGAGAGGGCAGAAAAATTACAATGAAAGTAATGAAGAAAAAATTAAATTGTCATCTAAAATGTTTTCAAACAAATGTCACTTTTCTACTATTTGTTTTTTTATAAATAGAGCTGAAATAAGAGGGATCGTTGATTATAATATCTTGTATCACAGGTCAAAACTTTGGTATCACAAACCATAAGAAAATATATAATTAAGCTGATTAGGAGTTTTGAAGTAAACGAACTTCAAACTTTAGCAAAATATGAAGTGTTCGTATCTAATAACTTGAAACAAAGATTAACTAAGATGACTTATTTTGTTACTAGCGGGTCTTTACTCTTAATCCGAAATGCCTGAAATAACACGTATAGTTCATATTCATACATACATGATACATATATAGAAGTGTAAGAAAATAGAAACTAGTGTTTGTTTTTTTCCCACTTTATATATTGGACCGGTGAAACTGCAACCGACGACGTCAAGTTGGGGGCAGTAATAACAGTTGAAAACGACGTTCGAAGTTACAATTTTGACTCGATTTTCACGAGGTTATCCAGAAATATTTAACCCAACAAAAAAAAAAAACCATTAACCGACACTAGAAATTTGTGTTGATACTTACAAGGATCTTGAAGGTAGAGAGAGGATCTCCATGAGTCATATGAGTTTCAATCAACGGCGCTGATGAAGAGATCATACATATCAACGACTCCCATTGATTTCTACCCAACGAAACACCAACGAACATTATAGTTTTGTCCCTCATTTCTTGTAGAAACTTCACCCCATTGAATCTGCTTTACAAATCAATAAATAACATCAAATAAATAAATCATTGCGTCGACCCTCCAACAATAACTAATAAGTTATTACTATATTAATCGCATCAAAATCCCGATAATTAACAACAAAATCAATTATGCGTTTGTTAAAAAACGAACCTGTTAAACTTGTACTGATTATATATATATTTAATTTAACTAATTCCTAATTATAACTTTACTTACAGAATATATATAATTTGACTTAAATATATTACATAGCTGCGTCATATTAAGTATGTATGTATGTCATACCTCTAATTCATGTATATGTTTAATTATAAAGGAATGTCTATATCCACAATCTTTGAAATTATAATTAAAAATCTTGGGATCATTGTATGATCCAAACCCAGCTTGAATTTGTGTTTTTTTTCATGAAATACTAAAATATTAGGAAAATAATATGTTGGTGCTTTGGCCCTACTGAAAATTAATTTAATTTTCCTAGTTAAAAATCTTTAAAACACCAATCAAATACTCGATAGTCGATGCCAGATGATAACCTCGATATAAGGAAAACGAATATTTCTTTCTAAAAAAACAAACATTAACCAAATGAATTTAACTCGATCAGTATATTGAAGTAGCTAGTGGACTAGTGAGTGACTTAATAACCTAGGAACATTGCAGTTGAATGCTTTCCACCGGAACTTGAGATAATCGGAGTCCGGTCTACCGTACGTTTGGCAGTCAAAGCCCGGATCTATCATTCCTCCACCGCATTCTTCCGCCTTGTAAAGTGGATACGTCTCATCCTTTACCCACTCGCCGGAAAACAGATCGCAGCTACTATGGTTCACCGGAAACACTACTCGTCGTGGATGCTTAGCGAAGTTGCTGTGGTTGATGATGGGCCGGCGAGAGAGAGGGAGGGATGAAGCTGACGTGTCGTTTTGGAGAAGAAACAAAAAGAGGAAAGTGAGACATTGAACACAAGCCGCCATTAAAGAAGCTTGGAAAAAAAAGAGAGGTTGAGAGAGAAAAGAGAAGTGTTGTTATTATATGTTGTCCTTTTGCATGGAACTTGTCTTTACGTATTGGTTTTTGAGGACTTAAGCCTTCAACGAACTTCATCTTTTATACGGAGAGGATTTATATGGGGTCGGGGTTTTAATTTATTTTATGTCAAATAGGTAATTTTGTTTTACCCATAAATAACCACATTTATTAATACGAGAACTAGTGGCTTGCGAATTGCGATTAACTCTCTCCAGTTTATTTTTTTAACACATATAAAAAACTATAGAATTTTCTTCTATACTTTTTATTAATACAATATATATAACACTACCTATCTTCTTTTATATTAAAACATGGTTTAAACTACAAATTTGGTTAAAATCTGTATTTAATATAAAACGGAAGAATGACGTAAATGTTGTGTGTTTTTTCTCTAACAAGGTATAAACGTTATACATTTTGTTTTTTTTTTGTTAAAGCAAGTACAGAATATTGATTCTTTGCTTTATTTCACCTCCATGTCTACAAGAATATGATCATAACTCGTTTTTTAAAAAACTTGCTGACGAAAAAAAAAAAAAACGTTAAAAAGTCACGTCACTACATGTGTGACCCTTGGCGCAATAAAGCCAAGTCACGCTCGTAAAAAAAAACTAGTCAAAGCTGACGGTCAATCAAATAAAGTTTATTTGTTTGGCTACTTTGGTAGTGACACTGTGATAGTGGACTCCAGTAGTGGCTGCTGCTACTTATGATCTGGTCTAAATATGGTTATTGGGTACAATTGAATTGGAATTTAGTCCGGTTTGATTTTATCTCAGCCCAAAGTAAAAAGCCCATTATGATTGGACCGGCTTAACAAATCTGGATACTTTTCAACTGGTTTATAACTTTAGAACCGGATCCGAGTCGGTTTGTTCTTGCTGCTTCTTCTTCTTCACCTTCGTTCATCTTCCAGCTCTTGAAATTTCCCGTCGCAACAATCTTCGTAGCTAGATCTCCCTTTACTTGTGAGTTCTTCTTTCTCAACTTTTTTTTCTAGGTTTTCGTTTTCTGTGTCTTGAATTTAATTGCTCTGAATTGTTAAGAGTTTGTAATGTCTATGTTTTTTTGATGGATCTGTTGTTGTTTCTAATTCGAGTTGTTAGATTTAAGAAGTATGATCATACTTCAATTTTTTCCAATCGATTGTTTCGATTCTGCAATTTAATGTTTATGTTAACTAGACTGTGCTCACTTTGTTGTTTTTAGTTCCGCGTATTGATGCATGTAAGGTGTTCGACGAAATTCCTCTGAGAAATTAACTAGTTGAGAAGCTTGACTTTAAAGTTTAAATGTCTTTTTACTTCTGTAAGATATGATTTAATCAATTCTTGAGCTCAATTATGTAGGAATAAGCTTGTAACTTATTGTTATGCCATCCTTATTTTTGGAAATTTCAGCAGCTTTATTTTGGATTTGATGTTACAAAAGGAAGAATTTTTAATTGAACAAAACTGTTCTATGATGTATACATTGGAATAGAATGAACAAGCACCTCTAGTTAAACTTTGAAATCTTCAGTTTTGTTAAGTTGTTGCTTATATAGATAACTGTGACATCACTTACTTCTTTGGGGATAAACCTATATTTGCAGGTGAGACGCTGTTCTGTTAGCTATGGCGAAGCATCATCCTGATTTGATCATGTGTCGGAAACAACCTGGCATTGCTATTGGACGACTGTGTGAGAAATGTGATGGGAAATGCGTGGTTTGTGATTCTTATGTGCGTCCATGTACTCTGGTACGTATTTGTGATGAATGTAACTACGGCTCATTCCAAGGCCGGTGTGTTATCTGCGGAGGAGTTGGAATCTCAGATGCTTATTACTGCAAAGAGTGTACACAACAGGAGAAAGACAGAGATGGTTGTCCCAAGATTGTTAACCTTGGAAGCGCGAAAACTGATCTCTTCTATGAACGTAAGAAATATGGATTCAAAAAACGATGATGATATAAATGGAGGGTTTAGCAAATGTACAATCTTTTGATTATTTGAATCTTTTATGTTATGTGTAAACTAGTCTGTTGACCCCCCTGAAAACTGATATGTTCTAGAGAATCGAAAGATATTGGATTCAAACCAGAAGTTATTTCTTTGTTGTTCTTGATAATCTTAATGTTTCGGTCTTTAATCTTAGTTAGACTTGTTTTAGTGTCCGTGGTGTTTTGCATTGTGCATTGTGTTTGATTGCATCAGATCACAACAATAGAAGAGGCTCTGCTTTTAAGACATGTTTCGGGCATGTTTTGACTTTAATCTAATGGGCCTTGGTGCGGTTTTTTTTTGTGGCGGAAAGAGATGCTTAAGTTTTTCCTTTAACGCTTTTTTAAAAGCATCTATGGATAAGAGAATATGTATAAATTGCGTTCCAGTAGAGTTGAAATCGTTTAAGTCAATGGTTTGGTGGTACTATTGTAATAATTGAGATTTTCCCAGTTGTGATATTTGACTCAACTAAGTTGGGTACTCCCATAAAGGATTACAACTTACCGGAGCTAATATACCACTTAACGGAGCATCAACTAGTTATAACTCACTTAGGTCTTTAACAATTACTTCGTACTCGTGGTTCAAAGTCGAAGAATAAAGAACAAGGTTTGATTTCGAAAGAGAAATTAAAGGATCCGACAGCTCTAATACTTTAGCATTTGGAGTCGTTACCTTCAAGAATCAACACATGGCAGTTCATTTCTAATTGGTGAAGGATTTGATCTACTCGATAGAAGAAGAGAAATCACAACTCATCATCAAGATTCGATGATCCCACCTAGAGCTTTAAATGCATGAAGAAGAATGAAAACGATGATTGAAACTAGAAGATTCAGGTCCTTTTCAAATCCCTATCTTGCATATAATATAATTATATTTTGATCAAACTCTTGCAAGAACTTAATTAAAAGGATAAGAAATATAAAGTTGTAAAATAATTCTCACCCAATAATGAAAGAGTGAATATTGATCAGAACCTTTGAAGTCTACAATACCCATCTCAAAAGAAATAATTAATTTTAGAATCAAGGCTTGTTGACCAAAAAAAGAAATGTTAGAATCAAGACGAAGAGCCTCAAATGGACCAAGCCGATGGAATCTGCTAAGTTACCGACACAGTAAAACTATTTCACTAAATATCTGCATGGGATGTCATGTATGTCGGCAGCAAATATGTTTGTTGCTATTTAAATAAGTTGATGAAAAGGTAGTTTTTGTTAATTTTGAATAGTAAATTTTAAGATATTTGGGGTATTCCAACGTCAATCTTGTCATACCTACCAAATGTAGATGCAATCATGTTTTAAACGCTAATATTTTCTAAAAAGCGTAAAGAAATATGCGGTTTGAAGCCGTGTAATAAATCTACTCGTATATAAATATATAATGTAAGGACGACTTTGAAACTAAAGGGCCGTTGTGAGACATTTTGTGGCGTCTACAAATAGAAAACAAGAGAAAAACAAAGAGACAGAGAGAGAGAGAGAGAATGGGTTATTCATCATCATCATCATCAACAATTGGGTTATTTTTGGTCCTCTTCTTCGCATTTGGTTTTCTATCTTCTGCTCGCCTCAGTCTTCCATTTTCAGGTATTCATCTTCTTCCCTTTATTTCTGCATTCCTTAGTTCCAAGTATTTATCCTTTTTGATTGATAATAGTATGTATAACCTTATCATAACCCAGTATCCGTTTAACATCTTATAAGATATATATGGGTTTTACTCATAAGAATTTCTTTACTGCATGGTTCATCTAGCTCACGCACCTTAATTTGTTTTCGGTTATAATTAATTTAATTTCCTTTTTTTTTTAAATTTAAAAATTCATTTTTTATAAGTTGATGGTTAAGATCTCATCATCAAAAGTGTGTATAAGTCTCTGTATGTGAATCCCAGCATATTTATTGGCCGGTGATGTGGTAGTATTCACATGATCCGTATGAAAACTAGATATATAAAAAAAAGGATGAACTTACCCAAACATAAGAGAAAATAGTATAAACGTAACCCTTTTTTTTTTTAAGTTAAAGGATGTTAGTTTCTTTTTTATTTTTGGTAAAATGATGTTAGTTATTTTCACATTTATATTAGTGCCGTTGTTCCATGCAAATTAAACAGGGAGGTTTCACTTCTGTATACTACAATCAATTGGAAAGTTATAAAACTAAAGTAAACTGACAATAAAATTGATTGATATTTTGGATGCATTTTTTAGTGAAACAAGTTGTATATATCTAGTTTTAACTATTCTGTTGCCAGCTTGTTCGTATCTAATTTCTCTCTATTATTCAAATCAAGCGAACATGAAATACGACGTTCGAGATTGTCTTCTTTTTTGCCGATGACTTGTTCACACGCGGCAAAATCTTATAATATTATTTTTCAAACAAACATTTTGTTATGCCGACGAATCCAGTAAGAAAGTACGTCATATAAAGTTTTAAATTATAGGTTTTTAGTGTAAATTAAATACAATATATGGCTTAATATTTAAATATATTTTCGCCCCTTCAAAAGCGTTGACCTTACAAGGATAGAACAAGGACATATCATACCACGACACCAGATATTTTTTAATTGCATATATCGATTAGAAGGTTGAAATTAATGGATCTTAGTCCATCTTATCTGTGAAAATCCAAGCAAAGACTCCAATTTTTGAAAACCTATATCCAAACAAAAGTAGAAGGTCCAATTTATGTCTTTAAATCAATTTTGTTAGCAGATATGTAAGTTTATGGACAAGAAGACGACGGCCATTACAAAGTTGGCAATTTGTTTTTGACATATTTTTCTGCAATTAAAGTTATGAAAAAACTAAGTTTCTAGATGCGGGATCATATTTTTAAAAATTTGTAAAACAGTAAAAAATTAAGATTTTTTTTGGTTTACAGTATACTTGAAATTTCATGGTATAATTATGTTCTTGACGATACTATAAGGTTTCAGTTTTATAATGAATATGACCCAAACTTTAAGAACTTATTGTTTTCGTAATTATGTTTAGTGGAATTTTGAAAAGATGACTTTTGTTAGTTAAATTGATTTTCATTTATTTAAATTTACTTATATAATTGTGTTAAGTTACATGGATAGCATAAAATAATTTGTATGACTTATCTGGATATATAGTTTAAGGTTAAAAAACGTAAATATTTCTACCTTTGATAAAACCTTATTTGTTTGGCCAACAGATAGTGTAACAAATCAAATTAGAAATTAGTTCAAATGTACTTCCAAGTTAGTATTATAGGATATATAAGAAACTAAAGTATTACCACGTAAAATAAAAAATTATATCCACTTTACTAATATTTTTAGGTTTCATATTTTTCATGCAAAATTAAAAAAAAAATCAAATATTTCATTGTATCTCTGAAAAAACAAGTTGACTTTTGGAAAATATGGTATTTGATTTCATTGTATAGTTTAAGAAATTTCAATCTTTTTAAATAGGACTAATCAAATATTTTGTTGTATCGTTCAAGATTTTTCAGTCTTTTTGACTAGGACAAATCAGGTATATTATTATCTCAAAGATTGCATTCTTCTTAAACGATATATTTATTTTTAACAACAAAATAGCTTAAACCAAATTTATGAAAAAAATGCTACCAAAAATAGCTTAAAATAGTAAGAAAGGCTAACACGATAACTAGATAACTTTGAATGTATATAGATTATGAATAAATGTCGACATTGTTCAAACCAATTGAAAACGAGGGTCTTGAACTTTATCTAAATACTTTCTTTTCTGATAGAAAAGGTTTGTTCTAGATACTTTTTTTATATATATATAAAAGGTTTGTTCTAGATACTTTAGTTGTTAATAAAATGTTCTTATATAAAAATTTTATAATCATCACTAATTTGTAATATATAAACAATAAATATGGTTATGGCAGAAAATGAAATGACGGTGGTGAGAGAACGGTCATTGATGGTGAGCACCCACGACTACGATGACCCTACAGCCAACGGTAGACACGATCCACCGCGTGGCGGCAGAGGCCGGAGACGTTGAGGGGATAACAATCTTAATATCGGCTCTTGCCAATGTAAGCTTGCAAATAATCTATAGCTGAATAAAAGTTATGTATAAAATGTTGCATATGTGACCTCGATATACATATTGTCATAAATCACACTTTGTTTGTATTTGTGTTCATTCTAAATAGTCTTCAGCTTATTATTCTCACCAGAATAATATTCGCTACATGTAAAATTTTGTGTATAATTAAATTGTTTTTCTCTGAGTTCATGCCTTATTTCGCATTAGTCCAATCATTTTCATTTGTTGAAGTTCTTTTAACAAACGAGATATTAAATTATTAAAATCTACTTTTAGATCTACACATGAGGAAAATTTGTAAATTAAATGGTATGAAGATGAAGAAAATGTTCCATCTCGCCATACTTAATACTTGTGACTTTTCTTTTTAGTTTTCATGTAACGAATGCTTTGGCATTGGACCAGACCAGACTAATGAAATCAAATGCCAAAACCCAAACACCAACAACGACCTAAACCATTGAACAACACATGAAAACGATTGTGCACTGAAGAAAATCACATGAGATGTAATGGCAACAAATTTGATTTCTTGCAATTATTGTGTGATGATTGCTTGCGTTTAATGACATTTATCACAACTTCTGAAATTGCAACACAAATCACAAAAATAATATATAAAGAAATCTTTAGAAGAAACAAAAAGTCGATTTGGTTCACTTGAATATAATGAAAAGGCCCAACTCTCAAGGCCTATTAAGATTCATATATTATAATTTTAAAAAAGTTTCTAATAAACACAATAATTCTTGAATAAACGACAATGTTCCTGATCAAAAACCTCCGACGAATCTCACCGTCAACATCATCAACCGTCACCGGAATCAAACTCCTCTTCGTTTGTGTTTCTCTTGGAAACCATATGGTCTTCACTCCTCTTCTAGAAACCGATTTCTAGGATTCATCCTGCGATTTTGCGAGAGCCTGGTTAGTAATTCTTCCTTGATAATTTCTCTCGTCTTGATTCTGATTCTCATGAGGTACACTCAAATCGATCCAGTTTTTTTTTTTTTCTTTTTTTTTAATTTACAAATTAAATTTGGAATCTGATGAAGCCTCTCTTAGATTTTGAATGTTGTTGTGGTAGAATAAGAAGAAGAAGTAATTGAGTTTTAATGTATTGTTATATGTTAATTAGGTTCATTGTGAGACTCTAACTGGTGGTTTGGATACAATAAAGCCATGGAAGTTTATGATAAGCTTGTGGTAGCTTGCGGTGCAGAGGCGTCTACGTTTGGAATTCAATGTGTTTTAGAGAATGCAATCTTTCTTCGTGAGGTTCATCATGCTCAGGAGATTCGTAGGAAGCTTCTTTTGAACTTGATGCTTTCTGATACTCCTGCTAAACTGAATTTGTCTTGTGGAAAATTAGGATTAGGATTAGGATTAGGATTAGAATACAACTGTCTTTTTTTGTGTGGTATGTTTTTTTTAATTAGGTATATCGAAAGAAGAGAAGAAGAGGTTGTTACATTGCGTTGTGGTTGGAGGTGGACCAACTGGAGTTGATTTTAGTGGTGAATTTAGTGACTTTATTATGAAAGATGTTCATCAACGATATGGTCATGTTAAGTATGACATTCATGTTACTTTGATTGAGGTTTGTTTTAATATGCTGCTCTTTGACTATCTTCTTTGCAACATTTACCAAATTTACTGTTGTTTCTGTGCCATTTGATTTTTACAGGCCAAGGATATACTTTCATCGTTCGATGATCGTCTCAGACATTATGCTATCAAGCAGATGAACAAGGTCTACTCATTTACAAGTTAGTTACATGTTAGGTTTTGAGCTTACTTTTATGGAGCGGTTCTTCATAAAAAATACTGCTTTTAATTTTACTTTAGTCTGGAGTGCGGTTTTTGCGTGGGGTTGTGAAAGATGTGAAGCCTCAGAAGCTAATACTTGATGATGGCACAGAAGTTCCATATGGACTCTTAGTGTGGTCCACTGGTGTTGGTCCTTCTCCTTTCGTTAGGTCTCTTGATCTTCCGAAAGCTCCTGGTGGAAGGTTAGTTCATCAAGATCACTCCTTTAGCCTCATTTTTGCTGAAAATGTTCCACAACCGCTCAACTTTTTGGATGTTTCTCTCTGATAGGATTGGGATTGATGAATGGATGTGTGTACCTTCTGTACAAGACGTGTTCGCCATTGGTGACTGCAGCGGATATCTAGAGACCATTGGAAAACCCACTCTTCCTGCTCTCGCTCAGGTAGCTAAGAGAGAAGGTAAATACTTGGCGAATGTACTATATGAGATCGGAAAAGACAATGGAGGACGAGCCAACAGCGCAAAAGAGATAGAACTTGGAGTACCTTTTGTGTATAAGTACCTTGGAAGCATGTCTACAATTGGTAGATACAAAGCCCTAGTCGAACTCCGCGAGAGCAAGGTAAAAATATATGACTCTATTATCTCTTTGGAAACTTCACTCACAAACTTGTGTTTGAATGAGATTGATTACTTGTGCAGGACGCAGAAGGGATATCAATGACTGCTTTTGTGAGCTGGCTCATATGGAGATCGGCGTACCTGACTCGAGTCATCAGTTGGAGAAACCGCTTCTATTTCGCCATCAATTGGTTTACCACTTTCGTCTTTGGTCGTCACATTAGCCGAATCTGATGATTCCGTTCCCTAATGTTTCATCTCAGTGTACTGTAAACGACGTCCCATGTACAATAAGTACATCAACAACGTCACCCTTCCCTGTAAAACAGAAGGTTTTAAACGTACGGTACTAGTTTTTCTGTGGTTGATGTGTGATGTGAGTACGATTACGTTTTTTTATATATATACGGTAAAAACAATATTTGGAAAGGAGGATTTAATAGTAATAATAATAAGTTGAATATATGGATTTTGTGAACCGAGGGGTTATTATTTTTCTTTTCTATTTTGATTGAATTTATATTAAAAATGAAGTTTAGATCTTACAAATTCACATGTTCATGTCAGATGTTAAGCAGGCTGTTATACATTGTCGAAGTGTGTATGTCTCCACAGCATACTTATCATGCAGTGCAATAAATAATGTCTTCTTATTAATTCGTTAAAAATGTAGTTATAGTTTTTTTTTTTGTATCAATCGTTGTCGTCCTACTTTAATATTTTTGTTTTGTCTATTTATCGGTTTATACAGAAACATAATGCAAAACAATAATATTTTAAGAAAAAGGTAATGGCATGAGTCATGTACAGTTAGTGAAAAGACAAGAGACGGAAACAATGTGAAGTGAGAAAATAAAATAATGGACCAAGTGACAGATATTTAAAATGATTTGATCACTCTTCGCTTGGCTTTATGTCCGATTCCGATTTCTTCTCAATGGATTTGCAACTAACTCTAAAACCAAAAGTAAACGAATCATATACATAGTTCATAACCAATAATTATCTTCATAAATATCTTCTCATTTCCTCATTATAAAATTTTGAGTATATAAATCCAGTTTTATGGGAGGATATTCGTTTAGATCCGCTATCAAAGTCCTTTTTTTTTTTAATCAATTATCAATGAAAAACAGTATATACATACATTATAAATGCATGTGTATACATGTATGAGTTATCCTATATAAAGTACAATTTCCATGTCGTCCATAACTCATATATACATACATTCAAATTTGAGTTGAATTATAATACGGTGATATCCTAGTTTCAAGAATTATCTGTACATCCCAATAATTATAAAGTGTATTTTTGCTCTGATAACGTAAAACAGATCTGTAAACATTTTTTTTTTGTTCAGCCAAAAGTATTGATTTTAAGACTCCAAAACTCATGATGTTATTTGAGGAAACACATACATATTGTTGAACTAGTTGTGAATATTCAAAAAAGTAAACAAATGTAAGAAATAAGTATGCCACTAAAAAGCAGAACTATATATGGCTTTACCTTTGCTTATGTTTTCACCCAACCAAATAAGAAACATTTGTTTCTGACTCATGACTCATGACTCATGACTCATGACTCATGACTCATGAGTTAGTATTTCTAACTCCAGGAAACAAAATCATTACTAAAGAATGTTATTTTTAGACTTTAGAGATTGGGGCCTACTCCAGTAACATTCATCTTTGCAATCTGAGCTCGTTACTGATCGTGCAATTAAGAAAATAACATGCCTAATGTCTCTTTAAATGTTGGAAAAGAAACTAAAACATTTTATAACCAAAATTTCAAAACAAAACCATGCTCTATCGAATTTCTTTAATTCTAGCATCCGTCAGTAAACTTCATAGTAATCAATAGAAATATGCGTCAATCTCTGGTTGTTAACCAACACTCAACTTTATGATTTACAAAAAAAAAAACTATTTAAAAGTAAGACCAAAGATTTGTTGGTGCCAAACGAAATGTCGTGGTTTAGGTGCCGAGTAGTTTACTCTTCAGTGGATAGTTAATTTGGATATTCTTAGAGACTCGAGAACAATTGCTACTCTATGAACAGAAAACGATGGCGTTTCAACGGCTCACACGTACACGGGCGGCCATCTTTGTATTGTCCAAAACATCTAATTGACCACTCTTATTGTTGGTAGACAAACCTAACCTTTAATTAATTATTTGGTTTGAAGTTAAAGAGATTTTAACAAAACAAAGCAAAAAAAAAAAAAGTTAAAAGAGACGTGTGTGTTCATGATAGATCGTGATCTTTCAACCGTTCTTCTTATTTATGGTTGCATGCTTCTATATAAATATCAAATTTAAGAAAATAATTTGCTGTTTATGTATACACCTAGCTACGTGTTTTGTTTTTTACCCCCACAAATTTTGTGGACTATAAGGACTTTTGACTTTCTGATGGAAATAAAACTCATGTGGTGAGCCTTTTTGGCATCTCCTGTGGTTCGCCTTTTTTAAGCAATATTATATAGTTAATTACATATTATGTTATTAAAATATATTTAATTTCAGAAAGAATACAATCTTCTTTTTATTTAATTAAACTTAATTTCATTTATTATCTCACTTTAGTTTATATCAGCCAAGTAATATATTCTTCAATCTTTAAGACCCAAATATTACTTTTAATATTATTTCAGTAAATTGAATAATATGCTTTTTTCGATTATCCTCAAATTTAAAACCTAAGTAGTAATGTTGAATCATGATAAAACAGAAAAGTCGGTCTAATTATAAATTTAGGTCTGTTTTCTATGATCTTAAGCTTATTTTTTCTAGAGCATATGAATTACTCATATACACTGAATGACAATCAACTGTTTCTCCATCGTCTAACATTCTTCTTAACATGACATCAGAACCAAAAAAAAACACATAAATTGAAGCAACAAATCGGACTCTTCTAGTTTTTCTTCATCTTTTTGGATAAAGTGCACACCGCACGTTTGCCTCTGCAAACAAAGCTTAACAAGTTTTTTTTTTTGATAAAGACGCTTAACAAGTTGGTACATATATTTATGTTTACAGAAAATATATAAATATATAAAACTTTCGTTTAAAATCAGTTCATCATAAATGAAACTTGTATTGGCTTGCTTGTACTCCAAAGGCGGCCGGGGTCCATTCATGCAATGACAGTTGGGTGAGTTAAAATCCAAAAATGCTCACATCACAAGTTTAGAGGGAAAAAAAATCGTCCGGTGATGGATACATATAGTAAACCTGTGAAAAATCATTTATGGATGATTAATTTCTCTGTCGGTTACTGACTAGGAAGAAGATCAATCAACTTTTTAACGTGTTAACTTTCAGTTTTGAGATTGTTAAAGATTTTTTGGACGACAAAACCTAATAACAATCTTAGGCTCTCACATACAGAAATTGAATCACGAATTGGTAAAGCTATAAACAGAGGATCACTAGATTAAGATGCATAATCAATAAGAAAATGAATAAGAGTAAATAATAAGCCTTGGTCTACTATGAGTTGAGAGAGGTAGATACAATTCATCTCTGACAGATATGGGGTTCAGATTAATGTGAATCTTTGTCGTGATAATGAAAACGATATCAGTTTTTTTGTGGACCCGATTAAATGGTATCTGAGGTTATGAAGTCGAACATTCTTATATATTATGGGTACTCTACGGTTCAATGTAAGATTAGCTTGCACAACTTGATTATAGGGTCCCTCTTTGTGTACTCGTTGTGATGACTTAAAATGTGGTCGTAAGGGTCATATACGCAATAGATCCTTATGCTTTGTGAGTATGCATGAGCCACGTGAAAGCATATTGAACTGTAAAAGCGTGGATTTATGGTAGGTCGTGATTGTTTAATGGTCGTTTCTTTTACTTGGGAGTTGGCCAATTCATTCATTACCGCCGTTGTTTACTTGTTTCTGGTAAAAGTGAAATTAGCATCGATATGAAGACATATACTTCGTGTCATTTCATCGATCTCTGTAACATCTGTCTAATATATTCTTTATCAAAAAACAAACACCTGTGTAATATATGAAAATGTTAGATTAAATTCGAATGATTCTAAAACCAAAAAAAAAAAAAAAAAATCGAATGATTCCATGTTGCAAATTTGTTCGCATAATGTTAGTTTTTTCCCAATCCATAGAAATTCGAAATTCCAGGCTGAAATCCAAACTAATCTTCCCAGTCCATAAAAAATTCGAATTTTTTGCTATTGAAAACGTCTATAGATGATCAAGTTGTAAGGTGCAAGATTTATTTAAGTGAAATAAGAAAAAAAAACGTGAAAATTTGCACTGAAGAGAAAGTGTACTGTGTGGGGTTGGATCAAAAAAAATGCGAGGTGCATGTTTTATTCACGAAAAACATCATTTCTTTAATTAAGACGTCTTCTTTACCACTCCAGTCCCTCAATGCCTCTACACTTGTATTTTTTATGTTTACTTTTTTTTTTTTTTTTTTTTTTGTCTCGACCCACATTTTGTGTGTTTTATGATTAACGTTAGTGTTTCTTTTCTTATAAACTCCGCACGTTAAACATATATCAGTCTGATTGTGAAGCTATTAGTGTACAAAACCTTATTGTAAATATGATTTTAAAAAGCATAAGATGTTATTAAAATATTATAAAAAATGTTAATTGTAACCACTTTCTTATTCGTAAAGGCAAAGAAAAGAGATTCGCCAAGGACAAGAAGCAAGCACAAGGTCATATAACTGATGTTTATCAGTTTCGGCAGTGAACATGTTATATAACATAAATAGTTTTTCTTAAGAAATTAAATCTCAAACCTTTTTTATGAAAGGAAATTAATTCTCTAACTTGGGTTACATCGTAGGTATCTATATATAGGAAATGATGATTCCTTTCTACGTAACCGGCTTCATGAAATACGGATGGTTAATATTTAATTACTTATACGATATAAATATATAAACACGTAGAGACTGTATGATAAGCCCATTAATATATGACCGGTAATATGATACACATTATATAATCAGGATCGGTTCAAAAATATGTTAGGTCGTATTTAAATTTTAAATATATTTTATATTCACATGTAAATATGTAAATGTGCATGTAGATTACGATGGAAAAAGATATCAAATGTAAATATATTCAAACAAAACTTTTGGGTTGTGTTGACAAAAAACTAATCTTTTGGGTTTTATATTACATCGTGTGCGTATAAGTGAGAACCTTTTGTAAGAAAACCTAATTAAGAAGCCGTTAACATTTCACTATATCAGTTCAACGGATCAGTCAGAATTGTCTGCATAGCTGATGTGTATGTATAAATATAATAGTAAATTTTGTAGTTATATTCAGACATACTGAAATTTCAATATTCTATATATATATATGTGTAGTTGAATAGTGGTTGAATAATGTAATGATTTATTCGTTAATTGTTTATAGCTGTATAATTAGATAGATATGGCCCTTGGGAAATCACGAGGAAATCGAATGATGTCCTCCACCATGTGCGTTTGCTAAATAACAAACACATACTTCTCTTTGCATTTTGGGATTTACTCCCAATTTTATTATTCTAATATCTCAACAACATATAAAATGGAAATGGTACTTTACTTAGCAACTAGCCCACAGTAGTCACCATTTGTCGTATAGCTAGAACTTTCACGTGCAAGCTAATGTATATTACTTTTCCTTGGGTCACTTATATTCATAAAAATAGGGAAAATATCGGATGATATATAAATAACAGCGTGTGATATGACTTTTCTTAGGAGAACGATGAGACTTAAGTGCCGATCTTCGCTATAACAAACAACGCTCTTTATAAAGTTTTGTGGGTTCCTCATAAGGAAGTATAAGCTTAGATGTTACCCAGTAGAAGCTATATGACTAACTGAAGTCTTTCCTATGTTTCTAATTACTACAAACGGTACGTTTTAGGTTGCCAACTCCGGTCACACAGACAGTCGACAAATCATGTGAAAATGTTTTTCCAAATACCGTAAAGTTGTTTTACTTAATTTTCATGAGTAATTAATTGTATATAGTGAAATGTATATTAAGTCAAATGTTTATATAATTGTAGCAAAATAGTTAATACGTGTTGGAAGAAACAAATTTAAAAGAAAAAAAGGTAGAGGAAACGCCTCAATTTGCCTTTGTTCAATACAATGTCTCTTGTACTAACCATAGATGTCTTGACTCAAGCTGTAAGTGGTCAAGAAAAAATTGATTAAAGTTCACTAATTTGGTGGATGGACTTGATGTAACTAAAACTCACATGTAATCCATGTTTTAAAATTCGCTAGGCAGTTGGGGTGGGCCTAGTAAACGATTAATCAGGGATAAATTCTAGGTTATTTTAATATTTTTAAAATATATTTATCTATTATATTAAACTTTTAAATAATATTATTTTCAAAATTATAATAAATACATAAAAACGTAGTATTAATAATTTTTTATGATTTTTATTTAAAATTTTAACATAATTTATTATAAAACATCACAAATTCTCAATATACATATCTGAATAATAAAAACAAAATTTTATTTTATACTTACAATATAAAAATAATCGGATTATATATGTCTAGCCGGAAAATAATTGGATTAGGCAGAGAGTAATCGGTTAACTGATTTCATCAAAATTAATCATTAATTGTGGTGGCGAGCGAGTGTTAGGCTAACAAGTAAACGGGATGTAATCGGAAGTATGCGAAGATTTTTAAACATGTAATATAATTAAGACTTATCGATCGAGACAGTTAGGTTTATAAAAACTAGAATGGTGAACTCAAAAAGGTAAAATACCAACTAAATTCAACTAAATTGTTTGCTAGCAGTTTCGAATAATGTTCGGTTTATTGGTCTATAATCATGATTCTATTTGAGCTAGAAGGACAAAAAAAAAATCTCTTGTTGACGGTAACAAGACAACCAAAAACTTATAGAGCATTTTGGAGGAGAGATCAAGAAGATAGTGGATCGTTTGGCCAAAATAATAAATTATATCAACAAGGCAAGTTGTCTTGCTCTCCAGTATCAAATTTTGAATGGTTTAAACACACCAAACACTTAAAAAGGTTCTCTTTGTTCAAAGTCTACTAGAAGGTTAATGAGGCGGCATTTACAACTTGTTTTTGCAAGATGATTCATTGATTTGTTAGGCTAAACCGAGTTAATTTTGTTGAAAAGCTCTAATTAATTTAAATCTCATCACGGATTCACGAAGTAATTCTACAGTTTGTTTACAAAGCAAAACAAAATTGATTTTAGAACCGAATTAACGGATAACCAAATTAATCTAAACCAACATTTTGTTCTGTTAGCAATTGACTACACAATTTGTTCTAATTGTGTTGTTATTCCCGCATCAAGTGCATTTGTTCAATCAAACTAATTCTCCTACAATTAGTACGGTTCAAACTTGTTTAATATTATGAAGAAAAAACAGATAATTGTTTATCCACCAACTACTTCTTTTTGAAAAAAAATAATATCAACCAATTACGATATATAAAATCGGTGATGATATTTTTTTTCTGGCAAAAGCCAAAGACAAAAAAACTAAGCCGCCAATCAATTATCATGTTGTCATTGTTTTATAATGCATTGATTATATATATGTTTTCTACTTAGATTTAGGAAAACTAAACAAAAGTATATATATTATATATATGGGTCTCTTTTATATTTGTTACGTCTAAATGAAAAACAGAGAAAAATCACCATGGATTAAGATTAAAACGTTTCAATAGGAAAGTATCCGAATTTGTGAATAAACAATGGAATTCATACATATTTATGGTTTAAAGTTATATATAAAGGAATGATGTGACAAAAAAGAAGTTATATATAAAGAATTAAATCTATAAATATATCATTAACTTACACGAATAAAAAATTCAAAATTGTAATGGTAAAGTTTCTTTCTTCTTAACCCTTAATAACTTACTTAGCGTGTCATAAGTCTCCAATTTGGTTTCACGAACGATGTAACGTAATACGTGTCCAAGAAAAACAGAAAATAAAAAATTTCTTCTTAAAATATTTTTAATGACAAAATAAAATAATAATAATAAATAAATAAAGATTTTTTTATAAATTAAAAAAAAAAATTGGAGTCTTTGTCAATGTTTACAGATCTTCCCCTTTATATAAACAAATCTCACAAACCCGAAAAAAACACCAAACCCTTTCTTCACCACATTCTCACTGAGCCCAAAACATTCTGATCAAAGAGAGAGAGAGATCTTTCCTCTATTTTCTCTCTCTTCTCCCTCCGGCAATGGTTGCTGCTATGGACCAGCGCAGCAATGCGAAGGAAGATTCCGACGCCGGAAACCGGAAGGAGGAAGCAGTGTTTGATCCCAGTGCACAGCCACCGTTCAAGATCGGAGATATAAGGGCTGCGATTCCTAAACACTGCTGGATTAAAAGCCCTTTAAGGTCAATGAGTTACGTCGCCAGAGATATTTGCGCCGTCGTGGCTATGGCCGTCGCCGCCGTGTATGTTGATAGCTGGTTCTTCTGGCCTCTTTATTGGGCCGCTCAAGGAACCCTTTTCTGGGCCATCTTTGTCCTCGGCCATGATTGGTAATTTTTTT
This sequence comes from Nasturtium officinale, assembly GCA_963854855.1. Classification (NCBI taxonomy): domain Eukaryota; kingdom Viridiplantae; phylum Streptophyta; class Magnoliopsida; order Brassicales; family Brassicaceae; genus Nasturtium; species Nasturtium officinale. The sequence goes on along the minus strand of OY978511.1, from coordinate 5,499,628 downwards.
TATTAAATTTTTTCTTCAAGTTGATAATTTTAATTATTGATTTTTCATATTAAATTTTTTTTCATAATCCTTTCCTTTATTTTTATTACTTTTTGCTGCTTTTTTTTTCATTGCTTCGATTTCGTGAATGTCTGTGAATGCACGTTTGATTAGTATTGTAGCTGACTTCATTATTTGTTCTTTTTAGGTTACTTTAAAATATTTATAAAAAAAAACAGAAAAAGAGGATCCAATATTTCTGTTTTTAGATTAATTTTTTTTCCATTAATGTTCCACGATGATTAGTCGTAAGACTCGTAACAAATATCTTCTCTATTTTTATTAATTCCGCATTTCATGGATCTACGTTCGAAGTTCCCAAATAGTTTTATTTATTTCCTCTAGATCTCCGGAATTTTTTTAATTATAAAAGAAAATGTTTTCTTTCCTTTTTTGTATTAAGTTTCAAGATTTAGACACGTCATATATCGACTTTATTAATGATACCTTCGTGAAACAATAAATAGTAAATACAAATAAATGAGTATATATTTATGAATAATGAATGAATGTAAAATAATGACAGTGGACATGGGAGTTTCTCGGACATTCCTCTGTTGAACAGTGTGGTTGGTCACATTCTTCATTCCTTCATCCTCGTTCCTTACCATGGTTGGTAAGTTATTTATCTTATTTTATTTTAAAATATTATTAGCTTACTAGTTTTCGTATTTATTACTGTTTATTTATTTATGCGCATTCGTAGTAACTTCATTTTTATTTGTTTGCTATATGCAATTTCGTAATTAAATAATGCATGTGACTATGTCAATGTGAGGTAGGCTTTTCTTAGCATCAAATCTTAGAAACGAGAGAAAGAGAATCTAAACTTTTATTAAATGCTGTGGGCCTATCTATGGCCTATTAGCCACCTGAACTAGAAGACTTTAATTTTAGTCTAGTGTACCTTTGTATCGTTAAAATTTAATTTTCTTGGTTAGAGATTATGGTGTTTTTAATGTATTCACCGGCTGAAGTAGATCACAAGCTGCAATATTGAAATGCATCATTTGAATTAAATTGTTAGTATCTGTCCCGAAAACGACATTATATTAATATTTTTATATGAATATAAATGGGGCGGCTGCAGGAGAATAAGCCACCGGACACACCACCAGAACCATGGCCATGTTGAAAACGACGAGTCTTGGGTTCCGGTAATATTCCCCGGCTCTCGCATTTTTCATCTTTTTATTTTAATTTATTTGTTTTCTCGTAATTCCAATAATATTTATATGTTCTTAGGTTTTTTTTTATAGTGTTTTAGTGTATGTTTTTCCAATTTGAGGTCAGCTGATTTTTTTAACAACGACCCACCTGTCAGATTTGTTATTAGCTGCTGTAAAAAAGATATGAAAGTGTCATAGTTCTCTAGTAATTGATTTTTTTTCTATTTCGTGTGATTTATAAGGACTAAACTTTATCAGAAAATATAACTTTAATAATGGACCACTTATATTCGAGTCCTTCGTAAAAACGATTCTCCTCGAAGTTCGTTTTCTTTTCTTTGATATTCTTTTTCCATCTTTGTTGGCGTTTTCGTGATATTTTGTCTGCCTCTTGATTAAACTAACAATAACACAATAAGGAAAAACTTAAAAAAACACACCACATGCAAATAAGTTGATACGAATATATAACCATAATGTTAATTTTATATTGCTAATAGTCATTTTAATCTTCAGTTACCAGAAAAGTTGTACAAGAAATTGCCCCACAGTACTCGGATGCTCAGATACACTATCCCTCTCCCAATGCTCGCTTATCCTCTTTATCTGGTAATTTTAATTCTTAATTCTTCTTCTAACAGTTACAATAATTGATTTCAGATTGTTAAACTAATTTAATGTAATTTACAGTGGTACAGGAGTCCTGGAAAAGAAGGCTCACATTTTAACCCAAAAAGTAGTTTATTTGCTCCAAGTGAAAGAAAGCTTATTGCTACTTCAACTATTTGTTGGTCGATAATGTTGGCTACTCTTGTTTTGCTTTCATTCCTCGTCGGTCCAATCACAGTTCTTAAAGTCTATGGTGTTCCTTACATCGTAAGTCATTAATATGAGAAATTTTAGGAGATTAGTATTAATATAATTTGTTTCTTGACATAAAAATTTGGAATTATTTATGCAGATCTTTGTAATGTGGTTGGACGCTGTTACGTATTTGCATCACCATGGTCACGATGAGAAGTTGCCTTGGTACAGAGGCAAGGTAATTACAATCAAAATATTATTTACTTTTCTTATTAGAAAAACAGCAAAAGATCTGATTAATTGATTTGTGGTTATTAGGAATGGAGTTATTTACGTGGAGGATTAACAACTATTGATAGAGATTACGGAATCTTCAACAATATTCATCACGACATTGGAACTCATGTGATCCATCATCTCTTTCCACAAATCCCCCATTATCACTTAGTTGATGCCGTGAGTGATCATTTTATTATATCGAGTTTAGTTAATACGTAATCCTAATTAAAGGGGTGATTAATTAGTGATTTTTTTTTTTTATATAATTGACAGACGAAATCAGCTAAACATGTGTTGGGAAGATACTACAGAGAACCAAAGAGGTCAGGAGCAATACCAATCCACTTGGTGGAAAATTTAGTCGCAAGTATTAAGAAAGATCATTACGTCAGCGACACTGGTGATATTGTCTTCTATGAAACAGATCCAGATCTCTACGTTTATGCTTCTGACAAATCAAAAATCAATTAATCTATTCCTTTTATTTTAGCTCTATTAGGAATAATTTATCCAGTCCTTTTTAAAATTTATTTATTGTTGTTCTAAATTAAAAGTGTACTCGTGAATTTTTTTTTTCTCTTTAATGTATTTACATTACAAGACATGAAGTTTTGTTTTGTATTTTTTTAAATTATCATCAAAAAGATCTGAATACTTTGTTGTTTTAGACAAGAAAAAGGAAAAGAAAAAGACAGTTCCACTAAAAGCTCGACAAACTGCACGCCGTTTGTGGTCCCTATCGCAACAACAATGTGTCACAGAGTTGTCGCTTTTTAAGTTATGGGCTTACTTTATGGCCCAAACATATCTAAGGCCTCTTTAAATACGCATTTCAAGGAGATATCTGATTGTTCTCTCCGGTTTATCTTTCATTAAATATAATCAAGAACAAGAAAAACATTTTTTTTTAAAAAGGTTACATGAATTTTATCAATGAATCCGAAACTATTCCAACTTTTTTACTCTTTGTAACAACTACAGAAGCTAAAAATTGGGATAACAATCACAATTTGGTCTTAAAATGGAGAGAATCTTTTCTAAAGTTTCTCCGTGAAAAAACAGATTGAAAATCTCTTTCATACTTTTATTTATTTATTAATTTATTTTTAAGAATCTCCACTTCTGCAAATGTTTCTTATGTTTTTTAGTAATAATAATTTTATTAAACCAGCCCACAAAAGAAATTGGACATGGGCCTTACACGTTTATTACTCTATTACAAAATAAAGGCCCAACAAAAAATTCCGGTACACTGGGATCGCAGATGCTCAGTCGAACACCACCAGGGAAGCACACCTAACAAGTCTGGCGATTACAAGGTCACATGCTATTTTTTTCACCTAAGAGGGATATATACACAATACAGCGATTACGGGTGGAAAGCGAATGTTTCAAAAGAACGTGGATCAAAAAGTAATTATGTAAGAATTTTTGTAAATATTCCAAGAACATGTTGTCTTGACATGCGTTAAGTAATTATTGATTCAGATAGAAAAATTGAAAATAAATGACGGAACGATGATTATGTTTCTATTATAGAGAGAGAGATGGAACTTTTGGGTGGTGTCTTTGTCGTGTTAGTGACACTACCACGACAATGTTGTGTTAATTGGTCAATTTTGATGACAAACTTTTTCTATGTTTTTTATAATTAACGACTCAAAACCAGAATTCTAAAAATGGTATACGCTATACCCCTTAAGCCATCCGATTAACATTTAAACTGTTTAAATTTTTTAAAAATCGGTTTATATTATACGAATAGTTAGATTTAACAAAAATATATAATAATTAAATAAATTAAACACTAATTACATGAGTTACGACTTATGTGCTATATGCGGATTTAATAAATTAATTAATATCTATGTTTTATATAAAAAATTGTTACTTAAAAAACTAAATTACAAAACATTGATATTTTGCATGTTTTATAATTTAAATTTTTTAAATCAGTCAATTTTATAATTTTATTATGTTATACAACTTATAATATATTATGTTAATATATATATATATATAAATATATATTTTTATAATAAAAATACTTAAACTGGTTAAACCGCTTAAAATCATCTAGGTTCCGACTAGGCGTTCTAGCTGATAGGCGAAGGGACACCACCCAACTAGCGCCTAACGCTTTTTTGAACATTAGTCAAAACCGAGATTAACATTTTTGTTTACAACAATAAAGTTTATCAATGCATGAGGTTTATTTATGTGTCAAATAAGTAACATTTATTTGAAAATTGTTCAAATACTAATGCATGATGGTTATATGTTTCGAAATAATAAAGACAGATACCAAAACTGAAGAGTAATGTTGTTTTAGAACTACTAAAAATAGAGTTCAAGGCCTAATTAACACTTAATGCATAAGGTTGTCGCAAAAAAAAACATTTATTGCATAAAGACATCTACCAGAACTCTTCTTTTAGGCTTGTAGCTACTAAAAATAGATTTGATTGCCTTTAAAGCCCTTTCACATCACAAACTCAGATACACTAAATGACGATGTATTAAAATGGGTGTTTTGTGAAATTTGATTTAAAATGAAAAATCATATATTATTGAAACTTGAATTTTAAATTATCATTTAAAATACAGTGTTATTGAATTAATGATTTTAAAATATTTATTTAAATCTAGTATTATTGAAAATAGTATTAAAATTTAATTTAATAATTTCAGTAGAGATTTAGGAGATTTCTTTGTTAAAAATACAAAGAATCAAATCTCATGGTTTTAGATAAAATTTCATAAAATTTAATAACAAAATTTCTAAATCACTAAAATTTAACTAAATTATCTCAAAACTCATTAAAACTTCATCTTAAAACTTATTACAACTTAAATCACTTATTTTTTTTTGTCTCAACAGCTTGGTCTGTATAAAAGGCTTACATCAGATTAAAAAGCGCACTAAGAAGTCCAATAACAACTCCGGCGTATTTTAGCAATCATTAGTAAACATAAAACTATTCTTGCTACCTTCTTCAACTGTTCTTTCGATTCAGCAAAAACGATCACGAAGATGGCGAGAGCAAGCTCTATTTTAATTGGAACAATCCTCATCATTGGAACCTTATCTTTAATCCAGGTAACTTTGTTTATATCCTCTCTATTCTGGATCTGTTCAAAGTTTAGTTACATCCATTCAACTCAAGAATCTAAACCACAATGATCCAGATCTATAAACATGTTCTTTAGCTTCAAAAATCAAGAATGATTTGTGTTTACTGTTTCTTATGTTCCTAATATAAATAGTTATGAAAGAATTTGTGATTGAGTTCTGTGGTTTCAATATATTAGGCAAAAGAAGATCTGAAGGAGATTACTCACAAGGTTTACTTTGATGTACAGATTGATGGAAAATCTGCTGGTATTATTTGATTCAATGATCTTTACTTAAATTTTTTATGATTTGTTTATGATTCTTGAGTTTCTTTTGATGTTTGATTGATTCTTTGATTACTATTTATGTTGTAGGTCGAGTTGTTATGGGCTTATTTGGTAAAGCAGTTCCTAAAACTGCAGGTAAAGTAATATATAGTTTGGATCATTGACTATTTTAATGTGTATATGAATCTTAAACCCAAGTGAGTAATCTGTGTTTGTGTTTACCTTTTTCAGAAAACTTCAGAGCTCTGTGCACAGGTAATATGGTGTATATATATAACTATATGTTATGTTTAGGCACAATCTTGAAACAATGTTACAAGGCGGATAACGAGTGTGCCGGTGTCTCCCTGAACACTTCTTTGGAGGTTTAATGTAGAGTTATTGATGAAGATCATATGGTTTTGAGATCATATTTTGAATGTTTTCACAATGTTGAGCTGCATGTTGTTCATGACTTTTCGGAACCGGTTTGTGATACACAGGAGAGAAAGGTGTTGGAAAGAGCGGGAAACCTTTACATTATAAAGGAAGCAAATTCCATAGAATCATTCCCAGCTTTATGATCCAGGGAGGTGATTTCACGCACGGGAACGGTATGGGTGGAGAATCAATCTATGGTAAGAAGTTTGCAGATGAAAACTTCAAGCTGAAGCACACCGGACCAGGTGAGTAATCAGTTCTTTAAGCTAAGTTTTGGGAAATGTATATAACAATATGTTGTGAAGGCTGATGGGTTGACATGTCAATGGACACATAGGTTTTCTTTCCATGGCAAACTCGGGGGAAGACACAAACGGTTCACAGTTTTTCATAACAACCGTGACAACAAGCTGGTTAGATGGAAGGCATGTGGTGTTTGGTAAAGTGGTACAAGGAATGGATGTTGTCTATAAGATTGAAGCTGAGGGAATGCAAAGTGGAAATCCTAAGAGCAAAGTCGTTATCGTAGACAGTGGAGAGCTTCCTCTCTAAAACCCTAAACATTTGTTCTTCTTCTTGAGGATATAAAGGTTTTTTAAAGTTACTTTTTACAAGTTAGTTACACTCTTATGTTATCACCAAGAACAGAAATACATAATCACTTTTAAGTTTCAAAAGTTATTCTTAGTAATAATGCAGTGAGCTTTTTGATTTTTTTTCTTTTTCTTCTTCACCACTTATTGTAAAATTCAACAAAAGATCATTGTTCCAAAGATTAAACGCAGACACAATTGAAATAAACAAAGAGTAGAAACAACAAGAGCATTTTGTATTCAATAGAATTGGATAAGCCTTCCGTTTCAGAACTAGTCTGTTTTTGTCTTGACTAAAACCACAATTAACAACAAAAAAGGGCATAGGAAGATATTTTCCAATACCACAGAGACATTTTAAGCCAAATCTTTCAATTTGTGATTTGGATGCAATGATACAAGCAATAATGTAGTCACAATCTAAAACTCTTGTGCCTACAAGGCTCTACCATTTTCAAATAACCCACTCTTCATTCATTGCTCATCGATTAGACATTCTGAGAGCTGATGGAACAACATGCAAAATCAAGAACAGAGCAGAGAATAAAGGTGGAATACATAAGCATAAATAACTTAGAACACTGTAGAAACCGCATGAGACTAATCCAAAATATCCTAATTAACCACATTCATGGCTTGAAAATATCCTAATTCAACACCAAAATACACTGCTAAGTCTGTTAATTACATATATATATATACAACATGAAATCAGATAAAAACTACGCTCAAGAGCTCCTTCCGCCGCCGTAGGAACCGGTGGTGGTTGTTGTAGTCTCGCTACTCTTGGCCATCCTCCGCCGATCATCGAATTTTTTGGTGAAATTTACGGATAAATCGGAGTAAATCTCCATAACTCTTGAAATATTACCGTTGATTTCGTTAATCAAGTCAACGTTTCTAGCGACGTTGTCTGGTATCCGCGACCGGTGGTTGTCGTTGACTCGTTGGATCAAATCACGATTCTGATCAAGAACGAGTTGCGCACGCTTGAATCCATTACTTAACGTATCCCATACCTCTACGTCGTTAAACTCCTCATCCGTCGTCGCCACATCGACGTCGTTAATCTCTAAAGCTCGGCTGTTTCCGACGAGCGATTTATGTCTCGATGCTTCTTCCATAGTTTTAAAAAAAAATCTAAATTTGTTTAACAATTTGATGCCATGGAAATGGTTTTGTTTTTATATTTAGGTTCTGTAGGAAGAAGAAGAGAGCGAATTGGCGTGACACGTGGAGGAACCGACTTGAAAAGCGTTATTTAGTTGAGAAAATGACCGTGACGTTATTTTGTGAAGGACCAATGGGTATTGAAATGAAGGAGGATATGATTGGATGGGTGACGTAGAAATGTGACGGTAGTTGAAGAAAGGTGAAGAATCATCAACTTTTAGTATATTTAGAGCATCATTATCCCAGATACTGATATAAGTGTCTTCCAAATAATATAATCTTAAAATTTAAAGACACTTATATAAAAATGTTTTAAGTGTCTAGACAGAGACACTTTATTGGTTTTAAAGACATTTGGTATTTTTTTTTCAATTTTTTCTTTTCTTTTAAAGTTAAAAACCCCCAGTGAAAAATGTGGATGGAAGTGCTCTTACGGATCTACATACGATCATTGTATGCACATCGTTAAGACACTTTCCCTGTCTTCTGGTTCTGTTAAGGTCTGTCTCTTTGTCTTCTTATTTCTTGTCTTAATTATTAGTATCATTTTTCTGGTCTGAATATGACCACTAGTGTTGTGTTTCAGGATATGTATTCAAGAAGTATAGAATTACCTCTGTTTAAACCTTGTTAAGCTTTATTTTGAGGGTGATACAAAACAAGGTTGAAAAGTAATGCTACCACGTCTGCTCAACCAATCTCCAAAGCTAGAAACTTTGGTCCTCAAGGTATCTCTCAATTTTTAACTTTAATATATGTATATAATTAACCAGGGAATTAACATGGTGATCCTAACTAATTGACTCTGAATATATATATTAACTACATATTCAGTGTACAAAACTATAAACCCTAATCAGAGCAAAACTGATTCTTATTTTTTGGGTTTTGTTTTTCATCAATGTCAACAAAACTAACTTTTAAGTCTCGGAGGTAAGATAAAAAAAATCCTAATTACACGTAAAATGTAGAACCAGTGCAGTGACAAACCCAAAAATATCAGAGTGAGTCACTTGAGAGTGATAACACAAGACTTCTATCTTCTTTGGAAATTGAGGTACTTGACGGAAAGGGCAAATGCAGAGAAGAAGACAGCACAAAAGCCAACAAGAACAGCAGCAGATACACCGATCATGTCTGGCTCGTAGCCGAAGAATTGTTCAATGAATTCTTTGACCGTGCCATGGAATGTTGGCTCGTTGATAATGGTATGCACGTCACCAAGCTGTGAAAGGATTACTCCTTGAAGTGTCCACGCCACTGGACATATGTAATAGAACCATATCCACCACACTGGAATCAACTGAACAACCCAAAAAAAGGGTTTAAAGATTGTGGACAAAACTAAGTCACAGATTCTTCAAATGCGTTTACAGTTACATTTTGTGTATAATCTAGCTACCTTTCCACTTTGATAACAGTATAATACTTACAGGTTTTTGGACGAGGAAACCAGAAGGAAGATTCCAGAGAGAGTAAAACGCAGAGGAGATAACCGCGGCTTAGTGTTGATTTGGGGTTAGACCAACCGCCATCATTCCATAGAAGGTGAAGTAGGTGAAGGTGAGGAACATGAACACCAGATAGAGAATAAACTTGCCTGCGTTTTAATGTTATTATTGTTATTATATAGTTGATGCAGATAGAGAAAGATTAAGATTCAAGAAAATGATCAGTCAAAACTTACTTAATGTTCTTTCAAAACCAATGGTGAAGTATGTGATGACACCGTAGAGAAGGGTTTGAGTGAGTATGTAAGGTATCTCCACAAGACCTTGAGCTGCTGCATAAGGAATTGGAGCATACATTCCTGCTGCTTTCTCTATAGAACACTGTTCTTTCGATTGAAACGATTGGTTGTACCGATGAAGCGTTACTAACTCCAAGAAATAGACAAGCCGAGTACAGTGACCAAATCTTGTGTAGAAGTCCTCTTGGAACCAATGTCCCAGATAAACGCAGCTACCGTTGTGAAGACCAATCTGACGAGATTGTATTCTGGACTTCTCCAATAGACAAGTAAAACTGAATAGAAATTGAGATAGTTGGTTTTGTGGGTATCTTGAAGTAAAACTTATTGGCTTTGAGCCTTCTGGTGGAAGGCTGAGCTGCTTAATGTTTGCCTCTGCTTCTCTGTATAGATAACAAAATACGGTTACATAATTATTATTTTGATAGTGCTTTTAAAAGAAGTTGAAAATGTAGCTAAATGAGTTGTGATTATTACCTAAACTGTTCAGATTTTTTGTATATATCTGTAAAGTCCATGTTAAAATTCTCCTCTAAAGCAGGCGTAGTTACTTCAAGCATCCAAGTTGCTGCATTGTAACCACTAGAAATTATAGGTACTCCATTAATCCCCTGTAGAAGAATTCAGGTTTGTCTTAGTTTACTTGCGATACAAGCATCTAAGTGTCGAGATAAAAAACAGAGGAAAACAAGTACCTGGAAGTAGTCTACTAGAACCTGTGAGTGTTTACCCAATTTCCCACCATATATAACTTGTCCTCCTCGTTTCATTAGAAGCAGCTGTATTTTTTTTAGGTTAAGCGAAAAATCACAGACGTTAAGCTCATCTATTGGTAACAATTCATAACAATACTTGTAATACAAGCAATCTTAGGGCAAACCTCGTCAAAGGCCTCGAAAATGTCAATGCTGGGTTGATGAATGGTGTAAACCACCGTTCTTCCAGTGTCAACAGTGTTCCTTACAGTCCTCATCACAATTGTAGCTGCTCTTGCATCAAGTCCAGATGTTGGTTCATCCATGAAAATTATTGATGGATTTGCTACTAACTCAACTGCTATTGTTAGACGTTTCCTCTGTTCTGTAGAAAGTCCGGTTGTACCGGGTAAACCTACTAACGCATATCTCAAAGAATCAAGCTCTACAAGTCTCATTACTTCTTCCACAAATTCCTAACAAAACATGAAAATATCTTATTAGTCAAAGCCATCCAAATCATAACCAAATGCAGTAAAAACTCATTCATACTAATTTACTCACCTTTTTCTGTTCTTTACTGATATCTGTAGGAAGACGAAGACTAGCGGAAAACCAAAGGGACTCTTCAACAGTGACTTGAGGAGAATGTATATCGTTCTGCTCAACATATCCAGAGATTCTAGCAAATGTTCTTTCCTCTTTTGTATGACCAGAGATTCTTATATCTCCCTCGGCATATCCACCTGTCTTTCGACCCGCGAGAACATCCATCAATGTAGTCTTTCCCGCACCACTTGATCCAACCAAAGCTGTCAGAACACCAGGTGAGAAAACTCCACTCACGTTTGATAACAGTTGTAGCCTTGTTTCTGGGACACCTTGAGAACGCATTTCCTGAGATTTTAAAATAGAATCTTTAAGTAACCATTTATAAGGGATAATACCACCAAAGCAAAACAGAGAAAGTGAGTTTTTAACCTTTGGCATATCAACATAATAGTTGACATTGTGGAAAGTCATTGTTAATGGTTTGAATGGAAGAATCATTCCCTTTTTCTCGTTTTTTTTCTTGTTTTGGATCTGATACTAAAGCAGTTTTGGTTTCTTCATTAGGATCGTCTAAAACAACTGCTCGAGCTTTTCTTAGAGCTACAAGAGAAAACCAAAAGAACTAAGCTTTCATAATAAAGCTACATACATATATAAGAAATGATCATTAGCAATAGAGATTCTCACGGTTAAGATAAGCCAAAGCAATGGTGACTATGTTGTTGAAGAGAAGTGCATAACCAATGAGAACCGCAATCCCAATCCAATACCAATTGTCATTTGTGGGAAAACTCCGTAGCTCTAGAAGGTTGAGTCCAATTGTAGTATTCGATATAGAAGATGGCTGCATGATATTCAAAAGTCTATAGTTAATATTCTAACAAAGTATTATAAAGTAGAAAAAAAGAGATTAGTTAACATACACTCATCCATCGTGTGGCTAAAAACATTTGTAACAAGCTCCCAACTTTAATTTTAGACTTATAGTTATGTCTTCTATGATAATCAATTACATGATTTACCGAGTCTTTATATGTTTATGTTATCAATGTTTTTAAACACATTCAAAAGGGAGATCACATAATATCCAGAGCAATTCTGTAAAACCAAATTAGTCTTTTGTTTAATGATCAGTTTGGTTTATGTAACAACCAACTATTCAGTTTTGGAACTTATATTAAACCAAGTTAAGTTCAGACTTAAAAGAACTTGACTTGATTGATGTCGATGAGGAACACATTATCATGGTTCAACGGTAAATGAATCAAAAACCAAAACAATTATTTTGATGAGACAAATGAAAACTATACTCCAAAGATTGCATCAAAAGCACATTTTTCAATACTCTTAGAACATCACAAGGTTTGAAGAACATTGCACAACAAAAACCTCGAGTAATAACCGCGCCAAAAAGTAAAACACAACGCCTAACATGATCGATACAGGAAGAGCCGGTAAAGCCTTCTGATACACAGACAAGAGCATCAATGTGATTCCCAAACCGGCTATGATCGCCAAGTAACAAGCGTAAACCGTCATCAGATCATACATTGCAGCTCTCCCAACCAAAACACTATAGAAGATGAAATCCCCAAGCCCTAACTTAATAGCACCTGAAGATCCCAACCCAATTCCTTCAAGAAAAGTCTCTGAATTCTCAGCCTGATTAGTTCTATGATCAATCAACGGCACAGATATCTCTGATCCTCCACTAGAACCCAAATCTTCTTCTACTTCTTCTACAACTTCTACTGATCTAACCACACTTAATTCATTTCGATTAGCATTGTTCTCAACATCATTCTGACTAGATCTCCTTTCTCTCCAAACTCTCCTCTGAACCAAACTAGTATCATTTCGAATCACGGGCCGTGCTTCGTAAACCAAAGCTGGGATATCTTCATCTCTAGAAATAGCCATTTCCACAAGCAAACGTAATGGACCAACAGGTAAAAGAACAGCAGCAATATCATAAAGAGCCAAAGCAACAAGAAGAACCCAAGTTGTCCATTCAGGTAATAACGTGAAGAAGTAAGCAACTAAAACACCAATCCAAACTAAGTAAGCTTGAGTGATCAAAATCGAGAATTTGGAAATGAACACAGCGAATACACCAACGACGGAGAAATTGAAGAGAAGTATCAAAAACGTGATACAATCAATTGGGAATCTAAATCTATCAATCAACAAAACCAAGATTTCACCACCTAAGTTTCCTAAAACGATGAAAGCTGAGAAACCCATGTAAAATTTGAGGAATTTAATACATCTGAGATAAAAGAGAAGGACGAGGATGAATGTTGCAACTGTGATTGAAGCGACGAAAACGAGTGAATTCAAAAAGGCACCTACGAATTTATCCCATGATGAGTCTGAATCGGTTTCGGAGTAAGCTGCGGTGGCTATGGAGGAGAAAGAGGAAGAGGAGGAAGAAGGGTCTGAGCTTAGGATACAGACTAGAAGCACGACGGTGAACATACATATTGAGACAGGTGTGAGGATCGCGATGAGTTCTTCGCCTAGTGAATCTAGAATACTTCTGGGTCTTAGGTTTTGATCCATTGGGTATTCAAAGATTTCAGCTTTCGCTGCTCAGATTGATAAATTCGATGGGGATGCTTAAAGATCAGATCATTAGAGGAAGCTAAAGGGCGTCCCTTGTTTCAGAATTTGTTTTATAATCATTATTATTAAATAATATTCCTTTATAAAATTTATGAATAATCATTTTATTTATTTATTTATTTGGGTAGTAATGTTTTTTCTTTACGTTTCAGAATCGGTGTATTTATTGGATATAATCAAGTTTATCGATTTAACAGAAACAAGAAAATACTCGACAATTTGAAATGTAATATCAAGTTAAAATTCCAATAAAAGAAAAGAAAAACATTTTTAGTCAGTAATTTTTAGGTGTCCCTTTGTTTGATGTTGTGACCTTATTGTTAGTATTACAAAAACAAAAACAAAAACGAAGCTTTAAAATATTAATTTTATTACAGTTTTTGATCTTCTGGAACTTTCTAATTTCATGAATGATCTTTGATATGATTGTAATACACGAGGAACAAATACAAAATTTGACTGAGGTTCTTCTAGGAATCTGAAACTTCACCAGAAATCATTACAAGAACACTTCCCATTTCTGAAATGATGAAACCTATACCGGTCCCTCACTATAATCTCTCTATCATAGAGCTGAGATATTAGCTTAGCAACTGAATGACAATCTCCACATACCCTTAGATTCTTAATAACCCGAATGGCCTTTGGAGCCTCTGTTGATATCAGTCCATAACAAATCGCTAGCTTCTCACTATGCAGATTCAGGGATTGCTCCTTCATTTCTTCCTCATCAATGATCTGCAGAACCTGAGACATCTCTGACTCATAACCATTTGATTTCAATCTATCCATAACCTCGTTTAGCTTCCCGTACACCTTCACTGACATCGGGTGAGCGTTATCTCCAGAGAGAAACTCGTGAATCATGCCATCAATTTCAATTGAGCTGCATCCTGGTTCTTTCTTCAGTCCAGTGATTCTCATGTGCTTCCTTAGCTCAGATACGCTTTCCCATTTCCCGGATTTAGCATATGTATTTGATAGGAGCACATGTGCACCATCGTTCCTAGGTTCCAGTTCAAGCAGACGGGTACAAGCCATTTCAGCAAGATTCAGATTAGCATGGATCTTACAGGCTCCTAGGAGCGCTCCCCAAACAGAAGCACTTGGAAGAATCGGCATTGCCTCTATGAACTTCACAGCTTTTTCCAGATAGCCTGAGCGGCCAAGAACATCAACTATGCAAGCGTAATGCTTGTCCTCAGGAACAATTCCATAACTCGATTCCATTTTGTAGAATAACGACTCAGCCTCATCCACCAAACCGGTATGGCTACAACCACAGAAGACATTGGTGAAGGTCACACCATTAGGCTTTACATTCTCCTCTTGCATTTTATAGAACATATTAACGGCTTCATTTCCACATCCGTGCATTGCCAAGCCACCAATCATTGCACTCCACACAAACACATCTCTTTTATCTACATAACTAAATACTTCACGGGCCTTTTCAAGATCTCCGCATTTCGAATACATATGAATCAGTGCGCTTGTAACATAAAAATTCAACTTAATACCATGCTTTTTGATGTAGTTATGAATCCATCTACCTAATTCCAGTGCCCCTACCTGAGCACAAGCCGAGAGAGTACTTACCAGTGTGATCTGGTTTGGCTTTGTGTTCTTCTGAAGCTGCAGCTCATGAAACACTAACAGTGCCTCATTAGGTTTACCATTCTGCTCATAAGCAGATATAAGAGCATTTCACGCAACAATGTCCTTCTTAGGCATAGAGTTAAGAATACCTCTAGCAGCTTCGTAATCTTCTGAAATAGCATACCCATCAAGCATTGTCGTCCATGTGACACTATCCTTCTCCTCCATTTTACTGAACAGCCTTTTCGCATCCTCTATGCTTCCACATTTTGTGTACATATCAAGCATCGCATTACACAATGTCAAGTTCATGTTTACTCTGTTTTCTTCTATATAAGAACAAACCTGCTTCCCAAACTTTAGATTCCGTATCTTAGCACAAGCAGACAAGACCCCAACCATTGTCACATGACTTGCCTTAACGTCTTCTGATTCCATCTTCTTAAACAATTCCAAAGCCTTATCTGGAGAACCCTTTTGCACAAACCCAGTAATCATGGAATTCCACGAAACAACATCCTTTTCTTGGATCGTAGTAAATACTTTACAAGCTGAATCTAAATCTCCGCAAGAAAAATAACAATGTATCAAAGAATTCGCAACGAAAACATCACATCCAACAGCTGACTTAACAGCCATCCCATGAAGAGATTGACCCAGAGACAAAGAGGAAATTTCAGAAGCTGCCTTGATGAGAAAAGGGAAAGTGTACTTATTTGGGTAACATTGGCTCTCTGAAACCATATCCAAGAAAACCCAGATGCTTCGAACAGGGTCTGGTCCAGAAGCATAAGCACGGATAAGTGTATTCCAAGTGAATGAATTTGGTTGAGGAATTTCATCAAACACTTTGCGTGCATAGTTGAGACTTGCGAAGGAAGAGAGAGCAGCGATTGCGAAGGAAGAGAGAGCAGCGATTGCGAATAGCTTGCTGGCTGAGTAAGGATCAGAAAATGAACCAGTACGGATCATCTGAGCATGGGTTTGCTTCAGTTGCCGGAGATTTGAACATCGGTCGATCAGAGAATCAGTATGGCGGGAGCGTTCGTTATTGGTGGTTGGTTGATTCGGATTGGAGAAGTTTAGATGACGTGGCAGGGAGAGGGGTTGTGCTGTGGAGAAGATAGCCATGAGTTTTTGTCACTCTGTCTCTTCAGACAAAATTTTTTAAAACATTATAAAGTAGAATTAGTTGTGCAAATACAACTACTCCAGTTTGGTTTCTATATAATATTATCATGAAAAAAAAACTCATTTAAATTCAGCAAATGGTCTTTAAAATTCAAAATAAATAGTAGTGTACAGTATACTAAGGATTAACTCATAATTTGCAAAGACTGATTAGAGGCAATATTTGTTAATTTTTAGTGTAAATTTAACTGTAGCCAAAATTTTATACATATCCTTTTGTTTTCAGTCACGTTTTTAGAAGAAGAGGGTAACATTATTAAATAAATATTTGCGTTACATATCTTCATTGTCTACGAACTGATATTGTGTCGCATTCATTTTATCAATTTCTTGATTTTTCAAGCTCATGGAACAATAACATGGTTTCTAGTTTTTTTTGTACAGATTTTCTCAATTAAATAGCATAGAATTACATAGGAAATTTTTGTTATTGTTTTAATTTATTAACTTGGATAATCCAACGGCAGTTTTAAACACCAAGATCAAAGACTAAAACATATCTCGAAATTACAATTTAAGGTGAAACAACAACGTTTCAATAAACTTATAAACCATCATCACCAACCAACTCATCAACGAATCTTCTAACCGCAACAAACGAAGATCCATCGATCATCACAGCTTCCTTTGCCGACTCAGCAATCTCCTTCAGTTTCTTCCTAGGCACATCCTCACCGTCCATCAGTGATCGTACGGCTCTAGCGATTTCATCAGCTTTCACTATATCTCCATGTGCCCGCACGTAATCCAACCGCATCTCCAAGGCCAAACCAAGTTCCTTAACCATCGTGAACGCATTTAGTTGCTGTTCCGCGTACATAGGCCACGTGGCAATTGGAACACCAAAACGCACACTCTCCAATATCGAGTTCCAACCACAATGAGACACGAACCCTCCTACTGCTTTATGGGCCAAAATTTCCACTTGAGGAGCCCAACTACATACGAGGCCCAAACTCCCAATCCGGTTCATAAACCCGTCCGGTAAGATATCGAACGGGCTAGCGTATTCCTTCGGATCCGTTCGAATGGACCAGAGAAATCTGCAGCCAACAAGCTCTAAGGCTTGAGCGATCTCCTTAATCTGAGACGCATCGAGACTCTTCAAGCTCCCGAAGCAGAAGAACACTACTGATGACTCGGGCTGATCATCGAGCCATCTCAAGATCCGATCTCGATCCGATATATCCAAATTGGGACGATCATTTGAACAAAGAACCGGCCCAATTGGGTAAACGGGTGGGTACTTATCCGGACGACGATCAAAGTAATTAAAAGCGTTAGGCTCAAGAGAAGTAAACGAATTTACCAAAACACCCTTAGCTCCAAGAAACATCTCCGCCATCTCCACCCAAGCTTCGTAAGCCTCTCTTGTGAACAGTCCCGGTGGCAAAACCTTAGCCGGAACGGAGCTGACAAAACCAGGTATTGGAATCATCTCCTCTCCGCCGGAGCTCCGGTCAAATTCCGATTTGATTATTTTGTATCTTTCCGGGAGATATTTCATCATACCCAAGAATCCAGCGCTACAAGTCAAGAAAATGTAAGAAGAGAGATTAAACTCGTTTCCAACATCGATCAAAGGAACACAGAAGAAATCAAGAACCAATCCGGCGACACGAACTGAATCTGATTCATTACGAGAAGACAATAGAGTGGAGAGAGCTTCTCTAACAAAAGGAATCATTTTCTTGACGAATTGAATAATGTAAGCTTCTGAAGCTTTGACGAAAAGCTCCATTGGTGGAGGGTTTTGGACATCAGGCAATGTAACGAGACGGATGCGAGACTCTTTCTCGACTAGAGATTGGATGAAAGCGACAGTGTCAGCTTGAGGAACAAAGGGTAAAGCCCAATGGAAGATGGTGATGGTATGGATCCGATTAGGTTTGTGATTTAAGAGACGTTTGGCGAGTTCGATTGTCGAGAGAATGTGTCCAGGGATTGGAAAAGGGATGAAGATTAGCTCTGCTTCTTGCTTTTTCTCCATTAAGATTGTTGCGATTTTTGATGGTTGAGATTTTTTTTTGAAGTAAACGAATGGGCTAATGTCTTAATGATCATGAAAAAGACAGCCAACTATTTAAATTTAAATGCAAATAATTAAATACGATATATTATTAATTTATGGGTTATTTACGAAGTGCGAATGACGTGTGCCTTTTAGCTTTTAGCCTTTAAGCCTTTAGCCTTTTAGGTACACAGAGCTTTACAACACGTGTGTATGAGAGCGGTTACATGTGATGTGGGTTTAGACAAAGTAGTCAAGAACAAAAGGAACCGAACCCAAGCCTCGGGTTTCTGATCAAGCTATATTCAATAAACTCAGCACAATGGTCAAAGTTCTGATTAGACTAAAACCACAAAAGATTCCTGATTAGGCAATGGGGATCCAACCCAAGAAAGCATAGGGCTAGTTGTATTGATAGATCATAGAATGATCAATGTTATCATAAAAAAAGATGTTCACAGTGTCTATCTCAATATCGATAATATCACGTTTGGAGTAACATGGGTCACAAAGCGTGGAATTTTTTTTTTTTTGAATCTTGCATCATTGGATCTCTTTTCATGTAGATATAGTTTTGTTCATTTTTATATATTAGTGTTGAAAATAAATTATCAACGTTAATTTGGTCATCTTGTTTTTCAGAATTGCAAGTAAAACTTGGAGAAATCTGTTATGGTCATATTATTTCTTAAAGAAATCTACAAATTATTTGTGGTTAGCTGTCAACCATGAACCACATGCATCCCTTCTATTATGTATAGGATGAAACTTACACACTTACTAGAAATGTTTTTTTAATATACAATTTGTAGATTAGTTTAAGAAAAAAATGAAAAATTAAAATTTTAGGAATAAAATAAAAATATAATTTGATTGTATATGTTTTATTCTTGTATAACAAAAGCAGATTCGTCATTTTCTGCCAAAATAGATCTATAATTTTTTGTGAAAAATATATCCAAAATTTTTCCATCAAAAATTCTGATTCCGTAAATTTTTTATACTGTAAATCTATATGTTTTGTTAATATAGAAATTTGTCAAAAAGAACCCGTGATTTTGCCACCAAAAATAAACTGCTCTTCTAAATGAAATCCAAATGATAACAAATAAAAAGAAGAGAGTACAAAAAATTATGATTACTAAAAATTATAAGATTATAAAGTTTAATTGATGATGATTATGGCTGGCCCATAGTACAAATGAAGTATAAATGTCAAAATCCAATGAAAATACAATAAAAATTAGGATAAATTATCAAGATACATTTGATAAGAAGTTGTGTGTGATTTTGAAATCTGGATCCACATCCGAAAATTCCGGATATCTAGATATCCGCCAATTTGATGTGAAGTTCGGGTCTAGGTCGCTCGTGGTAATATTGATGGCATTTTACCATCGAAGTCACAATATTGAATATACCCTCAATTTACTTTCTAACTTTTAAAACTGTCTTTCACTCTTTTTGTTTAGTTTTTATATTTCAATTTCTCTACTATTTTCTGGCCATAACAAAAATGATATAAAGTTTAATATTATCAGGACCAGACACTTCTCTTTTTACTTCATGTAAAAAAACGTAAACACTATTTTATTATTTTTTCAAAGTCCAAACTCGTATACAAGAGTAATTCCAACCACAACATAAAAATTCAAAGAGAAAATATTATATCAGGACCAGACTCTTCTCTCTTTCCTTCATGCATATTACTCTTGTATAAATGATGTAAAAAGGAAGAAAAAAAAGGCTAGTCATCACTTTATTTATAAAAAAAAGTTTATAGAATTTTCACTTTTAAGAAATGGCAAAAATGTCGCCTATATATTCATATATGTAAAAAAAGATTTGGTAGATCAAAATCACCTTCTAAAAATCTTCCTTATTTATGAACAAATATTCAATATTTCCTTTTATTTCGTAGATCACTTTAAAGAAGTATCAAAAATGTCTCCGTTGATGACGCTCTTCGTCTTCCTCCTCTCTTGCGTCATAATCCATCAGCTTCCCATGGCAAGCTCCAAACAATGGTGTATAGCAGCTTCGAATTCGAATGATAAACAGCTAGAAGATAACATGACTTTTGCTTGCGCTCTTGGAGTTAATTGTAGACCAATCCTACCAAGTGGAGCATGTTTTATGCCCAATACTACGATAAGTCATGCTTCATATTTGATGAACTCTTATTACGAAAGCCATGGCCGAACCAACGATGCATGCTTTTTCTTTTTCCCAAATAGCGGCATATTGACTACTTCGGACCCTAGTTATAATAACTGTATCTATAAATAGCTGATCACTTCTAATGTTTTTGTTTCAATTCTACACACGATTTATGTGATACGGATGATGGTTTTTGTGTTTTTTTCTTTTAGCTTAATGATAGATTTACTTTGGCATATTAAGGGGGTTTTTATGACTAATAAAATTTTAACTTTCAACTATTAACCTGCTTTGCCTAAATCCTTATATTTTTGCATAAAGTATTTATTTGCGCATCAGTCTATCTATATATATATATATATATAATTCTTTCAGATTTGTAACTCGATGCTACAATGATTCAATGTATCGTAAGAACACTAAATCTAACGAAAACCATTTTAATAAAAATAGAAATTAATGTTTAAATACCAAACAGAGGAACAAGTTTCTGTTACCAAAAAAAAAAAAGAGGAACAAGCTTCAAAGGTATCAAATCAAAGGACTGTAATCTGTAGCATAAACAAGGTTGATCGAATAAGGCTAAGGCTTCATACCTATCACATCTTGTATGAATTTCTCAATAGCCGAATACGAAGATCCACCATTAAAGGTAGCTTTCCGCGCCATCTGCGAGATATCTATCACTCTCTTTCTCACAACATTATTATCCTTGTTCATTACGCAACGAATCGCTGTGTCTATCTTGTTTGCACTTACAATCTCATCACTATGTGCCCTGTAATCAAGCTTCATCTCCACTGCGAGCTTCAGTTCCTTGACCATAAGAAAGGCATTGAGCTGTTGCTCTGCATACATTGGCCATGTCACAATTGGCACACCAAACCATAAACTCTCTACTATTGAGTTCCATCCACAGTGAGACACAAAACCTCCCACTGACTTATGGGCTAATATTTCCACCTGCGGAGACCAACCACATATCATCCCCCGTCCACTGACACGGTCAAGGAATCCCTCGGGCAAAAGTTCATCGTTTGTCACCTCTTCAGATCGTAGTGACCAGATGAATCTGTACTGACATAGCTCAAGCCCATGTGCTATTTCCTTGACTAGAGGACCTCTTAACCTGCCCATACTCCCAAAACAAAGAAATACAACCGATGCCTCAGGCTGATCGTCAAGCCATTTGATCAACTCGTCACGATGGGCGAGGTCCTGATCTGGATGAGGATGGGCCTTCGGGTTAAATAAGGGGCCAACAGCATAAACAGAAGGGTAGTTTCGTTCATGATGAAAATAATTCACAGAGAAAGGCTCAATATCAAAGGAGCTATTCACTATGATTCCTTTAGTCTTGGCAAATAATATGGCCAGTTTAACATAAGCATCATAACCATCTTCAACAAACAGAGCATTCGGCAGAACCTTGACTGGGACAGGGTTGACTAAGCCAGGGATCGACAACATTTCTTCAGAATTTCTGACAAAAACAGACGTTTCTTTCTTACATCGATCTGCTAGATACTGCATCATAGCTAGGAACCCAGAATTTGTTGTTAAGAACACATAAAAAGGAAGACTTACATCTTTTGCAACCTCAATCATGGGGAGACAGAAAAAATCAGCAACTAATCCTTTGACCACAACTCCATCCAATGCAGTAGAAGATAAGATACCCATAATTATATCTCTTACAAGAGGGATATTTTTCTCAACAACATCGTAAACATAGGCTTCCACAGCCTGTCTACCAATTGTAGGTTTATCCTCTAACTCAGGGACATGAATGAATCTAACAAACGGCTGAGAGGAGGCAATTGAATTAACGTAAGTGTCTAAATGAGACTGACCTTGTAGCTTCATCACGAGTATGGTGATACGGATTCTATCATCCAGGTCAATGAGACGCCTAGCAAATTCAATAAACGGAACAAAATGACCAACAGTAGGTGTTGGAATGAAGATGAGCTCTGTATTTCTCATCTCTAACAACAGATAGCTTTGATTCTTTCTTCCTCTAATCTACAAAGTAAAGAAGAGAATTAGTTACCTCAATCTTGACTTTTGTAACATGTGATGATTGATTAATGCTTACGCACTCCTCCTACCTAACTATGAGATGGCCCTTGGCAATCTCGAGAGAAAATATCACTTAAAAAAAGTTAAATCAGTGGTCGGCAGATAAAAGATGACAGAGTTGGACCCACAAGCCACAACCAAAGAAAGCTACTTTCTTGTATCTCTCTCTCTCTCTTTCGCTCATTTCAATAAATCAATCTCATATCCCCAAAACCAATGAAATGGAATGAGAATCCGAGAAACCAAACCAGTTTTGCAGAGACCAAAACCTCCTTCAGAAACCCTACAAAGCTTCTACTTTTCGAGTCAAACCAAAAAACAAAATACATGAATCACTCACTTGTTGAATGATCAAAAAGTAAAGCACGTAGATAAAAACTTGTAGAAGCTGAACAACAACAAAAATGTTTCCAAAGATAAAAAGAGATGAAGAAGAGAACAATGGATTTGAAACTTAAGGCATACATACATCAGTTATCAAAGATACAATAACAGCAGAAATTAAGCAAACAACTGATTGTTACATAAATTCCAAACGAGATACTTAGAGACAAAATCAAACCAAACTGAGCTTTAAAATCACTGCCTGTGATCATAATCAAGAACCTCAGAATCAGTGACAGACCTCGAGTGCTGAACAATGGATCTTCCAATAGAATTAATCCAATCTTCTTTCTCCTTTTCATTATCAGCGATGAAGAACATGGTATAGCTACCACTAGATAACTCAAAAGCAAAAGGCTTATTCACAACATCCTCAGCTCCTTTCACAGTAAGACAATCACCAACAGAGATCACACCACGTGGCGTAGATCCACGAATTCCAGCAGCGGCTTGATCTTTGAACCAAAGAAGCTTCCCTCTTTTGAGAACAAACCAACGGCGACGCCAGGTTTTAATGTAATCGCCTTGCTTTGTGAGCCAACCAGAACGCTCAGGGTTTGACCAAAACTCGATTCCTTCGTAATCCTCTCGATTCGGATCTTGACCTGTCGCGATTCGCCATATACTCTCCATCTTCTTCTTCTTCTTCTCCGGTTCTGAGTTCTCTCTGCAACTGACCTAATCGCGCGATTCCTTTATTGCTTTTTTGGGATTTAATATATTTCTTCTCTATTATTGTGATTTGTGTGTGATTCGGTAAATTCCACCCACACACTGTTATGAAAACGCAGCGTTTTAGACGCTTTTTTCAATGAAGTCGGTCGCTGACGCAACAAGTGTGAGGAAATTTGGAATTTCGTAACTAATGTGGTTTCTTAATTTACTAAAAACGGTTTAGTTTTATTTTCTTATATCATTTTCTGTATTTGTTATTTTTTCAACTCATTACTTGAGTGGCTTGAGTCCGATGATGGTTAAGGAAAGTCTTTTAATATATTGTAAAATAGGTTAGGAATTCAAAATTTATTGATAAAATGTAACTGAATCAGACTTTATAGTGAAAGGCTGATATGATTTGTTTTACTTTAAAATAGTGCTCATCCAAAATTTTAATCCGCTTTGAAATTTGGGCCATGTAATTAAGGAAATTTGATCAGACCAACCTTGGAAACAACCTATTCTTGTCGGATTGAGACATACTGTACCTATGTTTTTTTTATCAAAAAAATATATATATATATATATTTTGAGTAAATCGTGTATATGGGGAAAAAATGTTGCCATAGAAGACGAGAGAGACTTTGTTACGGTGAATTCCACAACAAGGATGATCTGATACAAAAGATGTGAACCAAACTTGATGTAAGCTTAATACAAATTTGCATTGGACGAATGCATCAATCACACCAAGCTATGATTATACCAACACAAATAAGCAAATTGATGGGAGATCAATTTTAACGTATATTGATATATTATCCACCAGAAGGACCTTGAGAAGATCTACTCTCCAATCCTGGAAGACCTTGGTGATGAAACAAATTATCAATTTGGAAGTGTGATATGTTGCATTGATGGAGAAGATGAATAAAATAGTGTGTGCTAGTCTAGTCACTTCAAGTATGAGAGTAAGAAAATCATGATTATTCTAAGCAAAGAAACGACTTCTAATAATAATAAATCTATTAGGTAAGAAAAAACAAAAACTGTTTTAAATTTTTTGATAGAACTTCCAAAAAAATGCAAAGTTATATTTGTCTAATAATTGAGTAGATGAAGATTACATAAAAATTATACATTGTTTTGGGGATTCAATCAAAACGTTTTGAAACCTTGTCCTACTATTCTAAAATGAGATACAGTAGAAGTTAAAAATACCTTTCTTTATCAAAGAAATACATATGAATCAATCTGATGACTAGAGCCCGATAAAAGTAGTTTTTTCTTATACCCCATTCTCATTAAATGAGTAACATATATTTACAAACCCTTGTAAAATATGATCATGCTATTTTGCATAGAGTTTCGATCATGCATTGTAACGGAATGAGAAAGTATTTCTGGTCAAACTCAAAACATGTTAAGATACTACCTTTGGGGTTTCGTCCTTGATTACTTTCCAAAGTAAATGAAAATTTGAAATGAGTTAGTACGAGTACCTGGGGTATTCCTAATTATTTATTAAAACAAAAACAAACAAACAAAATTCGCAAATCTGAGTACATAAAAGCAAAAGCAAAAAGCAAGAAGGCTTATGCTCAGACATTGTTGATGCGAGGTGTGATAGTGGTAACCTCAGGTGTATCAAGAAAGGAAGACTCGGCAAGATCAATGGCTCGGGCTAAAGCTGCTGCTTTGTTCTCACACTCTCTCTGTTCATCATCAGGGTTACTGTCTGCAACAACCCCTGCTCCAGCCTGGATATGAGCAATCCACTCTCTACGTCTCTGCGGATGCTTGTAAGAGTACAATGTGTCATAACGAGAATTTGTTGGGAATACCAATGTTCTGAGAGCCAAGGCAATGTCCATGTCTCCATTAAACGAAATCCCACCAAAGCCTCCACTGTAAGGACCACGCCTTTTTACTTCCAGTTCATCTATCAGCTCCATGGCTTTTACCTGTGTATCAAATGATTGTGAGTTTGGTGAAGAAAGTGTAATGAGTTTGTGGTTTTGTGTGAGAGAGAGAGAGAGAGAACCTTTGGAGCTCCACTGACTGTTCCAACAGGAAGTGCAGCTCTAAGAGCGTCCCAGCTTGTTAGATGATCGAGCAATTCGCCTTTTACCTGCGAAGAAGGAGATGTGTTGTAGAGCTCATATGCATAACATGTGAAGTTACACATTCTTGTTTCTATAGTCTAGACAGAACCAGGCTTCAACATCAATTCGAAAATTTTCATTATTCAACTGTGATCTCTTATAAACTAACAAGAGTGGAATAAAAAAAAGCTTAATAGAAAAGTCCATTGAGACAGAAGGACTTTAGAATTTGAAGTTTGTTTGCTTGTAAAATTGCAATAAGGGCATACCGTGGAGCTTATGTGCATGACATGTGAGTACCGTTCTATATTCATGAGCTTCTCAACCTCCACAGAACCGGGCTTTGAAACCTGAGTTCACAAGAAAATTAATAAGTTATATTACGGCTTAAAATGTGCATCTTAGCTTCTAAAGAAGAGGGTGAGAGACTAAAAATAAAAGAAGAGTTGAGCAGTGGTAAAGTGATGAACCTTGCCAACATCGTTCCTTCCCAAATCAACAAGCATAATATGCTCTGCACGCTGTTTTTCATCGCTTAAGAGCTCCTTTTCCAGCATTAGATCTTCTTTGGGTGTCTTCCCTCTTCTGACAGTTCCAGCAAGGGGGCGATTGGTAACTTTCCTCTGTAGTGGAAGGAAAACACACATTGAGCCAAGTAAATGAAGAAGATGGGGTTTAAGGGTTAGCGGAACCAAAGATTAGAGAAGAGAGTAGGCAACAATTACATTTTTCGAACGTAGCAATATTTCTGGACTTGATGCAACTAATATGCATCCTCTAGCCTGTAAATTAAACACACAGAAAAAGAGAGAAATCCAGAGATTAGTAATATTAATTTTCAGAAAATATACAAGGACCAAAGGAGTGTATACCTGTAAATATGCCATATACGGACTTGGATTTACAATCCTAAGAGCTCTATATATCTCAAATGGGTCCACAAATGTCCGCCTTTCAAATCTCTGACTAAGAACTATCTGAAAGATGTCCCCAGCCAAGATATGTTCTTTGGCTTCCAACACTGCCTCCTTGTATGCCTCACTCGTCATAGTTGATTTCTCCAATTTAGGACCGAATAGCTGAGTGCGTAGTTTTATGAAACCAGTAGGCATCTTCGGGCTGCAAGCAAAAGAAACACGTATCTCAAAACAGAAGACAAAACTATACTCCAAAGACTGGTAGAACAATCTACTCACGGTTTTTGGTCTTGAATTCTAGAGGCTAGAGATTCCAAACGATTCATTCCATCAGTAAAATTATCTTCAACAGAACGATCATTATCTATCCGCACCCAGTGGATCACATATGCTTTCTGTACTCAACAAAAAATCAATCACTCTATTAAGGATGGCATCAGAATCAAGACAAACTATTTCAAACAGTGTCTATATAAACTCTTCTATCCATAATATATAGAAAGGTACAAAACCTACGAACAGCAGTATACCTTCTCGACATGATCAAACACGATCACATCATCATAAAGCCCCAAATGAACATCAGGAAGACTCCTATCATCCTCTGGAGCATTTGAAAATGGTAACTTCTTCTTCTCAACATAACGCACAGTATCATACGAGAAATATCCAACCCAACCACCTGGTTAACAAAGTAGGAAACCTTCAGAATCATTACGCAACATATTCACATAATAACTAAAGAATCATCATCTTCACTTACCACAGAAAGCTTCTGGCAATTCATCAATGCGTTGTGGTTTCCATTCCTCCATAATTCTTTGAGGAACCATCATTGGATCTTCCACTTCCTCCTCTGTCCTAATCCCAGCTCCATGATCCATCACAGTAACTACATTTCCCTTTGCCACAATCTCTATTGTAGGCTGAGCTCCAACTACACTAAACCTCCCCTATTGAAAATTCCAAAATTCAATTCATCAGACCGAAAAAAATTAAGAAAAAAATGAAAAACACATCAAAAGGCTTACGATATTGGAAGATGGCAAACCAGGCTCCACTGATTCAAACAAGAAGCTCGGAGCATCTCTATCATCTTCTTTCACTAAACATCTATAAGCAAGTATAGGAGTCAAATGATCTGAGAATACGCATTTGTATAGAGGAATTAAGTTTCCTTTCTCCGCTGCTTCTTTGAATTTTGAAAACTGATCTTCCGATAAATCTGTGGAAGAAGTAATTAAAACTTCGATCGGAATTTTATAACGTCAATTGGGAGAAGAGTTTGAGTATACCTAACCACGGAGAAGATGATGAAGAAGAAGAGCATTTGATAGAAGGAAGACGAGAGACTGGGAAGAGTTTTGATCGGGAGATAGATGATCCACCGTCAAAGTGAAGAGAAGTAGCTGGCGAGTAAGTGAGCGAAGACGGATATCGGAGTAAAGGAGGTGTTGAAGGCGGCGGCGACCGATGGTGTGATACCGCTACGACCTCGACGGCGGAGAAATTAGATTTGACGGAGGAGAATGTAACGGCAGACATCTCCGTGAACTAGTTGATTTGAACTCTTTCGCTAAACACAGTTTTAAGAAGACTGTCAAACTTTGTTTTATTTTATTTTCCACCCATCTAATTTATTTAAGGGAAATTTAAAATAAATGGCAACATATTACCAAAAAATAAAGTTGGGAGTTTGGTGGATTCATGATTTGTTTTTAATTTTTGAAATAATGTGTTGTTTAATCAGTGGTTTTGAAATTTATCAATTCCCTAAAGATACTCAATACAATACAATAAATGAGTATCAAAATTTATTAAAAAGAAAAGTGTTTTAGTAAAAATTTAAGTGCATACAAAAAACCATATAGAAATAAGTCCGAGAGAAAAAAAAAAAAAAAAAAAAAAAAAAAGGAAAGACTTTCAAGTTTGACTGAGTCCTCTATATATCTTTCGGCACACTCTCTCTTTCTTTTTCACGTTTCCATTCTCTCACAGTTTCACCTGCAAGAAAACAAAAAAAAAACCCTAATAAGGCCATCGAACGTGTCAAAGTGCACAACAATGGAGAAAAGAAGAGGTACAAAGAGAAAGATTGAAATAAAGAAACGCGAAACAAAACAACAACGATCAGTGGCTTGTAGCAAACGCCGTCAAACTCTTTTTTCAAAGGCCGCTGATCTCTGCCTTTTCTCTGGAGCCAACATCGCCGTTTTTGTAACTTCACCTGCTGAGAACTCCGACGTTGTTTACTCCTTCTCCGGTTACTCTCCAGCTTCAGAAATTGCGGATTGTTACTTTAACTGCAAGACTCCTCTCAAGATTAACCCTCAATCCAAAGTTGGATTTTGGTGGGAAAAATCTACAGATCTTTACCATTCTTGTAACGATCTTTCTGAATTAAACATTATAGAGGATCGTTTACAGAGAATGAAGAAGCATATAATATCTTGTCTCGAGAAGAAAGAAAATTCACAATCTGTTTCTAATTTCCATCAAAACCCTAGTACCAGTGAGATATCTAATGACGTGTCGTCTTGTTCGCAAATCGCTTCCACCGGTTCTCTCGACGGGTTCCATGGCTGTCAAAACCCTAACTATTCGGAAACTGCTTCTATTGATCAGAACTCTTACTCATGTAACTATGGCGAGCCTTCTTCGCAAGTAACTACTTGTTTTGATCAAAACCCTAGCTTCTCTGTTGAGGATATCTGTGGAGAGTACTCATATGATCAATCTGGTTACTTGGTGAATAATGATTTTGGATTTGTTAACTGCTTATTGGGAACAGAGAAAGATAATAACGGAATGAGTGTATCCCAAGAAACACAGACAACCTTCAATGATGATCAAAGCTTTTGGGAAAATCTATGTAACGACGACCATAATGTGTTTGGTCTTAATAACGGCAACAACAATCTTCAGGCTACTCTTCTTCCAGATCACGATGACGGGTTGATGATTGATGCCGGAGAATTATTCAGCGATGAAAATAATTGAATTGCTCCAGTTTTAGTTTAACTTTATACGCAGCTTGATTGAGCATAGTTATTTTGTGTGTTTCATTTTTTTAAACTCTAGCTTGTTCTGTTAATTAGGTTAATTACCATTTATTTTGTGTATGTAACGATCTAGAATCATGTTGTTAATTGTTTACATGTTGGAATTATATAAAATTACATAATGTGTTTAACTTCAGCTCTTATTAGTGATCGAATAAAAGAGTACATTTTGTTTACATTTACATAACAGAACAAAATAATTTATGTTTACTGAGTTTTTACACTTGTATTCTGTAAAGTATGAAGAATCACATCGCTATAACTCAGTAACTTCCTCGTCAAAGAAGACAATTGCGGAAGAATCGAATTTCCTGTTGTGCAATAAAAAAAATAAGGTAAGAAGTTTAAATTAAGAAACTGCATTTTGGGAAATAATTTGTAATTAATTTGGGAATACTAAACATACCTTAAGAGCAAATGTAATGTCTGCTTCATCTACTCTAAGGCTCACTCTTTTTAGCTTATCGTCCCGAGCTTGACTGAGTTTTAAAATCCCCTGTACAATCCAAAAATGAATTTTCAATCAACCAGACACCATATGAGAGTTATTCTAACGTATTCAAGAATATTAGTGTTTTTATGGTACCTGGTCGTTTAACACAGTACACATGTTAGTGAACTCTGTAATTCCAGCTGGAGTTATCATTGAAGATTTACAGATTTCCAGGTATAACTTATTCAACTGCATCAAAGTGAGGAAACATAGATTAGTATTCTTTTACAATGTCTAGAGTTATAATCTCATGAAGCTGTGTTTTGTGTGTTGTTCATTCAACGAAGATTTTACCTCTGCAATGCTTCGATCTTTTTTGCTTCCTCTAAAGGCCTTTGCAGCTGAACAGACTATGATCTGAGAGTTTTCAATAGAAGCATATGATTCAGTCCATTACATTGGTACTGTTAGCCATTAAGTCATAGAACCAAGTAAACACCAACATGGATGTTAAAGTATCTTTGTGAACTCAAGTTTGTTTTGTTAAAACTAAAGATGTGCATAATTCTATGTAAATTGTAAAAACATGTTGTAAGCATATCTTACCAGATACTGAAGACTTATGAACGAGAATTGCCAGATATCAATAGGTTTGAGTGTTGATGTGTAACTTACTTGTTGGTGTTGAGGAAGAGACTGAATGGTGTCAACTACTGGAGATTTAAACGTCTTTGACAATGCAACTATCATATGATTCATCTTGACCTGTAGAATTGTCCACAATTAACAATTATCGAATAACCACGGTAACGTCAGTAATTGAACTGAGTAAAGTAAGAGCATATACTAACCAATTGATCCTCTGGAACTGGACCTTGTGGTTCTTGATCTATTGATTCTCTAACTTCTATTTCTAAGATTTCTAGAGCGCTCCTGGAAACCGAATCATATCAATGTGAGTAAAATGGGATTCACCAAGAGTAAATCACAATATATATAAAACCATAACTATCTCCTCTTGTTGCAATACAAAGAACAAACTACAAAGACAGGTTTTTCAAAAGGGAACTCACCTGCAAACACATAGAGCTTTTCTCATGTCTCCTGATGCAGCTGATACTTTCTGGGACAACGCAAAAATTATGAATATCAATAAAGAATGTCAAAATGAAAACAAGGTTGACTAGACTGAAAGAGGAAAAATGATATATATATATATATATATTCTTACTCTGGCACAAATCTCCAAGGCATTTGACTGAAATGCGACAAATGGAAGTGCCTGTTACAACAATGAAAAAAATAACTCAAGATCAACGTAGAAAGTGCTATGAGTTTAGATCACGGATATCATCATACAGTTCCAAGGTTCAGAAATTGGTCAAAATTTATTATTGACATGTTTCTAAATCTACTATGCAATTTTTTCTCCATAATTCCTTGAATGCTAACTACTTTGAAACTGAGAAAACGGCAATAGATTATCCTGATATAGTTAGTTTCATCCTAGTATACTTGCATTGTATTTTCACTAGGTTTATCAATCACTCAATCTGCCATTCTTCTCTCATCAAAGGCATCTTATAACACAAATTTGAGGTAGACTTACCATAAGTCTCTCCTGCAGTATCTTAAGGATCTGCTCCTTAGAATAAGCACGGAAAGTGACAACCAAAGGTTTGCCTGCATTAAATGATAAAATAAGTTAAAAGAGAAAACTCAACGTGTATTCTTCATCAAAGCTTAGGGAAATATGGTGAAGAAAGAAGAATGTTCCAACGGTCAATGATGGAGAACTTCTTACAATTAAGAGACTTTAATTTTGGAAGGAAGCGATCTGCAAGGTCTATTGCATTTGCTACACCTGCAGGACAAATACAAAAATTTAGACTTAAAAATTAATATGACCTGAGGAAACGGGTAAAAAATATATATTAACGTTCATAACCCAAAAGACGTACCTATAAGTATACACCTTGAAAATGGCAAGGTTGTAAGCATAAAAAGCTCATGAAGGACACATCGATCTTTTGTGATCAAGTAATCCATCTCATCTGCAATTATTAGCCTGCAGATAAAGTTTGAATGAGAAACAGCTCAACTAAGTTAAATCTAACAGATCACAGCCAAAAAATCCAAGAACCTACATCATCTTTGAGCTGGATGATTGTTGCTTTTGAGAAAACAAAATCTGAAGTTGTTGTAGAGGTGAAGAGGAGCCATTAGTTTTCTTCCCAGACTCGTTTTTACCAAGTATCTAAAACAAAATAACTCAATCAACAACCATATTGAAATAAAACTAGGTACTTCAAGGTAATTCAATTCCACATGACCTTACCTTGGAGAAAATATCGATTGTTTTTGTCAATGATGTGCAATTAACTGACAATGTTTCAGGACAAGGCAAACCTGCCTGTAAATATTCATGAAGCATCAGTCTCTCTATTAATAGATTTACACTCATTACACATTACAAGTTCCTGAAACACACACAAGATCGAATACCTGATTTGCCCAATCTTCGGCTTGTTGTCTAACTTTCTCCATCGATAGGGACTTCCCAGTTCCAGGACAGCCACATATATACAAACTCCCAGCCTTCTTATGTTCCATGCAACCTTTCACAAACTCAAACACTCGCTTTTGCTCATCCTCACGGCAAACAACAGTTGATGGTGCCTTAGACACATGCAATGCCTCCTTCACAGCTCTAATTTGTTCATCATCTAAACATTCAAATACATCAGTTAAACAAATCAATTCAACACTGAAGAATCAGAAGGATCAAATTCAATTGTACCTCTAGGATTCCACTTTGATTTAACATTTAAACAATCAGATAAGTTTTTCACGGCTGATTTCACCGGACTTGCCAAATTTTCATCAGAATCTTCCTTAATCTCCTGAAATCAGATAATCAACGATGAATCAGTATAAATTCCAGGATATCAAAATAACTCGGATCTAACAGTTGACGAGACTCTAACTAAGTAATACACAAAGAGAAATCAATTCTCTCACAATTAAACAAAGTTTTATGGCAGATGAAGGAGCTTATATATTACCTCCTTAGACGTCCTGAGGCCTGAAACAGTACATCGTCGAGGCGATTTCCATTTCATCGGCGTAGAAATGGAATTCTCAGGAAAAATCTCCGTCGATGAAACCTCCGCGGCAGAATCAGATCTCAACTTCCGTTTTCGAGGAGTGTTGACTTTGGCGGAACTAAGACCTCTAATATTCTCCGATCTGGCTGCCATGGATGAACTGTGCTCAGCGATGGTAGGCATTGTAGGTAAAAAGAAGGAGGCAGAAAAATGGCGGGAGATTGAGATCCAATCGAATCGAAGCAAAGAATCAATCTCATGGTGGATACTGGTTTTTAAAGAGATATCAAAAGAGGAAATGAGATAAGAAAAAATAAACAAAAATGAAAAAAAAAAAAAAATAAACAAAAAGAGGGAAAATGGAAGTAGCGGGAAAACGAAAATTACAGAGACATTTTTTTGGCCTCCCGGTTTTCTGAAGCTGCCGTTTTGAACCATCGGCTTCGCGGCAATTTTATTGGGCCATATTATGTTTTAACAGTTTTGGGCCTAATAAAGGCCCATTTATACTCTATTGCCCTTAAATGGTTTCTTTTTTTTCAATCAACCTTGATATATCAGAAACTACCTAATGTTGGCAAAAAAGAATCAGAATAGAAGATAGGAAAGCTAGGTGATCGATGTGTCGAATGTTAATGCACATATATTTATTTATTTATTTCCGCATATATGATCATTCAAGTATGAGATATCGACATAGAAACGACATAGAGATATTTGTTCATCTATATCTGGTTCATAAAATATTTTGTAGAAGAAGAATATCCACATAAATTAATGATATCCACATAAATTGATGATATATCATACGTTATGTAGTCAAAAAAATCAATGCATAGATTTTTTTATTTTATTTTTTTGACATCAATCAATGCATAGATATATAAGAAGGAAAAATAAGGATATTTTGATAAATACTAGGTAGGAAATAAGATAAGATGTAATAAGAGCAGAGGTCTTCATAATGTCTCTTTCCGCTCGTTTTCCAAATTGGCTGTATCATCCTATGAAGAGCCACCATGTCAGCATATATATTTTCTATATGTTAGGCTATATTGTTTTGTTAAAGTAATTAGAATTGACTAGAGATTTTGTACATTTTTTTCTAAAATGAGTTTATGAGATACTGACAATGAATTGTGTATAATACTTGCAATATGATACTCCAAATATGATGTATATTCATTTCAATCCCAACTAGGGATCACCAACAGTATACCAATCATGATTATTTTTTTAGGAGGCCGCCGATACATGACCATATATGATGTGTCTTCTCGCTCTTATTTGCAAGTAAAAACTACGATAGACAAGCATGCATATCTTACGCAACCCAATCATCCTTCATACACTTTAAAACATTCTTAAAAAATCTCTAGTGAAAAAAACGACCCGTATACTGTGGAGTTGTTCAAATAATTGCAAATATATTTAGTTACTATAAAAATGCATTGCACTTTTCTGGCAATTATCTTACGTATCTCCATTCGAAGCCTATGTATCTCGAGACAGAATAAATTTCATCATTTTATGTGGTTGATCCCTAAGATAAACTCTTCTCGAATTCATTCTGGCTGAAATGTAGTTAATCTTCATAACACATCAGACATGTAATGCAAGTATTTTTTTTTTACTTTATAGTGGTCATCTACAAAAACTGTTTAGGAACAAACACGCACACACGCACAAACAAAAAGTGAAAACCAAATTTATAACAACGTTTGTAGAAGAAATAATCATTTAAATACAGGGATATATATACGTAACTCTCTTGTATATGGTTAGCATTTAACATCTAAATGTTTAACTTTCCTATCATTATGCTCAATTAATTAGTACAACTATTGACGCCAGAAAAAAAAAAACATTTACTACCGCTAATTAAAACGTTTAAAATTTTTATAACTACCTGAAATCATTAATTTACATAATGTATATATATATATTATGTTTTCTCATCGGCCATCATATCAATCTTCATAAACCAAACCCCTTACCACCATCACATGGTGTATTCTATCATTTTCTCCTTGTTTTTCTTACCCTCCATATATTTTCGGACATTTAGCGTTTGATTTTACGATTTGTCTTAACACTCTGGTCTTCCTTGTCGTTGCCCACCAGCAAATACTTTCATCACTTACATATTTAGTAGTATATTTAACAAACTAATTTGCACCTTTTAAATTGTACATTTCCCAAAAACACACACACACACACATATTTTCTAAAAGAATATATACTATTGCATTATACATTACTTAAATTGACGGCCATACTGAAAATACAATACTAGTTAAACAGAACTATGTGGATCCCCCATATGTAGTAGTCTACCGTCCAACGATGGTCCACAGCAAAATTGATGATAATGCTTTATAATTTAGAAACTCACTTCTTAATAAATCAAATTTCTGAAAGATGCAAAAAAGATGAATGAGGGGAAAACGCTTGGAAACGTTAAGTTAGCCCATATGGGTCTGAGTAGTTGTAGGCGGTTTTTTTATTGGATGTTTCTTAAGTTATTATGTTAGTAATTTAGGAGTACTATTAGCTAACTAACATAAGTTGATGAAATCGTGTATCTCTTGCTTTTCTATGTTTCAACAATTCCACATTAGTTTTATAGCATATGATCTCTAAACCAATAATTTCTATATTATACTAAGAAAAAAAAATCAAATTATTGGGGTACGACAATGATAATTTCAAAAATATGTAATTAATTTAATCCCTTCTCGACAAGATCTGTGTACTGTGTGTTTTAATTTTTAATATGACCTCCGTAACTTTGTATTATTAAATTTGATACATCTCGATAGTGTCAAACAAGTCATATGATTTTTCAATGGTTTCCTGACATGCCTGATTCTATATTAAAAGGAAGCCAATTGTCAATAATATATTCCTCTGAATTAGATCATTAATTAGCGCTACAAATTAACAGGGATTTATCAGAAATATGATACAAAATAACTAAATGAATAGTATGACTATGTGTATTCAAAAATACTAATTTCCATCAGTCTCAGTGGTTTTGTTCTCATTTTACATCAAACATTCTTCTTCTGGCGATACCAATCATACATTTAAGTAAATGTACTAAAAACATAAATTATATAAGCTATAACTTTAGTTTCAAATTTAGTTCACAGTCCATGTCTATTTCAACTCTGTTTTAATCTCATCCAATATTCATAAAAGTCACGAGAAGAGCTAACTATCATATAGAATCCATGTGTTTCCAAAGTTTTTTTGTTTACGAATCATTTTCAAATTTCAACGGTCCAAATATAACCCATAATAAATAAAGAAAAATACTAAAACTAAGACGGAGGCAGATTCCACCGTACATGTTATAAATGAATTTGAATAAACTCAGGGAATGAATAAATAATCAAATATCAAGGATGTGAGAAGATTCCAAAGAAAGAACAATAAATATCAACCGTTAAGACTCCATGAGGAAATAGTAATACCAACGAGAGCCGTCAATTCTTCACCTTCTTCTAACGTCGCTCTCTCAACGACGTTAAATTTTGGCAATTTGGTGCATATCTTTCTCTCCTTCTCCATCGTCAATCTTTTACTCCCTTCATTTAGCACGTTCCAACGAAATTATTTCACCTAAATATTGGTTTTTTTTGGTTCAGTTTAGTTCGGTTTTGATTCTGTTTGTATGGTTTGTGAAAATATGCCGAAATGTAAGCTAAAGAAACTTGATCCAGTTTGGATTAGATTGTTAGAAATTTCATTTTAGTCCAGATTTAGTAAAGTGTTAACAAGTGATCGTATTGAGTTTGATTTTTAATTTGTGTTTGTTACAAAATCATTAAATATATTTTGTAATATATATATTTCAAACGATTGAATTTTTTTAAATTGGATTATTTGGTTCGGTTTTACTTAATTAAGTATTAAAACAATGTATCTATATATGAGCCATGAGTTCGAATTTCAACTGTTGAAAAATGACTAAAAATTTATCTGATGTGATCTTTGAACCAAGAATATTATGAACTAAATGTAAAATATTTAGAGTAACGGTGTAAATCATAATCTCTCCCTTTTTCCTATAAATCACAATCTCCATAAAAAAATTAAAAAATAGCGAATGAACATAGACGCAAATCGTAAACACTTCTTACCACACTTCAAAGTTAACGCCAGATTACATGGTCACAATGGACCCCACTCTTTTCGCCTACCTTCATGTTTGGCTCTTACTTTCATAATTATTTTATATTTTTCATAGCATTTAAAATTCCTACGTGGCTTTTCCCAGACCGTTGATAAATCTAATTTTGAGAAATGCAGAGTTGTCAGAAAATGACGAAAAACAAAACAACCCAATAGTCTGTAAGAGTAAAAATCGATTCTCAACACGTGGCTTACCTCAAAACCGTCAGATGAAAAATAAATAAATAAATCCTAATGACTCTCCGGTTTATCATGTGAGTCGGTTACTAAAACCGGGTAACTTGTTCGTCAGGTTTAACCCGTCGCTGTTTCATCGGCTTCTTATTTATTTTATGATCATTTTTCAAATAAATTATTTTAAAATTTTTGATATATATTTTTTTTGTTTATAAACTCGTGCGACAAATACAAACCCTTCCATTACATCTGTATATAAATAAATATCATCGTCGTCTCTCCTGCGTTCTACTAATAAAGTGAAGCTTCTGCCTCGTGCGCTGCTTCAATATTTTCCCGAGAAATTTTTTTTTTTATAACTTTCCGTTCTTTGACTCTCAAGGGTGAGTTTCTCGCCTATTTCTTTCGTTCAACTCTCTAATTCGTTGAATTCGAAGCTTTCTCGAGACTCTTCTTGTAAATTATTTCGAAATTTTCATCGTTTACCTTTCTACGATCCGATTTAAGACCTCTCTTCTCCTATTTTTTCTCTTTTTGATTTACAGGTAATCGTGAATCTATAAGGAAAACGCCATTAAAATAGCATCTGCGTTTGAAATTTCAAATTCAAAAACATGAAGGTGAAAGTAGCTTCGTCTTCTCAATTCCTTCAATGGATGACTCAACCTATAGTTCATCATTCTTCATCTCAAACCCTAGCTTCCGGAGCTATTACTTCCAGTTCTCCTTCAAAACGACGTAGCACCTTTCACAACGAACGGTTTCTATCTTGTCGTTACGTGCCTCAGAGACTAAACCGTTCTTCATCAGCTCTCTTTGGAACTCCATCGACGAAGCTTCATCGTTCTAAGTCATGCGAACTTTGGAAATCATCTAGACCAACCAAATCAAGAGTGTGTAGCGCAAGCTTAGATCCATTCTCCGATGAGGAGTTTTCGAGAAAGATCCAAGAGCTAACTCTCAGATTCAACGTCCCAAGCCAAACCGATTCAGAACCGATGATAATCCATGATTACAACGTAATGGAGAAACCTAATTCGATTGAGCCGCCATGGAAAGAGGTGATACACTTGTCAAGTATTGAAATGAAAGCAAACAGTGTCGATCTTCCTCTTTCGCTTCGGATTATCAAGAAGAAACGACAATGGGAAGAAGGAGTCAAACAAGTCGGCGAATCTGCTTGTTGCTCGATGAGTAAAGCTTTTTCATCAATGGTGTTTATGATTCGTGAAATTCAAAGCTTTACTTTACATATGAGAGAGATTCTCTTCTACGAAGACTTACAAGGGATTTTGCTTAGAGTAAGAGAAGAGATGCACGCTTCATTCGTTTGGTTGTTTCAACAAGTTTTCTCTGCTACGCCTACGTTAATGGTTTACGTTATGATACTCTTAGCCAATTTCACTGTTTATTCTATTGGGAACAACTCTGCTTTAGCCGCCGCTGCTCCTCCTCCTCCTACTCCGACCGTTGTTACAGAGATAACAACGGTTAGTGAAGCAGATGAAACAAAGTTTGATTCTTCGGTTGTGAAAACGTTCTTTGTGTCATCTCCCAATGGGAATACTACCTCTGTTGGTGGTAACAACAATGGTGGAGGTGGTAACATTAGGCCGGTGTTAAGTGGAACTGATGGTGATGGATTTGATGGATCAGAACAATTCACAACTATCATACCAGAAGGTGGCTCTAAGTTGTCATCGTCAACTTTTGGGTCAACGACTACAGCAGAGTCAGAGACATCAATATCAGGACAAGATGAACATAGGATATGGAATTCAATGGTGGAAGAAGCAGAAAGAATGCAGTTTTCAAAGATTGATGATTCTTTGGATCATGAGACGAGGAAGCGTTTCGTAACTCATGTGGAAGCTCGAGTAGAAGCAGATGAAGATACTGATTACTTCAAAACAGAGCTTATGTACCAAACAGGATTGTCTCAGGAGCCTGATAATCCTCTGCTTCTTGCCAACTATGCTCAATTCCTTTACCTCGTCTCCAATGACAATGACAGGTAACTAAACACTTACCTTAATCATGTTTTTTGGTTAAATTATAGATTTTTTAAGCTTAAGTAAATATGGGTTATTGAAATAGAGTCGAATTTTCCTATTAGAATTTTTGGGCTGTGAGTTCTGAGGCTGCAAGTTGATGGTATGAGTCAAAAGTAGGCACGGTCCTCAATGATTTTTCTATTCACTAGTGGGGCATATTGTCTAAAATCATAATTTAATTTTTAAGATTAAATTGTCGTAATCGTATCGGCACTAACCAATAGAGTTATGGGAAACCAAAATTTTTTCCTCTTCGAGTAATAAGACATTACATAAATATCTAGCAGAGAATATAATTAGCCAATCACTTTGAGTCTTTGAGGTTTTAGTGATAGAAGCGTAGAGGAGTATGTGGTGGAGTTTTGAAGACTCCCCACCAAAATCCAACAAGCAAAAAGTTGCATTGTCAAAAGTCGTTGCCTCACAATTTGTCTTCTAGATTTATTCCCCCACCAAATAGATTTACCGCATGTGTTTTTATCACTGGCTCTATTTTATCATAGCTAATGTATTAGTAGTATGTATATATACTAGTGGTAGTAACTCGTAAGTATTGTTAAAATTTAGCATTCTCTAGTAATTAGATTAAACACAATCATTGGTACGGTTTCTTAAGCTATCGTAACAAACTTTGTTTTTGCTAATATGATTAATATTGTCTTAAAAGGATCATTATCTAGACAATTTTATCACATTCTATAACCATTGCCCACTTCCACATCATCATATGAAAGTTTAAGTTTGATACGCAACACTTTTGGCTTTATTAAATTCATCTTTAATGCGTTCCATATGTCTTCACTTATCTCAATTGAATAAGGTCTCACGTGATTCCATATGATTATTTATGTAACAGAGCGGAAGAGTACTTCAAGAGAGCGGTAGAAGTGGAACCAAAAGACGCAGAGGCATTGAGCAAATATGCAACGTTCTTATGGAGAGCACGGGACGATCTTTGGGCGGCTGAGGAGAACTTCTTGGAAGCAATCGATGCTGATCCGACCAACTCTTACTATGCCGCTAACTACGCCAATTTCTTGTGGAACACTGGCGGTGATGACACGTGTTTCCCCCTCGATGGGTCTCAGGAAGACACCATTTAGATAAGAGGGTCCAAGTCCAACGAACAATAACTCTCTATAGACATTATATACAAACTAATAAACATAAACATATGAGCATACGGATACCGTGTATGTATTGTCCTGTATGCATGTTTATCATGGGCTGATCACAAAGGAACGGTTGGGTTATTTATTAATCCTCTTGGTTGCGATCAGTCTTCAGGGTTGAGTTTGATGGTAGTTGAACATGTGAGTGTGTAAGATAGAGCATGTGACTACGTGTGAGATTGGAGCAGATCCCACCGTCATCGTTTATGAGTCTTCCGTTGGGCCTATGTTGTGGAACCAAGTGTCATCCCTTTTTTTTTTTTTTTGTATATCCAATACATTTCATTTATTGGTTTGCACATAGGGTACTGCCCAAAAAAATAAATAAAAACCAATGTTACAGAAGAAGGCCCCTTATTGTACCTGTGTGGCTTTTGGGCCGCTGGCCTTATTCAATTACACCATTGTTGTTTTATCAACCTCGACATGAGGATTTGCCCATATTGACACAATAGAGTAAAGCTGAGATGTTATAACTCACAAAATACAGAGACAAGGATAATGCATAACATGAATTCTTTATGTAAGGTTTTACAAGTCAACACGCTGTATAGTAGTAGCTTATCAAAACAGGGAACCATAAAAGCTACATTACATCAGTTATCCAATAATTAACAAGAAAAGAAAGTTAACGATTTGTGCCTAAGGCATGAATTTTCAGGTCCACTAAGAGTAGAAGTACATAGGTTATGTCCACAAAATAGATTAATAATAAACACTCATACACAAAACAGATTTAACTACTTAATTTTTTGCGGTATGCGGTCTCTATCGACTTACATCTCATGGGATGTCCTCTTAACCAATAAATTTGATCATGTAACAAAGAAATCCTTAGTAAATTGAAAAAGCATAAAATAAAAGTCGTCTGTTTCCACTCTCTTGATAAAATTTCTCATTTTATATCTTTAAAATAATTATAAGAAATATTTCTTTCAACACTAACTTCCTAACTAAAGCACCAAACACCATTTTAAAGTGTTTACTTTGGCTTGATAAAAAAAAAGTGGTTACTAAAGTGGATCTTTTTATATTCATAGTTGTCTACCATTTTATTGCTCCTTTAATCAATTATTCAACAAAGGAAACAAAAATTATCATATAGTGGTTAACCCCTCTATGAGTTAGTTGGTCTTGCAACATCTACTGAATTCAACGAAATCTATAATACTTAAACAGATACTATTAGACTAAATGTTTTAGTTGGAAATATCTCTGAATCTTTCCTTAGTCACATAACCTACCTCTCAAAAGATACCAAGATCACATTGAAAATATTTTACCATTTTACAAACAACCTAAGCTTTCACACTTCACAATTTTACTTCTAAACTACTTGACTTTAATCAAACCCAAAATTCTCGCGAGTTAAAGCAAAAGAAAAACAACTATAAACACACAGGATCACAACCGCTTACACAGTATACACTATAACAAAACAAGGAAGCACAGCCCTTGGATTAAACACCAAAAGCTCATCATCGTCGATCCTCAACAAGGTCCCACTTTTGCTCCCAGTCTGCCCAATCAGAGAATCATATCCTCCATCACTCTTGTCCACGTCATCCCCAATCAAATCACACCCAACCCGACCCGCCACAACCCGACAAACCAACATCGCCCGTTTCACGTTCATAAACCCAAACTCTTCCTCCACGTCATCAGGAACCGCCATGTGTCCTTTCCATCCCGTCGCCAACGTCGCGATCCCGTCGAGCTTCGGCGAGAATCCAGATCCGATGATCCCACAAATACTACAATACTGATGACCACAGAGATTAGAATTACCATTTTGCCCTAGATTACACATAAACGTCGAACAATAGAATCTCAAAAGCTCGTTCCCGTCGGCGACACATCGTTCATCGTCCCACCGTGATCCGCCGTTGCTACTGTCGGCTTTAGCTTTAACACACTCACGATACTCTTCGAACCTCGTGAGAATCTTAGGACTATTGTGGATTTTCAAAATCCGATGGATCTTCGGCGTTTTATCACCTTGTTCCGGCCATCCTGATTTGAATATAATTTTCACGATGTTCGTGCTCGACTCGCCGTCGATGAGCTCCGATACGGCGTGCTTGATCGTGATATGTTGCTCGAGAAGCTGGATTTTATGGAAAATCTCGCCACACGAGTTACAAGGGAAAATCTCGTTTCGTAAAGGAAGAAACAGAGGATTAACAGACGAGATCTCGAATTCAGAGAAGGAGAATCCGGTTTGTTGAATACGGGTATCCAGGTCGGGTTGAGTGATAGTATCTGGTTGGACGAGAGTGACGAGTGAGTTTTGAGATGATCTGGCGGAAGTTAAAGTACCGTTTGGGTGTGTTTGGTTACGGGATTTAGATATCCTTGTTGTGGATAATAAAACTCGTTTTAAATATGTCCATGAAGAGGATAGAGCAGAAGCAGAAGAAGAAGAAGATGATAAAGAAACTGTTCTAAGCTTCTTCTTCCTTCTCTTCTGTTTACAGTCTCCTCCTCTAGGGAATAAAAAACAACCCAGGACGATAAAGAAGATTGAGAGAAAATGTTGACGTAACAATGACCCGAGTTTTGGCGGCGCCATTGATAAGAGTTGTTATCGAGTTTTTAGACTTTGGAGTTGGTTTGTTGAGAAAGAGAGAGAGATGAAGTTAGTAGTTGGCAGTTTCCACCATTGGAGAGGTCAGAGCTGTAAAGAAGAAGAAATGATGAAAGACAAGAGAGATACTAAAGGTTGAAGAGTAGATGCGAAGCTATTTCATGTCTTTTTTTTTATTTTACCTTTTCATTTTATTTTTGGTTAGAATATTTGTCTGCTCTTTAATTATAATAATTTTAAATTATATTTGTATGTTTTTGCGAATCTTACCGATGCATTGGGTCGTGTGTGCTTACAACTTACCAGTGAGTGTACATTGTTTTTTTTCCTTCACTGAATTTATATTACAGATGTAATCTTAATTTTGGATTAACGTGACTGCATTATTTCTCTGGTGTTTATATAAAGGCTTAACAAAATTGAAATGTGTTTATTTCATTTTTTTTGTATCTAGTGATGGTTTGAAATTTAGTAGTGTTTTATAAGTATATGTGTTAGTCATTTTCTTTCTATTCAGAGTCTATTTCCCATTGTTTTCTCAACTATTTGTTCGATGTTATCTAATTTCCCATTTATATTAAGTTATATAATACAATGTATTTACTAGAAGCCAAACTCGAAACTGTGCTGAGGAATCCAAGGCTACATAATTATTTTATTTGGTTTCGCAAATTTTGTTGCTTAGGATCTGGACGTAGACAGATGAACACGTGCACATGTCTCAAATCTAATCTGAGCTCCTCGATGCATATTTTCACAGTTTACTTGGATCCATGATCATAAACGAACTAGTAAGAAAAGTAAATAAAGTATCTTACTTTGGAAAAAGTTTTTTCAGGTTAATTAGGCTTTTGTGATTTATAACATGGAAGAGGACAGAAATATAGGTTAAGGTTTAGCTTTCAGGAAAAAAATAACTAAATATAAGTGGCAGTTAGAGGTGTTAAGTTTATTAACTTATCTCAATTTGTTTGATTCTTTCAGCTTTATTAATATATATATATGTTATTTAGAATTAGCCGAAAAATGTTGCATCTAAAATGTCATCACCTTCTTGTTTGATTTCAATCAAACAATTGGTATTTTTTTCCGTACCATGTTTATTTAAAAAAAAATTAATTGCTCTGAAAATAATTACATTTGGATGACTATAGTCAAATTTGACACTAAGATCAGAATTAGAGGCTATCAATACGCAAGACAATTTTTGGATTTATAGAGAAACAGATTAGCCTATTAAAAACCAATTCCTCGTAGGCTAATCTAATAGGATTACAGTCATCAGATTACTAACACTTGGCTGGATTTAGTTTACACTGACAATTATATTCATCAAACTGTCGGTAGAGAATCCCACATTGTACAATATAACAACGCGTATTTTAATTTCCTATACAACCAAATTAAGAAAGTGTAAATTGAGTTATGTTATATGTCGTTTAGTTAATAAATGTAGAAATAATATAATAGGGAAAAATAAGAGTTAGTGATAAATAATTGAAATGGTGAGTGATAATTGAAGAAGTGGGCCATGTGAGGAAGTAAGTACTATGAGAAGTAGGCCATGACGAAGCTCTTCCTGTCTCCATCCACATGA
Source organism: Nasturtium officinale (assembly GCA_963854855.1). Classification (NCBI taxonomy): domain Eukaryota; kingdom Viridiplantae; phylum Streptophyta; class Magnoliopsida; order Brassicales; family Brassicaceae; genus Nasturtium; species Nasturtium officinale. The sequence goes on along the minus strand of OY978511.1, from coordinate 5,454,632 downwards.
GGTGGCCATTTTTGTTTCTTACGGTCAACTGAATCTCGCCTTCTTGTTTTAGTGTATACTACTGGTACGGCCTTAAAAGTAACATGAAACTATAGTTATTGTTGTTTCTTCCTAAAAATATGTACGTATTTAAACCAAACACCATAACTTAGGTTTTTAGTTTACAGTGTTCACCTATACTGTTACGTACTGCCGAAACTAGAAGATACGACTACATGATCCGCATAGCGTAATGGGATTGTATTAGTTTAGTGATACATCGTTATATTGGTGAAAATCAGAAAGTGGTCTATATAGATTCAGAGAGTTATGAATTACTTTTATCAGTAATTTTATGTTTGGTTTAGATTTTAGAAGACCTTGTCAATACAAAAAGTTAGGTGTTGGTGATTGGATAACGCATGCAAAAAAAAGGAATTGTTAAACGATACACAATAATAATGACTATTTAAAGAAGAGTAAAATAAATAAAAGTGGTAGTCATAACTCGTAATTCGTAAAGCCTAAGCTAGTGAGCACTAATGGTAGACAAGAAGGGACACTTTCGATGAGTAAATCTGGCTCACCTCAATCTTACATCATTTCTCATCCCCTAATCTTGGATCTCCATTCATAAAAAAAGCAAAACTTAATTATTATTTTTATTTTTCTTAGATATTTTCTTCTATCTACATAAACGGTTCAGTTATTGCTTTTATACATGTCATTAAATTTTAAAAATAGACTGAAATAATGAAAGAAAAACTGAAAATAATAATAATGCAAATATTTAGAATTGTCGACGATGAATATGTCAAACGTTACCAATTTGATTGATATTTTCCTCTGACTAGTCTTCTTCAACATTAACTCCCCATCCGTTTGATAATAAAATGATATCTACACCTCATTTTTGTAGAAATTTATGTGTACTAGTTCTATCGAATTACACTTAGTTCAGCCAATTTTTCTAATTCTCGGGTTAAATATTATTTCACATCTTTATGAACGCAATTAGTGGGGGTTGCTGGGTAGAATTCCACATATAGATCCTGACTTTATTCCATATCGAGCCGATCATTGTTCATACCCTTAAATATTGTAGTACGGATGATAAATTATTGTTAACAGTGTATATTTCTTTTGACTTTTGATAGGTCTACTTCAATATTCATGAGATTTTCCTTTTTGGGAGGAAGAGTTATTTATTGGGCCTCATATGGGCTTTTTATTAACCTCATTCTTTGTTAGTAATGGACCTCGGACCTCCCAAATAATTCTGTTGACCGTTACTTTCCGTTAGATTATGACATCTTCAGCTAGCCAGTATCAAATAGACACGTGTTGTCATGTAAGCCACGAGCTATCAAAAAAATCAGTTCCTCTGAGCCGAAGCAGAAGAAGAAATAAACAGTGGAGAAAAAAAAAAAAATATCTATCTCCGCCATGAACGCAAGAGCTCTTCTTTACTCACCAAATCTCAACTCACTCTACACTTCAAATCGTCCACCTGAGAAAACCAACTTCCGTAATCTCAAACCAGCTTCGAAGTCGTTACGGATATGGATTTACCCGCGAAATAGGTCCGGAGTTTTCAAGGTGTTGGTTCGGAGCTCCGACAAGAGAGAAAGCGTAGTTTACGGAGATGGAGAAAGAGTTGATAAAAACGGCGTCGTTTCTGATTCTTCTAGCTTGGTCGTTGTTCCATGGTGGAAGGAGTTTCCAAAGCGGTGGGTGATAGTACTTCTCTGTTTCTCAGCTTTTCTTCTCTGCAATATGGACAGAGTAAGTTTTTTTTGGTCGTAGATTGAATTAGTTATGGAGTTGAGATTAGTCTGGAGTTATCAATGATGTTTTTTACAGGTGAATATGAGTATAGCTATACTTCCTATGTCAGCTGAGTATGGTTGGAATCCAGCAACTGTTGGTTTGATTCAGTCTTCATTCTTTTGGGGTTACCTTCTCACACAAGTAAGTTTTTTTTCATTGATTTAATTACTTAACTAGGGATTCTTTGTATCCGTTTGCATAGATTATGAACAATTTTGAGATAGTTTTATATCATCTTGTGTGGATTTCATATATTTTCTGTTCTTGATATAGAATGCATTGCCTTGTCTAGTTTCTATCTTTAGATGATTTATGTTTTTCAAATGATGTGAATCAATATGTTGATATGATAGATAGCTGGTGGGATATGGGCAGACACTGTAGGAGGCAAAATGGTTCTTGGCTTTGGTGTTATTTGGTGGTCAGTCGCAACGATTCTTACTCCTGTTGCAGCTAAACTTGGTCTTCCCTTCTTGCTCGTTGTTCGTGCTTTTATGGGAATTGGGGAGGTTTGTGATTGATTGCTTTATAAGTTGTTAGATATCAATCTTGGATTGTGGGTGGATAAGGAGAAGTAAGTATTATATGGTTATCTTCAGGGTGTTGCAATGCCTGCTATGAACAATATACTATCAAAGTGGGTTCCTGTGCAAGAAAGAAGTAGATCGCTCGCGCTTGTTTATAGCGGAATGTACCTTGGATCGGTCACCGGTTTAGCTTTTTCGCCTTTCTTGATTCATCAGTTTGGATGGCCTTCTGTGTTTTACTCTTTTGGGTCTCTTGGAACTGTATGGCTGACTCTTTGGCTAACTAAGGTCAGATTTCGCCATAGCTCATAACTATTTGTAGATTTCAAATCTTGTACCATTAATGTGTGCTGTTACTAAACTATAGGCAGAGAGTTCACCTGTAGAAGATCTAACGTTGCTCCCTGAAGAAAGAAAACTAATTGCAGACAACTGTGTAAGCAAAGAGCCTGTGAAGTCGATCCCATGGAGGCTGATTTTGTCGAAACCGCCAGTTTGGGCTCTCATTGGTTGCCATTTTTGTCACAATTGGGGAACGTTCATTCTCTTAACCTGGATGCCAACTTATTACCATCAAGTCAGTTCTATTACTGCCTTTTAATCAAGAGGCTTGATGTTTTGTGTTTTCTGATTATTAAATCTCATGGGCATTGTGAGGCAGGTGTTGAAGTTCAACTTAATGGAATCAGGGCTTCTCTCAGTATTTCCATGGATGACAATGGCAATTTCTGCAAATGCTGGAGGATGGATCGCTGATACACTCGTTAGCCGAGGTTTCTCTGTCACGAATGTTCGCAAGGTACTTGCATATATATCACTCTCTTCAATCCATTTCAATGCATCCCAGTAAAAGTATTTCATTTGATAATCCTTTTATGTGATGAATTCAGATAATGCAAACAATTGGGTTTCTTGGACCAGCGTTCTTCCTAACACAGCTGAAACACATAGATTCTCCTACAATGGCTGTTTTGTGCATGGCTTGTAGCCAAGGGACAGATGCGTTTTCACAGTCTGGTCTATACTCTAACCATCAAGACATTGCTCCAAGATACTCTGTAAGTATAATCAATTACCCTCAAGTCTTGATCAATCATGCTACTCAAAAGCAAATGGATTAGGACATTGATGGTGTTGCTGTTGGTGTGGTCTCAGGGAGTGTTACTTGGTTTGTCTAATACCGCTGGAGTACTCGCCGGAGTTCTTGGTACAGCCGCAACTGGTCATATCCTACAACACGGTCAGGACTCTCAACATTTCTTGATTCTGACAATTCTTTGCTTAACCCTTTTGAAACTCTACCGAGTCTTATGTGTTTCCAATGAACTTAACAATGACACGAAATGCTTCAGGTTCTTGGGATGACGTTTTCACAATTTCGGTTGGTCTTTACCTTGTCGGGACCGTCGTCTGGAACTTATTTTCAACCGGAGAGAAGATAATCGATTGATCCATTCCACGAGTAGTGATCTATCATTGAATGGTTAAGCTCCAACGCATCAGGTGCTACTTAACGTCACGCCAGTCTCTGATTATACATATCATTGAGAGCTTGCTGGAATATACCCTTTTTGCTGGAAAATAATTCAGGAAATTTCTGCTCGTTGATTTAGGCCAAAGCATATGTAGATGAAAGATATACAGATGATTTTTTGTACATAAACGAAATTCACTGCCCACGTTTCTCATGATCACTTAAATAAACCTCTCTTATACATTCTCTACATATACTAATATAGATACTACATGTAATTCTCTAGTACGCTATTGCGTAGCCAACGAGTGACCAAGAAAGAAAGAGAGTCCTCGAAATTTATGGGTATAACTACAACTTAAGATGTACGGTTACTGGCAGAACTTGATCTTGTAAACGGGGTTGATGAGTTGATGAACTGTATGCAGTCCTCTATCGCCTCTGATCTATGAGTATCATTAACGACAGAGATGACCGAAGAAGCCTTCAATGGTGGACATCTCTTTGTCTTCTTCTTCTTCTTCCTCATCACCACCAGACGTAAACCCTTAACAAATGTACAGCTGAGATGCTTGATCACTCTTGCCGCTGTGACTTCTGTTTTTCTCGGTAGCCTCAAGCCACAGCTCGTTGTGCATCCCGGATACTTGCCATATGGTTCCTTGACAGAGGATTGCTTACCAGAAGTAACTGGTCTAGTGTTTGCATTGAACTGTTTTGTTCCTGTAGCTGACATATCAAGAGTGAGTGAGAGCAGTTTATGTGAGCAAACTTGAGGAGAGTGAGAGGGGTATATATAAAGGATTGTAGCCTGACAGAGTTCAGGAAGCGATCAGAGAGAACATGATTATTAATAATGTATTAATAATGACATGATTACAGTTAAGGCATGATTACTGTAGAGTGTAGATACTAAAAGCATATACAAAAAAAAGTAGGTGGGTTCGATTTCAAACTTATTTTACATACTTTATGTCAAAAGAATTGTAATAACTAACTGATATAACAATATCAAAAACTATAACGCCGAAATTTGGAAAACTAAGCTGGCCCAAGAGCAAAAGAAGAAAACTTTCGTTAGTTTTTCTCCATTTCCATTGTGGAAAGTAAGTATAAGATGGTCCACAGAGGGAATAAAACCATTTGTTTAAGCGAATTAAAAGGTTCTTTCTAAGAATCAACCTTTCGGTATGGTTCCTCTTTGGTGATCACTCATAAAAGATATGTGAACAAATTCTTTTGACTCCTGGAGAGGCCGAGATAAAACTAACCTTTATAGACTGCAGATACCTTACTTGAGACTTGAGGCTACACAATAAAAAAAGAGATAAAGAAAAAGAGAATGAGAACAAATGTCAATGATGGGCAAAAGAATATCAGCAATGATAACATGTGAGGACACTCCATTGAGATCAAAACAATTTATCAACGAACGATTGATTGCTCAGTAGTTAGATACTGTTAATGAAAGGTGACGTCAAGGAATACAAAACCTACTCCATCAAGTGATAGAGTGGAAAGTGGAAAGTGAAAAGATTTAGACTACTTTGAAACACGAAGATCATTAGTTCCAATGGCAATAACTCACAAGTGGAGCAAATTCACTGAGCAGTCCCTGATGACATTTACACACTTGATGTGTATTCAATCACATAAAGAAAGAAGTAAGAAAATTGAAACTCACATTGTTGATCTTTAAGCATTATTCACAAACAAAACCTCTCCACCTAAACTCAGATTTTGATCCAAGAACCCTCTAACTTCATCATCATCTTTAAACGGCAATGGCATAACGAGATCACTATCCAAATTATACCAAACACCATTGATTTTTCTAATCACAACCCAATGTCTACTTCTCCAAAGTCCACCATATCGCTTAACCGGAACGTTCAACACAATACCAATTAAAGCAACTGCATCAAGATCAATAGAAGAAGCTCCACTACGCTTATCATGCCAAACAACACTCTTGCCTTTTCCTTCAAGAGCTGTGATCATCACGTTTACGTCATAGTTACCAGTGAGTTTATTGTGGTGAGGCTTTAGAAGCATAGAGAGAGGTGTCCATGTTTCTTTGTTTGGATCATCGTCTACAAGCTTCTCTGCGATTGAGTCTAAGCTTTCCCGCGTGAAAACGTCTTTGTCCTAAGTCAAACGATAGCAATAAGAAAAAAAAGTTAAAATCTCTCAATTTCATAACTTCGGTGATTCTCTGGATAGAAATTTGAAACTGAGATAGCGAAATGGATCACCTGAAATAGATTGTTGAGGGAGTGCAAGAGGCAAAGTTGTAATCGTTGTCGTTCGTGATAGATCTGAGATTCGCAATTCTCCATTTTCCGGCGAAGAAATTAGGGTTTTAAAGTACTCCGGAGAGGAAGAGAGCAAAGGATTTGATTCTTCGAGTAAACGACACAGCAAGGCGCATCTCTCAATTTTTAGATGAAGACGAGGCACGAACCGTGTGAACATATTAAATGTAACATACATGCTGTTTTTAATTAGAAGGAACATCACAACGTTCACGATTTCTTAAAAGAAACAGTGTGGCGTCTCTCTCTGCCTCTCCATATGTAGTTTATAGCTAAACTTCAACCCCTTGATTGATATAGGATTAAAGATGAGGTTCTTAGCAGCTGTTCGAGCTGATCGGATCAGTAACAAATCAAACCACAATGTCTCCAAATTTATTCTCTTTGTTGGTATATGGTATGTTTTTTTTTTTTTTTACTTATGTTATACTGCAAAGTAACATAATCTTTTATTGATATATAAACGTTTTGTCACATTTGTGTTTATGAAAGCTCAATAATGAAAACAAAAATGGATCGTTTTCATGAGCGAGCTTCACTTTCTCTACATCTGCTTGTTATGGTCGATGCCATTCCTCTTCTCCGCGGTATATGTAATAAAACGACAACGGTGCAATTGAAAACGTTTCTTTATCATGCGTTTTATGAGGACAAACCCCTCAAAGGAATTAGTAATCAAAGGAGTGTAACTAGTAAACATGATTATAAGTCCGATTTGTGTTGTGGAGCTGTAAAACAAATTAACATAGCAGATTGATTTTTAGCTTATGCCCCAAAGGTGCAAAAAGAAAATTTGACTGAATCATTCTTTACTGTTAGTGATTCAGTGCATCCATTACTTATTAGAGATTTTTCTATAGATGTAAGTCAACTATGTTGAATCTCTTAAGCTTATAAGAATGAAACCGTGCATTGGAAACTGTGGACCAAGACTCGAGAGAGCGGTAGCAGCAGGAGCTTCCTCTCCTTTAGAAAGCTACAGAAAAGAAACAGAAACTGCACACTCCCTGCGCAGGCATTACCCTGTTCAGGTTCAAAGGGACTTTCTCAGCCTGGTCCAGGACAGCCCGCCTTTTTGCGGGCTATCCTGGTTCAAGCACCCCTGGTGCTTTTGCATGTCAATTCACCATTCAAATCACACATAAAAGTATTGAAAACATCAACTTAGCTTGTCTTTATTATTGACTCTGACTCAAAGGAACAATCAGAAACATAGATAGTTCTAAACTTAACAAGACATAGAGACTCTACTAAGCTTACCAACAGTTTTGTGCCATTTTCCAGGTATAGACCAAGAGACACCAAGACTTGGGTAAGCGAGGTCTTGTTTCAACCCTTTCCCTGAAGAGGCAGCATAAATAAAGCTTAAGAAAATACCTGATTGCTTGTAAAACAGAAAGCAGTAACTAAAATGTTTATACTGACCTTTTATTTCTGAGCAGCCTTGACATAGCTCTCTGGTAAGTAGATTTCTCCACCTACTTCACCGTGCTGTTCTCCACTAATGGTTTTCTTTGCAATGTTGAACTCTTCACTCATAGCATCCATTCCTTGTCTGATGGCTTCTTCAGCACTGCCATAACCATTCTCCTCTGCATACTTTCGGATATCTTCTGTTATCTTCATAGAGCAAAACTTAGGTCCACACATGGAGCAAAAGTGCGCAACCTTGGCTCCATCAGCTGGAAGAGTTTCATCGTGGAACGACATAGCAGTCATGGGGTCCAAGGATAGAGCAAATTGGTCCATCCATCTAAACTCAAACCGCGCTTTGCTCAACGCATCATCCCATGCTTGAGCATGTGGATGCTGTTTGGCTAGATCAGCTGCATGAGCAGCGATCTTGTATGCTATAACCCCTGCCTTCACATCATCCCTGTTTGGTAACCCGAGGTGTTCTTTCGGTGTTACATAGCAAAGAAGAGCTGTGCCCAAGGCTCCAATATTGGCAGCACCGATGGCAGAAGTAATGTGGTCATATCCAGGAGCAATATCAGTAGTCAAAGGACCAAGAGTGTAGAATGGTGCCTCGTTACACCATTCCAACTGCTTCTGCATATTTTCTGGAATCTTGTGCATTGGAACATGCCCTGGACCTTCATTCATCACCTAACAAAAAAAAACCAACCAGATTTGAGAATTATGTATGCAAACACAAAATGGATGGAGATAAATGAATTGGATTAGCAGTTGTAGTATACCTGCACATCTTTTTCCCATGCTCGGCGAGTTAGTTCACCTTGAGTAAGGAGCTCTGCAAACTGAGCAGTGTCATTAGCATCATAAATAGAGCCAGGTCTCAGACCATCTCCAATTGAAAGAGCCACATCATACTGGTTACAGATGTCTAGAATATCATCCCAGTGCTCATAAGCAAAGTTCTCCTTGTGGTAAGCTAAGCACCACTTAGCATGAATGGATCCTCCACGCGAAACGATCCCGGTCATACGCTTTGCTGTTAAGGGAATGTAACGCAGCAAGACCCCAGCATGGATTGTGAAATAGTCTACACCTTGCTCAGCTTGTTCAATCAGAGTCTCTCTGAAAACTTCCCAGCTAAGATTCTCAGCAATCCCATCCACTTTCTCAAGTGCTTGATAAATAGGCACGGTACCAACAGGCACAGCTGAGTTCCTTAGGATCCACTCACGTGTCTCGTGAATATGACGACCAGTTGAGAGATCCATGATTGTATCAGCTCCCCACATTGTTGCCCATTGAACCTTGTAAACTTCTTCTTCAATAGAGCTTGCAACAGCAGAGTTTCCGATATTCGCATTGACCTTAACCAAGAACTTTCTACCAACAATCATCGGTTCCAGCTCCAAATGCTTCTTGTTGGAAGGGATAATTGCTCTCCCTCGTGCAACTTCTGATCTTACAAACTCAGGGTCTAGTTTCTCCCTTGTAGCACAGTAGAGCATTTCCTCAGTTATGATTCCTTGCTTAGCATAATACATTTGAGTGTATCTTGGTGTTCCTAGCTTCTCTCGACGATCAATCCACTCCTTCCTTAGCTTAGCAAGTCCTATTTGTAAAAAAGTTTCAATTTGTATTGATAATCACATAGATAGTAAGAAAAAGATGAATAAAAATAAAAGACACAAGCTTAAATCACATACCAATGTGTGGGTTAACATTTTGAGGACCACTAGTGTCATAATTATCAAAAGCTGGTTCACCACCAGACAAATGAACACGTCTAAAAGGAACTTTAAGCACATGACCAGATTCTTCATGAACAACTTCCCTGAAAACAATCATATAACCACTCAACACTTACAGCACACAACTATGAAAAATGTGAATTGAGTAAAGTAATTACTTGTGTTCTTTAGTGCTCTTAGGAAAGCATTCTTCAAAAGATGGGATTGGTTGAAAATCAGGAGAAGAAGGATCAATGGTGTGTTTTCTTTGCTTAGCTCTCTCTGAATTAGTGGTTGGTGGATCAAATGTCAAAGTAGCTCGTGTGCTCATTGTTTCTTTCTTGAATCGAGTAGTAGCAGCAGCAGCAGCTTGAACAACCACATCAAATCCAGGTAACAAAGACGAGTTTGGAAGTTTAGGCCAAGCAGAGTGAGTTTTGTTGTTGCATACAACTGACATCAAAGAACTGTGTACTGAAGCCATAGCTGAAGAAGATACAAGAAAGTACTAGTAACTATCATCATTGTTACAGAGAAACAACACAAGAATACGATCCATGGATTTAAACAGAAGTATAAAATTCAGGAGCAAGAGAAGAAGATATATCCGATTATTGTATAAAAAAATGATTCTTTAAGAAGAAGGAATCGAACCTGGAAGAGGAAGCGTCTGGATTTGAGCTAGTAGAGGAATGAAGAAGAGGCTTGGTCGTTAGAAACCAATGACACAAACTGAGATCAGTAACTAAAGAGTGATAGAAGAAAGATGAAATGGTTAGGGTCCTTAAAAAAGGAACGAACCTCCTGAATCCTTTAATTATTGTCACGGACGAAACGATGGATCCAAAAAGGGAAAGGTTTGCTGACGTGTCCCCTTCTCAGATATTTTGTTTGATAATTTGATTGCATTGTTCTTTGATCAAGAATCTAAGATAAGATACGTGAGGAGGAGAGTTCAGACTTGTGTTAAATCCCCTTCGAAACCAATAAAGAGTACTATTAAATATATTTTTTTCTTTCTAAAACTATTATATACCTTATTTGTATTTTAAATATTTTATAGTAAATATTTTCATTCATTTACATTCCTTGGTTGTTTTTCATTTTTAAGTTTTCGCTACAAGTTTGTGTGACGGTAAGAACAATTCTAACGCCTATTTAAATAATCGAAAATTATACAGATTTATTAGAGATTTGTTTTATAGCTTATATTTATATATAAACAAATATATTTTTAAGAAATATGCCTCTTAGATGATGTCAATGATTTTTAACCGTTAAACATTTAAACGCATCCTAGATGACCGCGGAAGCCGTGTTTTCGAATATGGGTTATTTTTAGGTCAATTATTGCAATTTTGTTGTTTTTGTTTTGTTATAGAAATAAATAAAATAGAAAATATTGCAATTATTTGGTATTTACACATTCCCTTCTACACAACTAATCACTTCAGTTACACTATGCTATGGAATCCTCCAAATGAAAATCCATTCAACCAATTCATTGAGGAATGAATAATCAAGTTTCTGAGAGTTTGATACAAAGCAATAAATTCCCAACTAAAACAGAGCAAGGAAAAATGAAAGAAGATAATAATAGGTATTACAATAGACCGAGGCCCAGCAGACAATTTAAAGAAGAACCTTCTGATTTATTACCACCAGCTTATGGAAAAAATACTTATTAGGAAAGTTTGAGCTATATATATGAAGCTTATTAGCTTCAATTACTTTAAAAAAAAACACCTAGCTATCGTAGCTGTGTATAGTTTCCATTTCTAGGATGCCCACTAAAACAATTAGTAAACAAATATAAGACAATGATGATTGAGAATCTTTTGGACTCTTACTTTGCTATAATTGTTGGCAAAAATATGATCGACAAATAATACAAATTGATTTCTCCATATCTGTCGTTCACTCACTCTGAAAGGGACATTGATATTTTGATTTGTCAATATTTTGATAAACGCATAAACATGTGTGTAAGTTCCATATATTCAGATTTGATATTTCGGATTTTATATGGACGTAAATGATTAATTATTACCAGTTTACAGAAATCTTAAACAGTCGATAATGTTTCAATTTCGAAAACCCCACGAGTTCATTGTTTAATTAGAAAAATCAGAAAACCTTCAAAAATGAATTGTAAAATATTATCTCCAAAGAGAAGAATTATTCTCGAATAAAAAGATAATCTTACAAGTTAAACAACCATTGACGCATTTGTAATCTTTATTATTTGAAATTATATCAACAAATCTTCACAAATCACAAAGAAATGGCGTATATCAAATTCACCGACAAAAAAAAAAAATCAACTATTTAAAATCGTGTAGAAATGGTCATGGACTCTTGCAGGTGGGCTCACCGCTTATATATGAAAAGCCCAGAATTAAAAAAAGCTGGAGTAATGATGGCAAAAACTGAGAAATATCGGGGATTGATCTACAATTCTAAGTAAATATAAAACAGTAGTAATGAAAATTCAAAAAGTGTAAGAAGAAAACATGTAAGCAACTAAGTAGCCTCGTTTTGTCTTCCCCGCACGATCCGTACATAAATCATGGCCTTCCCTAATCCTTACCACACAGACAAAGTATTTATCAACAAAAAAGAAAGGAAAATTTCAAGTCAATAAAAAAACCCTCCAAAACTATTTGACTGGTTAACATTTTAAAGGTAAGCTGACCTCTCTTCTTTATTGCCTTTTCGTTTCTTCTTCACCAAACTTTGATTTTTTCCAATTTGAATTGTCTTATAATGATTTTTTTTTATGTTTCAGGGTTGTTTAATCAAGAACAATGGGGATTGATGCTAAAGATGTCTGCTTTATCGTTTGGAAATTTCTTAGATTTTCATCGAATATCATTTTCAGATACGTTAAGACATACCCAGTTGTTTCTGGTGTTTCTACGTTTATGATTCTTTTGTACAATTTTCTTCCTTGGGTTTTCTATTTCATGCTCTGTTCTTCTCCGTTGATAGCCTGTGTTTCGTTTTATCTCTTGAATCATGGTTCAAAGACTGGTGATTTATCGAAAGAGGTTAAGAGAACAAATCGTGGGTTATCAGAGGGTTCTGTTTCGGGAAGAACGGAGAAGATTGAGTTAAAGCATCAACGAAGTGTTCGAAGAAATGCCAGAAGAAAAGTTGAAGAGGTTGGGAAAGATTGGGATTCTTTCCAGGCCAGTGAAGATGAGAGAGGTAAGGTTATATTAACAACTCTCTATGGGGAATTACCGGAGATGATCACTTCAGATCTGGAGAGATTCAAGAGAGATAGGACATTGCTTGTTGCAGAAGAAAGATTATTTGAGTCTGACCTAGACAACAATGGAGATGTTGTTGTTTTCTTAGATCCATTGGAGAGGCTAACAAGCGTTGGTGTTGGTGATGGTGGTGAAGTTGAAGTAGAATGTTCTTCATCATCATCATCATCATCATCAGAAGAAGAAGAAGATGAAGAGGACAAAGTAAAAGACAGCCAAGTCGTAGTAGCGTGGACAGAAGATGATCAGAAGAATTTAATGGATCTTGGGACATCTGAGATCGAACGAAACAAGAGGCTAGAGAATTTGATTCTTAGAAGAAGATCAAGGAGATTGTTTCTACTTGCAGCTGAGATAAGTCTTATGGATATGGAAGTTCCTAGGATTTGTATTGGTCGAAACTATTATGGTTTGGATAAAAAAGAAAACTATGAAATCGATGGACTTCTCATACCAGGCTCTGCACCTTCTGTTTTATTACCAAGAAGAAACCCTTTTGATCTTCCTTATGATCCATTCGAAGAGAAACCAAACCTCACAGAAGATAGTTTTCAGCAAGAGTTTGCTGAGACTAACCCGAAAGATATCTTCTTTTGCCGCCATGAGAGCTTCCATCACAGAACTTTTCCATCAAAATTTCAAAAAGATTCTAAATTGGCGTCTTCTTGGAGAAATGAAGTTGATGGTAGGCCTAGGCCACTACAAGGTATATGCTATTTCTCTCTCTTTCCCTAACTTATTGTATATTAACTTAAAAGATCACTATTCACTAATCTGTCTAAATAAACATTTTTGCGAACTTGGTGTATCATTAAGCTACTATAATTTCCATTAATGTTCTTCCATCTTTGGTTAGATTTGAACTGAAACAGAAGGACTAGCTTTTTTGTCTTATGCTGTGATAGGCCTCTTTGAAGAATCTTCTATGACCTTATACTAGTTTTGTTATTGCATTGATTAAGAATTCTGTATTCTTAGTTATTTTATTTTTAATTTAGGTAGCAATGATCAACCACCTCTGATGGAAGAAACATATCTTACAAGAGGGAAAGAAAATGATATGGAGGCAGGGGAGGTACGGATAGAGACGGATTCAATCAGAAACGATGATAGTGACTCGAACGCAACACTCTCTCCTAGAGAAAGAGAGAAATATTTCATTGTCTCGGACCATTCAGATGCTTCTGGAACTTTGTGCAAGCGAAATGATCGAGTTGGAAACTCTCTTGCGGGTTTAGTACCTAGAAGCAGTGGTTCTAGTTCACTAGCAACCGCAAGGCAAAGATACATGGAGCATTTTGGTTACAGCACAAGAAAATGTCATATGGTGTCACATTCTATTGATTCTGATTTACATGTTGAGGTTTCTGAACTTGGATCACCTCCTACTTCAGTTAATGGGAATGACTATGGTGATGATGAGAGATCATTGTTTGTTTATGAATCAGAAATCGGAAAAGAAATGGGGTTTGATGGTGATGAATCTGAAATGTTACCTGTGGGAAAATTTGATCAAGATCTAGATGAAACAGGTTCTTTAGCTTCTCCAGAAATTGAAGAAACTATAAAATTGGAGCCTATGGTTCCTCAACCTGATGAAGTTTTCTCCAAAAGAGCAGAGGTCAGTTTCATGGACATGGTTTGAAGTTTTTTTTCTTTCTACAAATGTTAAGACATTGAACAAAATATTTGCTACTTTTTGTTAGGAGTCAAAACAACTTACAGAGAACTTAGCTGATGAGATAAAGATAAGTTATGACTCGGATGAACCTGAGCCATCTGAGAGGACTGATCAAGAATCTGAAGAGCCTAGTGAAAGAAATGATGGAGAAGAAATGCAAGAACTTGCAGACGTTGAAGCTTCTGATTTAAATCATCATGGAAACTCTGAAGAATCTACTACTTCTCCAAGATCAGTGTTACCAGATATGTTACATCTAGATCAGACTCATTCTGAGAATCTGGATCATACATTAGATGGTCAGCTACGAAATGTGGATCCACCTGCAGAATCATCTCATAATCAATTAGTTGTAAGTTTCAATTTCTGTATACAAGCACACACATGTACTTTGTTTGACGCGTATATTTGTATGTCTCTCTTGCAGGAACATGCTGAGCCAACTGAGGAAACTACAGTAGAAACCGTTTGTTCGAATGCCACGGATACAATTCAAGAGGTGTGAAATTTCCCTGTCCAAGGTTACGATGCTCTGAATTTACTTAACTAGAAGTATCCAACTTCTTCTTTTGCTAACAATGAACATGAAACTCAGGGATCTGAAGTAACATTCAATGATGAGTCAAGATCTATATTTACTTAACTAAGGAAGCTACGGTAGATACTCAATAGAACTCATATTAGCTTTTGGTTCTAACTTTTTACATAGAACATAAGAACACAATCTGATTCTCTTCTTTTGTTCTCCAGTTCTGATGCAGAGAATTCAACCTCATTTACAGAAAGTCAACAAAGAGAACCAAGTCATTTTGGTTTATAGGATCAAGCACCAATATAGCTGCAGAGACTCACTTTTACAGGTGCTAATGGCACCTCCAGCGAAGGACCTAAACATAGTTTCTTAAAGTAAAATACTAATAAAATATAAGTAGGAAAAATAAAAGAAATAAGAAAATGTTCCTGGGGTTCTACTATAAGAACCTTTTCAAACATTTTTAGAACTTTTTCTATACACTTGTTCTTATTTTATTGGTCAATTCTTCTTTTTATATGGATGGAGCTGGTCTAATATGAATACAAAAATGGAGAAATGAAATTATACGTTTTTTTGTGTAGATAGGAACTTTATGTTTGTGTTGTATCATCATCAAATGTATGTTTTAATACAAAAGTATAGTGAGAGAGTTGTATAGGTTTGGTTTCTTTTGTGTGTTTTGCTTTCCTTTGGCTTTATATTTCATTTGCCCTGTAGAAATTAAAAAATTACAATGGTTCAAATTCATTTTAAGTTAGAATAAGAAATATTTTATGCATGATGAAATTAAAATTTGGAATTTGTAACGTTAAAGGCATTATTACACGATTTTTATGATTTTGTCCTGAATAATTTCATTTGGTCAAGAAAATTTAGAATTGTAAAATGTAAATTATATTTAGAACATAGAAGCCTCTACTTAAGTCGGAAGGTTTATGGATAAAATAATTTGTCTATTTATAAAAAAAGAATATAGAATATATATTTGCAATTGAGAGGAAGTGAAGTCGAAGAATGACGAAGACGATAATGGAGAAAATTCGCGATTACTTGCAACTAAGAGATGAGGTTGACGACGCAGAGGAACTGCGAGTGGAAGAATTAGTTAAAGGAAGAAGCTTTTACGAGGATTTTAGCCTCAAAGGAATCCGAGTCAACCGAGTCGACCCGGGTTTCGTTTCGTGCTCTTTCAAGGTTCCTCTTCGTTTGACGGTTCGTATTCTTCAACCTTTGACTTGTCATAGCTGTAGATTCAATCATTCAACCTGGTGAGTAAGTTTTGGGGAAAGTTTTGATTTTTGAAGAGTAGAGTCCATGAGAAACTCAGATTACTCTATAGATAATTTGAGGTTTAATGGGATATTAATAAATCTTGGTATAGTTTTGAGATGATTGAAGATGAGAATGGATTATGTAGTATGATTCGAATTGGTTTTATTTCTCTACTGAGACATTTGTGTGAATTTTTTTTTTTTGAAGTGGTTCTTGGAAACTTGAGCAAAATCAAGAAGATATCTATATATCCCGTTGAGGATAAAATATAGTAGCTTGGACTTAGTTTTGTTAAAAACGAAATTTGTCCCTTGAGACAGTATTGATCTCTTAGAATTTGGTAATTGCAGGACAGAGAAGGGAATCTAGCAAATGGAGCAATTGCAAATCTTGTGGATGAGGTTGGTGGAGCTGTTGTACATGTTGAAGGTTTACCTATGAATGTTTCAGTGGACATGTCCATTGCCTTCCTTTCAAAAGCTAAGCTTGGTGTAAGTCTTACTCAAGTTTTTCCATCTTTAATTTTTGACCATTTGGTTGCTAATTTCATATGATTTGCTGAAAAAATCATAGAAAGGGATGATTTTGAAATGGAAAAATGTATGTTTTCAGGAGGAGTTAGAGATAACGTCGAGAGTATTGGGAGTGAAAGGAGGTTATAAAGGAACAATCGTTGTAGTGAGGAACAAGATGACTGGAGAGATTATAGCAGAAGGTCGTCATTCTTTGTTTGGTAGACAAGCTAGTAAGCTCTGAGTTGAATCTTTCTTTTGGTACTAAATCTTAAACGTGTTTCACTGCTATGTCTGTTTTCAATGTGATGTTTAGTTAAATTGGGTTTTGAATCTGTTAGGTCGTTTTCTCCTCTGTAATTGCGAATCTAAAAAACCTTTGTAGATAAGTTTATGAAGATATAAAACCAAACCACCATTCAGTATTAACAGTGAGTTCTGATTATGACGATGTTAAGCTGTGATTTTGGTAGGAACTAGAAGAAGGTTCAAGTGAAATGGTTGTCTATGAGTTATCAAAATTATCCAGTCAGCAAGAACTAAAACAATTCTCTTCTATTACTTTCATCATAAAATTTTAACAGAGACAATTTGTAGAGCAACAATTTTCAATACATTGGAAACTAATTGGATAGCAGAAGCAAAAATTCAGAACACAGATATATAGTAGGTGATTTCTGAATTTTTTTATTTTATTTCAGAACACATATAGAAGCAAAAATTCTCTTCCTCTTGATTTCTGAATTTTTTCAGTTTCGAACACGAAGGTGAACCGGGGAATATATATCCAAGGCAAAGCGCAGATTTGCTTGCGATTTTTGTTTTTTTTTGGGATATTAATATCGTCAAAAATATCTTCTTTGTTTTGTCTAGTTGTAGTAATCAATTCTATTTATACATTCATAAACCGACTTAATCCAGTTAAATTCAAGGTAAAACTGATTTAAAAACCAATTCGAAGTTATAAAATCAAATTCTTAGAAGAAAAAACAACATTTTTTTTAATAGATCGTTCAAAATGTTTTTGGACAAAGATACAAGAAAGCTATTGAAACTAGATTAATTTAACCCGTAGTAAACCGGGTATCAATCGATCCTTCGACCAAATAAAAAACAATTTCGACCGAATGGCCCATTTTAAACCCATTAATAGAGAAGGCTAAAGTGGTGGTGTACCGAAATGACGATACAGGCTCACACAGGTGATAATTCGTCGTTCATGGGCGGGAACAAAATACCCTAAAATGACAAAATACCGCCATAAATCATCGCCTTCTAATATCGATTCCCGCGACATTTCTCAACTCCTCTCAGAAAAATTCAAGAATCCATAAAACCCTAACCGATCAATTCGAACCACGAGCTTCGATAACCCGCAGAGATGTTGGAGCTTCGGTTAGTTCAAGGCTCTCTACTGAAGAAGGTTCTAGAAGCAGTCAAGGATCTGGTGAACGATGCGAACTTCGATTGTTCAAGCACAGGCTTTTCGCTCCAGGCTATGGATTCGAGCCACGTGGCGTTGGTGTCTCTTCTGCTGAGATCTGAAGGTTTTGAGCACTATAGGTGCGATAGGAATCTCTCCATGGGGATGAATCTTGGTAACATGTCGAAGATGTTGAAATGTGCTGGGAATGATGACATCATCACTATCAAAGCTGATGATGGCAGCGACACCGTCACCTTCATGTTCGAGAGCCCCAGTAAGTTCCCCTTATCGATTTACGTTTTTAGGGTTTATAGTAAAGCTACTAGTGACTTGATTCTGTAATTTATAGATTTCATTTGCCAGAAACTAGAATTAGATTGAAGAGGATCATTTCGTCCACTTACTGAAAACTACAGTTTGAAAGTGAATAGGATAAATCTCATGATATTGAATGTATTGATGATGCAGCGCAAGACAAGATTGCAGACTTTGAGATGAAGCTGATGGATATTGACAGTGAACATTTAGGAATACCTGATGCTGAGTACCATTCTATTGTCAGAATGCCGTCTACTGAATTTTCCAGGATATGCAAGGATCTCAGTAGCATCGGTGACACGGGTAAGTGAAAGGCTTTGTTTTTCTTTTTTGTTGGTGGTCTTTAAAGAGGATTCATAATTATACGAACATAATTGTGGTTTTGGTTGTAGTTGTGATCTCTGTGACAAAAGAAGGTGTGAAGTTTTCAACAGCAGGTGATATTGGGACAGCCAACATTGTACTCAGGCAGAACACTACTGTGGACAAAGTATGAACAACCGTTAAAAGTTTACTAGATAGTTTTGTTTTAGTTCTTTCCAATAAAATGTTGATATGACCTTAATCTTTGTATGTGTTTGAAGCCTGAAGATGCAATTGTGATAGAGATGAAAGAGCCTGTATCGCTTTCTTTTGCACTGAGGTACATGAATTCATTCACAAAGGCAACTCCACTGTCAGAAACTGTGACAATCAGTTTGTCCTCGGAGTTACCGGTTGTGGTGGAGTATAAGGTTGCTGAGATGGGTTACATTCGATACTATTTGGCTCCCAAGATTGAAGAAGAAGAAGAAATGAAGCCCTAAAATATGTTTGTTTCTTCCTGGACTTGTGATAATGAATGTTTTCTCTTGCTGGAATCCTCTGTTTTCTGGAATTATTATGTTATGTCTATGCTATCATGACAACAAGTGGCTAGTTTTGCAATTTGGTAAACCTTGTTTAAACCTTTTTTGTTATTTTTGTTCATCAAAATTGCAAAATAACAAAATTTAACTTTCAAGACAGAAATTTGTCTGCGTGAAAAACAAAGACTCGAGAATTTAGAGGAACACTGATAAGTGTAGCGGTTATATCACATGTGTATTTGTTTACAGAGATAGTCTCCAGCCTTCTCCAGCATACAATGCCTGATCTCCCAGCTCTTCCTCGATCCGAAGCAACTACAGAAAGATATAAACTGTAATTTCAGTTATTTTAATAGAGTAATTTCTGTCAGAAACACACTACAGACGAATTGAGAACACTATCTACACCAACTAAATGTTACTGGCTTCTCCAAACTGAATCGTTACCCACACACGTAGCCAAATATCCACATAACATGACATAACTCAGCTAATCACATATATAGTATTGATTTGGGCTTGAAAAGATTCAGACCTGGTTATACTTCATAGTACGTTCTCCTCTGCAAGGAGCACCAGCTTTGATCACACCTGTTGCGAGACCCACAGATAAGTCAGAAATGAAAGAGTCCTCTGTTTCTCCACATCTATGAGATGTCACCACACTCCATTGGGCATCCCTAGCCAGTCTCACTACTTCAATGGCTTCTGTTACTGTACCAATCTGATTCACCTATATCACCACCATACGCACAATATGTCTTCGACTCTTTAACACACATAATGCATGGTACATACAATAACAAAAACCAGCACGCATGATATACCTTGAGAAGAAGCGCATTACAAGCAGATTCCTGTATTGCCCGCTCAACACGTTTTGGATTTGACATCAACAAATCATCACCTACAACCTGCAAGAATATAATCCTGAGGATTTAGACAAGAAAAGTGATTGTATAAACAGATATATTTTGCATGGTTAGCCTAGTTTATTTTATGTACAGATCTGATTGCGTGAAGACAGGTTGATCTGAAACAGCACACAATCTAAGTTAGCCAATTTTAGCAGGGGAAACTGGGTTGGACCTGACATATTCCAAGACTGGAGAAAATCTTGGTGTGTTCCCAATCCTCCTTATCAAAAGGGTCTTCTATAAAAACAATTGGATACTCTAACCCACAAGGAGACCAAACAGAGAATCAGGTCATCAGAAAACAACAAGAGTACTAAAACAGATGCACACATATGTATTGCAGATGGGACACAGGCATACCATCACAAAGTTCTTTGTACATGTCTATCATATCATCAGCTGACTTGAAATTTTGTCCAGATTTATTTGGAGCATTGATATCTAGATCATACTTGGTACCTGTTCAGGAAAGAACCGTTCAAAAAGTTCAGAAGATACAAGAAATGTAAAATATAGTTGAAACTTGCAAAGAACGATATCTATGAGTTACACATTTAATGATCTAACATCTTTTTCGTGTCACAAGCAAATTGTGAATGACAATGCCTAGAACCGAACAAAGGCTATCCATGACTAAAAGTAGCCGGATAAAAACCAGTTTCCTAGGAAGCAGAAAATTACCTATACAAAAATTAGTGGCGGCAATATCAATTGCTATCTTTATCTTATCATTGTACCCTGTTCGGTTGATAGCTTCTTTTACAAGCTCCAAACCTTCCTTGAGACTGCATACAGTTGCAATTACGCATATTAGGCACTATGCCAGGAAACTATAACAAAGTTTTCTCAACTTTGACTATTGACTTCACTACATATACAATCA
The DNA here is from genome assembly GCA_963854855.1 of Nasturtium officinale. NCBI lineage: Eukaryota > Viridiplantae > Streptophyta > Magnoliopsida > Brassicales > Brassicaceae > Nasturtium > Nasturtium officinale. The sequence continues at coordinate 5,433,694 of OY978511.1, read as the reverse complement.
ACAGATGCAATATGCTTAAACATCACAAAGGGGCAATATCTGAACCTTGAGATATCTGGAGCAAGGCCACCATCTTCACCAGCATTACACCCCATACCATCATTCTTTTCTGCAATAACAGCCTGTCAAAAACAGTAATAGATCATTCTCACCTTCATATATGAATTTACAGGTGCAAACAGAAAATTAACTTCCATAAAGCCATATATCTTTGAAACCTGACCTTTAAATGATGATATGTCTCAGATCCCCATTGCAGGGCCTCCTCAAATCTATTTGCTCCTATTGGCAGAATCATAATTTCCTAACAATATATGAAGAGACGACAATATTACATATATAAATGAAATTATTCGAAAACCAAAAGCATCCTTGAAGAACTTTAAGAAGCAAGACTAAAAGCTGACAGCAAATATGAGAAAGAGGCAGAACAGAAATGTTAATAGCGAACTTAATATTGAATACCTGAATAGCAAAAGTATTTGAAGCATGCTTCCCACCACTCAAAACAGTGAAAGCGGGTACAGGTAAGACCATGTTTGCTCTGCCACTTAGATCAGAAAGGTGCTTGCAGAGAGGGACCTGATATATAAATTTAATCAGGATCTCGTAAGTAGAATAGGCATGAAAATACATAGAATAAGAGAAAATATTGTGAAAAATTCATACTTCTTTCTCAGCAGCTCCAGCCTTACATGCAGCGATTGACACAGCGAGTATAGCATTGGCCCCAAGTTCACTCTGCAAGATATCTAAATCAAATAAATGGCGAGGAAAATTACAGAAAAACTACAAAATTGATACATTCCAAGAACTCGTTACAATCCTAACATTACCAAAAATAAGAGGCAACATAGCTCCTACCTACCTTCTTTTCAGTTTTGTCCAAATCTATCATTGCCTGGTCAATTTGACCCTGGAGTTTTGGGTCCATACCGATCAAAGCCTCTGAAATCTTTTCATTTATGTTCTTAACAGCTTTAGCTACACTGTTTCCAAGATACACTCCTTTATCCCCATCACGTAGTTCAAGAGCTTCATACCTTAAACCAGTGAACCAATCTCTTCATATTAGGCTTTATCATATTTGAAAATCGTATAGCAACCATCAAGATCATGCATCAAAAAAATTCAAATAAACTCATTCACCATCACAAATAGAGAAATGAATCAGCATATGAAATGTCATCTACCAGAGAAGTGAGAGTATAAGAATATATATAATATGAATTCTCACGTTCCAGAAGAATCACCACTGGGAACAGAAGCACGAAAAACGCCTTTGTTAGTGTGTAGATCTACTTCAACTGTTGGAATTCCTCTACTATCAAGGATCTGACGTGCTTTGACCTTCGTTATCACTGATGATACAGATTTCTTCATATGATTAGCCTGCACTTTCTCCAATGGAAAATTGAATTAGTAAAACAAAAAATTAGCAGGATCATTCTTAGCATTTCAATTTTGAGAAATACACAAGGAAAACGTAATTTCACTTCGATGTAAGCCAAAATTTAAAGGAAACGTACGATGAAAAGAACGGGATCTGAGGTTTTAGCCCTAACGGCAGCATTGACGGCGTCTTCGATTTTCCGAGAGAGCATATGCGTGTCTAAGTACTCCTGCACAGACATCTTCTTCTTCTTATTCTTTCAAGGACTTTCACTCTCTCCGATATCTTCAGCTTTTTGAATCGAATCTTCAAGAAAATTTCAGATGAACATCAGCGTCAAGCAAGTTTGAATCTGTTCCTTTTCCGATTGCCTGTGTATTTTGGTTCGGCTCCGGTTAAGGATCCAATAAGCATAATATTCAATCATGAACATCCACACCTAGACGACGACGTTTCGATTTAATAAGGCATGCGTGCCGTTTGAAGGTTTTGCTTGAGCACATCATTCCCTTTCTTAGTCATTAGACAATACGGTACAAAATGATGGATTTGTTTTGGAAGAGTAAAGCCTATTTAGAAAAATGGGCCCATTAAGAAGTCTCACGTGCGGTAGCCAGATTGGAACGGCTTTTGTGTTAGTCTCTCTCAAAACACGTGCAGAGCCGTTTTAGTAACTGCTCTCCTTAATAGAATCCAGCTGTCGATAAAAAAAAAGTAGGGGCCCCACACAAACAGATTTACGAAATTCAAAAAAATTTACGAAAAACTTTTTTCACGAGCCATTAATTTTTGAATTTTGCCACCCGTTGCCACCTCGATTTACGTGGCAGATTAGACAACGTCGATTAACAATATGCTGGTTTTGAATTACCAAATATTAGCCGTTAAAACCTCATTTTCTTTATAAAACGGACCCTCTTCCTCTCTCCCCTAACAAAAAAGGATCCTCTCTGCTTTTTCAAAATCTCTCTCTCTCTCCCTCGCTTCGTAGATCCAGTTTCTAGGGTTTTTTTTTTTATCTCGTGAGCGAAGATGCGTGAGATTCTTCATATCCAAGGAGGTCAATGTGGAAACCAAATCGGTTCAAAGTTCTGGGAAGTGGTTTGCGTCGAGCATGGCGTAGATCAGACGGGACGTTACCAGGGAGATTCCGATCTGCAGCTTGAGAGGATTAATGTCTACTACAACGAAGCGAGCTGTGGTAGGTACGTTCCTCGTGCTGTTCTCATGGATTTGGAGCCTGGAACCATGGATAGCGTTAGATCTGGACCTTACGGTCAGATCTTTCGACCGGACAATTTCGTCTTTGGTCAATCCGGTGCCGGAAATAACTGGGCGAAAGGTCACTATACCGAAGGTGCTGAGCTTATTGACTCTGTCCTTGACGTTGTTCGCAAAGAAGCTGAGAACTGTGACTGCCTTCAAGGTATCCTAATTAGTGTACCTTAATTTAGGGTTCTGGATCTGTTAAATAGGTTTTATCATTGTTTGACTGTATTAGGTTAGATTTCTGATTAGGGATTTGATTCATTTGCTCATGGTTTTGAATTACAGGATTTCAGGTGTGCCATTCCTTAGGAGGAGGAACTGGTTCTGGAATGGGAACTTTGTTGATATCAAAGATTAGGGAAGAGTACCCTGACCGTATGATGATGACTTTCTCTGTGTTCCCTTCTCCTAAGGTGTCTGACACTGTTGTTGAGCCATACAACGCAACACTATCTGTTCACCAGCTTGTTGAAAACGCTGATGAATGTATGGTTCTTGATAATGAAGCTTTGTATGACATTTGCTTCCGTACTCTCAAGCTTAGCACTCCAAGTTGTAAGTATCACACTCTTCTTCTATCATTGTTCAATATTGTTGTTTAGTCTCTGTGGTTTTTATTGTGTTTCTGGTTTGGATGCTTGGTTATTTATTAGTATGGTTCAGAATGTTCTAATTTGAAATGTAAGTATGATGATAAGTACTTAAATATGAACATGGGTTTGCTAATGTGATCAGAGTGAGAATAGTCTTCTTTGATGTTTCAATTTGCTCTCATGAGCTAAACTCTTTAGTATATCGACTAAAATGAACTCTGTAACGTCACTCACATATACTTTGTTTGTTTGCTGAATGGTGCAGTTGGTGATCTGAACCACTTGATCTCTGCCACCATGTCTGGTGTTACATGCTGTCTTAGGTTCCCTGGTCAACTGAACTCTGATCTTCGTAAGCTAGCTGTGAACTTGATCCCATTCCCTCGTCTTCACTTCTTCATGGTGGGTTTTGCTCCTCTCACCTCTCGTGGATCTCAGCAATACCGTAACCTCACTGTGCCTGAGCTCACCCAGCAAATGTGGGATTCTAAGAACATGATGTGTGCTGCTGACCCAAGACACGGTCGTTACCTCACTGCTTCAGCTATGTTCCGTGGCAAAATGAGCACCAAAGAAGTAGATGAACAGATGCTGAACGTACAGAACAAGAACTCCTCCTACTTTGTGGAATGGATCCCAAACAATGTCAAATCAACAGTCTGTGACATTCCTCCTACTGGTTTGAAGATGGCTTCAACGTTCATTGGTAACTCAACATCGATTCAAGAGATGTTCAGGCGTGTCAGTGAGCAGTTCACTGCTATGTTCAGGAGGAAAGCTTTCTTGCATTGGTACACAGGTGAAGGTATGGATGAGATGGAGTTCACTGAAGCTGAAAGCAACATGAATGATCTTGTCTCTGAGTATCAGCAGTATCAAGATGCCACGGCTGATGAAGAAGGAGAATATGAAGATGAAGAAGCTGAGTATGAGCAAGAAGAAGGTTATTGAACACAAAAAACTTCCGATTTCAACTACCTGTTGCTGTTTACATTCTAAACCTTCTACTTAAGCTTTTATTATAGTTTCTGTAACTATTGCTTGCATTGTTAGTACTTTGCTTAGGCTAAGAGGATTATCAATATTCAAACATCTATTTTGCTTAAAAAAAGCTGTATCCATACTATATTTCCGTTGTTTGATTTTCGCCTTTTGATTATGAATTTGAATATATTCATTCAGTAACTAAGTACGATTCTGGATTTTTTTTTTTACAAACCTATTTTGCTAATGCAAGCAATATGTTCAAGACTAGAACTTGTAGTCAATTACGAGGACACAAATGAATCAAGACAAATAGAGATTGTTTATAGCTTTGCTTCCAATGTAAAATGGACTCGGTTTTAAATCCCTCGGCTTCTTAAGGTTATTTGCGTCTGTGGATTTGTGAACTTGCAACATATATTAGTCAATTGTAAGGTCAACAAAACTAGATTTGATAAGATCAAGACAAGATTAACTCCATAGAGGATACAAATGTTTGTTGTTTTATTATAAAATCAGTTGCTTTCAATGTCCATGGACTCAAGAAGTTCCCTCTGCTTCTTAACCTCTTCTTCAGCCTTCTTACGTGCCGCCTCCTCAACCTTAAACTTTGCAACAGCCTTATCAAAAACACTCCTCACATGTCCGTTCATGAGCATGAGCTCTTGACATCCATCTCTAAAAACCTCCCTCGCCGGATCACCTAAAAAATCACACAGCCAACAAATTTTTTAGTTGTCAGACACAGACAATGTTCTCTAGCAAGAAGATTTTAGCCTAAATCTGATGAGAACAGGGATTTTAAAAAAACAGTACCTGTTGTCTGAACTTGGATACTGACCCGTTCAAGTGAAGGATGTTGAATATTGTATGTAGCCGTGGATACTCTTGGACTACAGAAATTAAAAAAACAGTAATGGTTATTGACATAATCAACTCCATCAACATAGCACGTAAAAACCTATATCCTTAGACAATTTGGCATACAATGATAATCTCTTAAACCAAAGAAGTCAAGTTAACAATTACAAGGATTGGTTCAATCGTTACTTACAATCTATTTGCCTATACTAAGAAACTCAAACTGATAACTCACAAGAGGCTTTGACAACTATGGTTAATACAGGTAACAGATTCATTCTTAAACTATGAGCTCAATAGTAAGAATTTGAGAGTCGAGAACTAAGTGTGAGACATGTAACTTCTATAATATACATAAAAGTTCTGAGAGACAATACTAACTCTTGGCATAACACGAATCTAAGAGCATTTCCAAGTGTATGATCTTCGTCAGACAGAGTAAACGAAGCATGTGCATCATTCCTGAATGAACCGTGCTCCATATCAGCTTCTGCTACTATATTTCTCTGAAACTCAAAATCAAAATTTCAGAACCAACTACAAAAAAAGAGAAATAATTTAATTAAGATCTCTGTATAATTGAAAAACCCACAAGAAAATTTTCGAAACTGAAGCAAAAAAGGTTGTGCGAGACGAAACCTGCAATAAAAATTGCTCTAAAACCCTAAACGCTCCATTAGATATGTCCTCCTTTTTTATATTTATGAGTAATGAGTAATTACAGCTATACCACTGCTTTGATGACGTGGCGTTTTACTTCTCTTAAACCCTAGTTCGGCTGTCTAAAGAAAAATAGAGAAGCTTGTGTTTTTTTCTTTTTTGCTCGTAGACTTCTCTTCACAAAATCCCATTTGAGAAAGTAAGGATTTTTGTTCTTCAAAATCAAGTTTTGAATCATAAAGTTTCGATTTTTACGAATCTTTGGTTAGTTTTCAGGTAGTGCAGAAAAATGGCTGCTCCCAATCCTATTCCCGTCGGCATTAGTAAGGAACAGGTTCGTTTTTTTCCCCCAGAGATTCCTCAATCTTGTTGTTAGTAAAAGATTTGGATTGGTGGTCTCAAGTTTCTCATTTTGCTTTCGTCTTGGATTGAATCAGGCGTTTAGTATGGCACAAACGGAGATGGAGTATCGTGTGGAACTCTTTAACAAGTAATGAATCTTGATTCATTCGGTTTATTTTTGTTCTTTAATTCGCTTGTCTGGTATAAGATTAAAGATTGACATACTCACTTTTGATTGGTTAACTGGTATTAGATGAGTTTGTGTTCTGGAATGCATTGTGTGGGATTTGTCTTGTATGTTCAAATAGTGATGTAGCTATAAGGTTATCAGTTTTTGAGTGCTGATTATGCTGCAAACAGTTAGGCTGCCTGAATTGGTTATCTTGAGGATGAAATCTAAAATCTTTCTATGAGAAATACTCAATGTAGAGAAATACTCGATGTAGTTGCACATGTATTGAATTGTTATGTAGATGCAAAAATTTGATATCCTATGAATTGGTGTGCTCTGTTAGTCGTCAATACCACATGACATACTAAGTTCATGGTGACTGATCTCTTGTGATTCATCGGTTTAGAAATTATGTAGAAATGTCCCATCTTTCTGATTAGTCCTTGTTTACTGTTGCAGGCTTGCTCAAACATGCTTTAATAAATGCGTGGATAAAAGGTAAGCTTCTTCTCTTTTGAATGTTCCTTCTCATGGAACTTGTCTGTAATTTTTGGGACTAAATTAGCTGCATCAGTTTGAAATTTGTTTGTCTAAAATCTCTCTCATTTCTCAGGTACAAGGAAGCTGAGTTAAACATGGGGGAGAATAGTTGCATCGACCGTTGTGTTTCCAAATACTGGCAGGTAATGTGCTCTTGTGTTAGTTAAACAAAGCATTTAACAATATATTATTCAAAATTAATACTGATGTTGTCTTCATAAACCCGTTTTCAGGTAAATGGAATGATCGGACAGCTTCTAAGTGCTGGCAAGCCTCCTATGTAATCCAGTTTAAAGGCAATTACTATAGACCAAAAGCTCATGGAGGGACAAAACTCTGTTCTTTGTTTTTCTAAAGCATAAGCAAATCTTGTTTCTCTATTTTATAGAAAGCTGCACCACATTTTTGGCGCTGATTTGGACAAATTGTGCAATTGTCTTTGAACCCATTATTTCTTAAGGGATGTAATGAAATAACAAAATCAAAAATCATGAAACACATCTATTATTGATTTATATAATATGTATTTTTACATGATAAATTAAGAACAAAGACAAGTGTGTATCCTAAAGCAGAGCAAAGAAAGTTAGGAACTTTTTTCCATTCTGTTAATGACTAACATGTGCACAGCCAACATAGTTTTTAACTAAGACTCTGCTCAGATTCGGGGGTTTTTGATTGGATACAAAAATATCAATGCTCTTCTGAGACATTGGTCTCGTTTAAAAGTCTCTGATGATCTTCTTTGCTCTTGTTCCTACTGTCCTTTGTACTCAGTGGAAGTAAAGGAGTCTGAGAAGGTCCACTAGAACGCTCTGCCATCTCTGCAATAAGAGTTATGTTCAGATTTATAAAACAAGATTGACCAAAAGCTATTAGTAGGGTTTATATTATAATAGTATTTCAGGAGAATAGCAGAGAGTAAATAATGAAAAGGTCTGGCAATCTGAGAACAGCTACCACTTATGAAGCATTTCAATGATATCATCTTTTGGATGACTAACTAAAACGCAACTATTTCAGATTACACTAAACTACGAATGGTCCGACCAAATCTGAGAACGGGTACAACCGATCTGATCTTCTGTTAGAATGGGTTTTTGATGACACTTACCTGGCAGTTTACTGTCAACATAGAACATCACAAGGTTCACTGTATACCTACAGACCAAAATGTTCGAATATTGTGAGAATTTAAAGGTTTTAATTGTTCAAAAATAGATATTTGATTTCTTATTTGTCTGACCATGCAACAACAATGTCTACTGTGTAATGTTTCCTTGATGCTATAATCAATAGGCTCTGTATAACTGCCATGATCCAAGCCAGATGCTTGATCCACCTGTAAATGATACAAACATGAGATGCAAGAATTTGCGAAAAGGTTTAAACCTTAGTAGAATGACATAAGATACAGTACCTTCGTGTTCCATATCTTTGATATGTGCGTACAAATACTAATGTGAATATCGTGTGTGATGAAAATATTAGATCACCACAACCATATATTACTCCATCCGGAACTGCATTTTGAACACAAACCTTAATCAAATGCCAGTTTTATGATTTAATCTGTACCAACTACAAATTCAGTATAGAGGCAATTCAAACTAACAGTTAATCAAGAGTACTTCAAGAACATTCTTTGGGGGCGGAATCTTGGCGAGCTTGGAGCCCTAATATATAAAAAATGTTATGGCAGCGATAAAACAGTGCATAGCAGCAAATATAAGTTTACAACCAAAAAACCGAAACCAAAACGCCCAGAGGATCTTACCTCTCGACAATGATAATTCGGCCCAGGAAGCTGTGTTGCAAAGAATGTGATGATCCTCAGACTTTGTGAAGCCTGAAACAACATATTGAAGGTAAATCTTCTCTGTATATAAATAGAAGATTATATCTTCTTTGTGTGTTTAAATAAAAGAATGAATGTAGTTGTAGTGCTACTTACAGCCAAATAAACAAAAACTCTGCACCATATCAAAACTGTACAAATCTTCTTACTGTGGGAAACAAAGGGATGAAAAGTCCACTGAAATCAACGTAGACCACATGTTAGAGAGCCATTAAACCGTTGGAGCGAATGGCAGGAAAAAACAGATACTTTAAACTGAAAACCTTACTAAGATAAATGATCCAAAGATAGTGACAAACACAGTTTCACTAACAAAGGCTTTGTCTTGCCCAAGCGCCTGAAGAAACCACATATCGATTACCAAAACAAACCAAAAACTATGATACAGAACAAAGTCGATAGGGAAAATAAAATTTAAAAACAAGCCTACTGACTGGAAGAATGAAGAAACCAGCATCTTGAAGCGTTGGACCAGGTCTGTGTAAATAGTGAACTCCATGAGCAGCAAGTCCATGAAGGTACTAAATTTAAAAGGGACAAGAAACAATGTCAACAGAAATAGGAATTTATAAATTAAACTATCTATAAAGCTCCCACATTTAAGCAAACTATTGAAACAGTTGATCTATAAAAAAACACAGCTTTTGATCCAAATTTGAGCAAAACTATAATCTAAACAAAAAGGGAGCTAGTAGAACCTGAAATACAAGTCCAGCGAGAACAAGCTTCCATTTTTCAACAAGAAGAGAAGCTTCTAATGTAGCTTCTGTGTAAATTCGTTTCCATAGCTTTCCATACACAAACAAAAACCAATTATTCAACAAAACAATTTCACCATTTAAAAAAAAAAAACAGAGAGAGAGCTGTGATTAATGAAACCTTAGGAGCCTCACGATCAACGTAAACCGGCATGATTAAGATTGAGAAAGAACATTAATCTTCACCATAAAATGAAACTGTTTTTATAGAAACAGAATTTAATCGAAGACGTCAGAGAAACAGTTTGATTCACCTTGATCGATACAAATATATTCCTAAAATCAATTATTTAAGGAATCGATTCAAATGGGTCTTTATGTTTTCGGGTTAAAGGAGACAGCTTTTTGTGCAATCTACGCAAAGCAATTGTTTTGTCTTGAGCCAAATCTTTATCAGTGAAATAAAATTAAATGACAGAAATGAACAACAGGTGCTGTGGTGTAGTGGTTATCACGTTTGCCTTACACGCAAAAGGTCTCCAGTTCGATCCTGGGCAGCACCATTATGGTTTTACTCAAATTCCTTTTTTTTCTTAAACTTCTTAGTTCTTACTCTATATTACTTTGTTTCTTTTGGACAGATTATTTTATTCTTTTTGTCTTTTTTGGCTTAATTTTTGTATCTAATGGCTTTAAGGAAATGGCTAGAGCTGAGATATCAAAATGTCATGAGCTCATGAAGCAACTCCACATTTCAACAATCACTAACTAAAAGTAACATGATGAGATTTTGAGAAGCCTAGAAGGAACATCTCTATAGGCAAAAACAATAAGAGATTTTTATTGGCTTAAAACAAGTTTCACAAATTACTATTTTACGTAATCTACTTCCATGCCGTAATTACATAGAAAATACGAACCCACTAAATAAGAAAATGATATTAAAAAAAGAGAAATATTTATAAATATATATATATATGTATAGCCACATTATTTGAAGAAGCAACTAAACTCTCCCCACAGGAGACACAGGTGGTGGTTGAGAAAGATACCTCGCTGGAGCTTCAGCTTCAATAGGACCTGAGACTGACTTCATTCTTTCATTTTGAATCGATGAGAGATTGTTCTCTACATACCAACTGTTTGGTTCCATAGTCTTTGATAGATTTCGTCCCTCGTTTACCACTATACAAATGGAGAATGCTTGCAAGAGTGAGAGTGATGTATTGTACTCAACCGCGTAAACACCTTCTCTGTAAGAAGTGAAACTCAAGAATGGTTGGTTGTTATTATCCTGTAATCCTCCTCCCTGCAACAAATTTACATTAGTGAGTGAGTTTCATAACTGAGTTAAAGGTTGACGTAGATATTCACACTTTTGTGATGTTATATAAACCTGAATGAAGAGCTTGAAGGCCTCTGAAGTAGAGGGAGAAGAGTTTGTGGGTTTATTGTGTTGATTAGTGAGGATTCTAAGGTTGCAACCCATGTCCCAGCCTCCACAGTCACATGATCCACCTGATTTCCATCGTTGGATCAGCGATGAAGGTCCTCCTTTATGTGGGAGACTGTGAATTCCACTTGGAAGTACCACTGTTGCGTTAACGTCTGCAAAGTAATCACCAAGTGTGGTTTCGTTATGTTTCTGGTCTTCGGTTGAGCTTGTGTCTAGCACTTTTGGGATCTTGATCACCATGGCAGCTAGCTCGTTAGTTCGCTGTGATTCAGATGCGAAGAGTACAAATTCTCTGGTTAAAAGGTTATCGACAGAAATATCTTCAGTGGGAAACAGAGGCTTACAACCAGAGACTCTCATCTGAGCAACAATGTTGGATGTGTACTCTTGGTTTTGCACCTTCCTGCCGTGGTTCATCCATTTTCCATTTTTCTTCTGTACTTCCACAACAGTGAAAAACGTATACTTGAGTCCATGATCTTCCTTTTCTGGTGGAGTCTGCTTTCTTATGGTGGCTGCTGTAATACTTTGCTCCTTTTCAACGGCAAAAGTGAAAAGTGGTTGATCATTCTTAGATGTCACACGAAAAAGTGCCTGAACGGTTGAAGATTTTCCATTTCTTGATAGAAGTGTTGAAGAAGATGGTTGACCGTCAGAAAGAATATGCTTTTGGTGAATTGAAGGTGCATACTTCTGAGATGGCTCAGGAGATCTACATGTAGGGCTTGCTTTTGGTTTCATTAAAGGTTCGAGTAACCTTCTCAACGGACTAGACCTGCCTCTGTTTGCTGCAGTGGTTCTATCAAAAGAAGAGCCATCAGTAAAAGAAGAGGCAGATGGATTGTCTAAACCAGCTCGTGATGGCGCAAGTGTTGTGCTTAACTGGGGAGGAGTCTTCGCATCTTCAGTGTTGGAGTTTTTGCTGGACTTTCCCATGCTGAAGCTGAGTCGGCGAAATGGTGAAATGCTCCTTGCTCTTTCTGACACAGGTTTAGCTGGTTTATGATCTGACTGTTTGGGCAATGTTTCTGTCGACCTTCTATCTAGTGTTCTGCTTCTAGAAGGACTCAATTCAGCCTTTCTTGATCGTGGAGCTGAACATGATCTTCCTGGTAAAAATCTATTTTTCTCTGAACTCAAGAAGTTCATACGCTTTAAGAATGGCTTACTTCCATCACCTTCACGTCGACCTACATCAGATTCTATAACTGGACCTTTACCATACATTAACCTCCCTGGGAAATCTTTTCTATTAGTTTCTGCCACTCGCTCAGCCAGCAACACTTTTGAATCATAGAACTTGGACAAGCCAATAAATTGTTTCTGAGAAACAATACCTGGTACAAATACAGCAGCAGGCTTTACTTTTCCAAACAGATCATGTACACGAGGATTTCGGATTCTCTCATCCAACTTGTCTCCTTTTTTCTTAAAATCCTCGGCTAGATTTCTTGATATTATTCTTGTGCAAGAAGGACTGTCAGGCTTTGATGGACTCAAGAAAGTTCTGGTCTTGGGGACAATTTTAAATTCAGAATCTTTCTTCTCATTCTGCTGAAACTGCCCATCTCTTCTAGTCGAATCCCTTTGTCTGTCAGTGATATTTCCTGGTAAATGACTTGGAGAAGCATCACCATTATCTCGAGGTGGCTCGGAATCTTGAGAACAATCTCCAGGCTTAGATGTCATCAAATAATACTGCAATGGAGGGTGATTGATCTTTTTGACAAACGGAGAAGCACACAAACCTCTACTTGATTCAGTCGACGATTCATCAGTCCAGAGTGATGAAGATATACTAGTGTTAGACAACGAAGACCTCGTACGCTTATCCATGAGTTTATCACCAGACTGCCTATTTCTTAACTCCAATGAACCAATACCACCAGCTTTAACATCTTTCTCTTCAAACTTATCACATTTCTTGATATAACTCGGCACATAAGACTTATACTTGACAAGATCTCTTTCTCCTGAAGCAGTTCTACCTATCCGTGACTTCAAACGATTCTCCAACCGTTTGGGACATACATCATCAACTTTTTTCGTAATGTCGCGGTGGAAATCAGAATAAGACAATCCACGTTTATCATCTCTAAACTTATCCAGTGGAGGAATCAACCTCTGGCTTTCTTTAGTCAATACCTTCTTCTCAGCAGCAACAAAAGGTGGTCTATCACAAGAACCCTTCTTTAGCTCAAAACCACACTCCATCTGTTTGATAAAGTTTCACTCAGATTCCCATTCTACTGTAACAGCTTCAAAATGCTCCAAAATAATCTGTATGTACAATAAAAATAAATCTTTATCCACACATATAACAAAGATTCAAAATTTTGAGATAGGAACAACTTCATGAATCTTTCTATCATTTACAATCAATGAGATCTGACAAGAATCTCTACAGGATAAAGCTGAAGAAAAAAAAATAATAATAATAATCACAAAAGACCAAAATAAAATCCACATTACTCTTACAAGTTTCTATTTTTACCAAATAACCACTAAACAAAAGATTAATGACTTAAAAGTCCTAAAGATCGAAGAAATTACACAACCAAACAGAAATTAAAACGAAACACACACAAATTTCTTAATAGACGAAACATTTACTGGCAAATGAAAGACGATTATTGACATTAACATAGAACGAAAAAAAAAAAAACTTCAAAATCGATCCGTACCTCGATAAAATCAGTGTTCCAACAAAGCATCCATAGAAAAAGTGTAAAAACAAATCAAAAGAGAAATAAAGACGAAGAACAGATCTCTAATCCTCCGTGAAATCCGGCGGGAATCGCGCCGACGATGCTGACCTTATCAGCTCTATGAAGCTATAGTGTAAGTGAGAGAGAGAGAGAAAAAAAAAAAGAGAGGATTTTTTTGAGCTTCTTTAATTGTTTTGTAGAGATAGAGAGAGAGAGAGACAAGAGTTGTTCAAGAGAGAGAGAGAGTGTTAGCTTCGCCGAGTCTTTCGTAAAAGTTGTTTTGTTCTTTTACTTATTTATTTTCTTTTGAGAAGAAGAAAAAAAAACATATTTTTTTTTGTGGCCGACGGATTTAGTAAAAACAACAGTATGAAATTCAGATGGGTCCCTAACCGTAGAAATGTTAGAATCGTACTATTAGATTCCGTAATGAACGCGGGAGTTACGTCACCTTTTGACCCCACCTTTTTTTTTATTCTAGCTTTATTAAAATTAAAAGATAATGTTTACATAATCATTATATAACTCTTACATACAAGTACAATTTTAAGGATAAAATAAGGTTTCATTCTGAAAATTTGGATTGGTTAGTTAGCCTATTAACATTTTAACGTGATTTGTCTCCTTACAATCCTGATCTCCTACCTATATAAATTAATTAAAAATATGTTTATTAATTTATAGAGGTTATATTTGAACTAAAATATCAAATTTAGAATCAAGAAAAATTATTAATTTAGAAAAGTTAATTTATCGAATATTAATTTATAAAGGTACATATTATCAGATGATTAAAATATAATAAAAAAAGTTGTTGATGATAGGATACTAGAATTGGATACCATATTACGTTCTCTAACAACTGATAAATTGATATTTGAAAATGGATACGTCCAAATCCAACGACCAATATCTATTATAAGATAACAATTTTGACTTTGACCCCACTGAAAGTCTGTAAAAACACCGTTATATTTAGATGGGCTTTTCCAATCTTACGGCCCAATAAATCTTAATATGCTCCCAAAGGTTTCTGCATTCGTCTGATATTCTCTTTCACGTCGTCTAGATGTTTCTGTATTTCCCGTACAGATCGAAAAGGTCGAGAAATTTCGTTTTCATGCCTACAAACAGATTTCATCGTTTCTCTATTCTTTCATCAGAATTTGAAAATTTTAATTTCAGAAAAATGTTTCTAAAGCAACGAAGTCGGGAACAAAATGTCGATGCTTCCAGTTCCAAGCTTCTTGGGAAACAACAGGCGACGCAACATCTTTGATCCGTTCTCACTAGACGTATGGGATCCGTTCAAGGAACTGAAGTCATATTCACTCGCACGAGAAAACTTGGCGATGGTGAACACACGTGTGGACTGGAGGGAGACGCCGGAAGCGCACGTGTTCAAGGCGGATTTACCTTGACTGGAGAATGAGGAAGTGAATGTTGAGACTGAGGAAGATAGTGTTTTAAAGATCAGTGGAGGAGGATAAGAATGACACGTGGCATCGTGTAGAGAGATCAAGTTGACTGTTCACGAGGATGCTTAGGTTACCGGAGAATGTGAAGATGGATGAGTTAGAAGCTGCGATGGAGAATGGAGTTTTGACAGTGACTGTGCCTAAAGCGGAGACTAAGAAAACTGATGTTAAATATGTTCAAATCACCGGATAAGCTTATGACGAATCAGTTTGAACTATGTTGTCTCTTAATAACATATGGAAAATGGAACACATAATAATATTATAATAAATATTGTAATGAAGCTAAGCATAATTGAAACTGAAGTTTTAATCGGGAGAAAAGAGATTTGTATACTCCACCTGAGCGAGTCCAGACACAAATGGGAGAAAATCCGCAATTTACCAAGTCCGCTATTTGACATTATACTCAAATCTATAAACAAATCCCAGAGGACAACCAAGTTTCAGTGTAAATTGACATTTCAGTAAATCCAAAAATTAGTACCACAAGCAACCGCAAACAAACGTTGGTGGAACATTCTCTAATCAACCCCATCACAATACTAAATTTTCATGAAAACTACTCAATGCAAAGAAACTATTACCAGAAGATCAGCATGAATGTCTGAATAAAGTCTGCACTCAAGAATAGCAGAGTAATTGTCACTTGTCCAAGTTTGCTGCCACCAACAAACAGACCACATAAGAAAGTTTGGAACATAAAAAAGGATTAAATAAAGCAAAGCATAGTATCTTAAAAACAAAGATGTTCAAATATAGCCGGATAAGGATTTAGTGGCTGATGCCCTTCTTTGCTTTCAAAGACTCGAGTGCTTTGTTTCGCAACTCGATCTCAAGCCTCTTTGGATCTGACTCCTCCCCTTTATTATTCCTTGGACGGGTCTCAGGTTCACCCTCTGAAGTATCAGAGTGCTCTCTGTTCCTATGTTTCAGCTTTTCACCTCGACGTTCTTCCCTTTTACGACGTCTCTCCTCTCGCTTGCGTTTCTTCTCCTCTTTTCTCGTTTTCTTTTCCTCCTTCCTCCTCCTTTTAGCCTCCTTCCTATCTTCTAGGTCAGAATCAGAACTGACATCGTCATCTGAAGGTACTTCTTCCCTTCTATGTTTTCTTCTCTTTTTATCCTTAGTTCGATGTTTGTTGCCTTCCTTAGAATCGGAAGAAAAGTTTGCATTCAGGTCGCTGTTATCCTTTTTCTCAACTTGCTCACTGTCTTTCACATTATCAGAAAGAGTCCGACTCTTTCCTTCTGATTTTTCTACTCTAACGGAGTCCTTATGTAAAGCTGGAGACATCTGTGAACCGTGAATTCTATGACCAGAACGCCTCTCTGATAACTTTTCACTGTTAAGAAGTTGAATAGACCAACGTTTAACAGACCTTAAAATATGAAGTCAAGAATTTTACACTGAAAAAGGAAAAGAAACAAAATGCACCTCTTTATCTCTTCCACCTTATCCGGTGACTGCACTGATGTTTTCTCTAACAGCTTGGACTTTTGAACCCTGTCCTCTCTACATGCAATGCCAAAGCAGACAGATGGTCAAGGAGTTAACAAATGTTGATGAGAAGAATCAACTAGTAACTTAAAACAGTTTATACCGCTTTCTGTTAAAAGGCATTTACACAAATAAAATGGGAAATCAAGTCATGAAGAGCATACCTATCTCGCTCTGCAGATGGATGCCCAGGAGATCTTCTGTCACTCTGGTGTTTTCTTCCACTTGGCGAAGGATATCTACGACGAACAGGAGGTGAATGCGACCTAGACAAAGATCTGCTCCAAGATGGAGAGCGTCTCCTATGGCTGTCATCAGGCGATCGTGAAGCCGATGGTGATCTTCGACTTCGCCGGTTGACAGGTGTTGGTGATCCGCGGTGAACAGGAGAACGAGGTTTCTGATATCGTGAGGAAGGAGAAGATCTACCTCGATCCCCAACAGGTGACATAGATCCACCCTGCTTGACATGTGAAGGGGATTCTGAGCCTAGCTCTTTGGCAGGTGGTCCTGTTAGCCTCATGGGTGAAGGCGATCCTGCATGCCTAGGGGGTGGTGAAGGTAACCGTTGCCCAGTGGGTGGTGAAGGCAACCTCTGCTCAGCGGGTGCTCTGCGTCTAGCCACCGGTGAGGGAGACCTCTCTTGTGAGTCAGACCTACCCTGCTTAGCTGGTGGTGACCGTGACCTGTTACGCCTATACAGCGGAGATGGAGACCTGCGGCGCCTAGCCGGTGAAGGAGACCTACGTCGCCTAAAGGGCAATGGAGATCGACGATGCCTAACAGGCGGTGATGGAGACCTGCGCCGCCTAGCAGGTGGGGATGGTGACCTGCGTCTCCTTGCAGGTGGGGATGGTGACCTGCGCCGCCTAAAGGGTGAGGGAGACCGGCGACGCCTTGAAGGGGGTGGTGACTGATGGCGTCCCTCAGGCGTAGGTCTCCTGTGACGCCTAATAGGTGACCGTGACCTGCTTCCATAAGGAGAATATATCCTACGACGCCGAGGAGACAGAGACCTACGCAAGGAACGTGACCTGGATCTACGCCTTGAATATGAAGGTCTCTGCTTTCTGGGTGAGATGGAGGCATCTGATGATCGGGACAAGCTCCTGGATTTCCGTTCACTGTTGTACAATTAGATCAGCCATTAGCAAAAACTGCACTATGAGTTGCAGGAAATAACAGATACAGAGTAAGCAACCATTTATTTATTTCAAGGAAAACAATTGCAGAAGGTTACATACCCCGAATGACTCCTAGAACCTGAATTTGTTTTGCTGATTGATCTAGAACGCGACCCTCTGCAAAACAACCAATCAATAAACTCATATATATATAAGAAAACGGTATTAAAAAATACAAAACTATTGAAGAATTACCTAAGGGGTGAGCGGGATGTATCTCTGAGGCGTGGAGATATCAGATCCCTGCATCAAAAAGACAATGTCAACACCAGTCAAATTATGATTTTACCCACAAACAGATTTCTGGACAACCAGTAAACCAAATGCAAAGCAACAGGAGTACAATAACTAAAAATGCTAAAAGGCTAGACGATATAGCACATCCATTTATCGTAATATTTGAGCAACCTTGGCAGCAAGTATTTAACAGAGATGATCCACGTACAACACAAGGATGAACCAATTCCCAGACTCCAAATACACAACATGATAAAGAACAAACCGGCATATAATGATGAATAGAAATCAGAGGTATTCTATGTAATTACAACCAGTCACTGTTGGTATTTATAATATCCGTAATGAATAGCATAGGCATTAAGAGAAAAATACCTTCTCCTCTCTTTTACACCATTCTTCTCATCAGCCCTTCTCTTATCCTCTGGACGATCTCTTGATGACCTTTTCTCCATGCCATTTGTCACCTTGGGCTCAACGCTGCTGTCCTACAGTAGTTTGAGTTAAAGCAAATGAACCCTAATAATTGCAGAAGCTATCTGAATAACATGAAAGAACAGACGAATGTTAAAACCAGAAGAGCATGTGTAAAGACTGAAACTCTAGCATGAATAGGTTAGTCTTACTATTTTCCTCAATACATCATTATCAGCGTTCTTCCTTTCTGCCTCTCTTTTTACTGCTTCTTCCTGCCACAAAAGGAACACAGTCATAAGACAACAGAAGAAACAAAAAATGCCATTCATCCTCAATATTTAACCACAAGATGATTTCCCAAGAATACCTGTATCTTCTTTGTTTCAGCTACTTTAGCATCTAAGAACTGCTGCGGAACACCACTTGAATTATTCTGCGCGCTTATAAGAAGTGTCCATAGTTCTTTCATGAACTTGCCAGTATTTTTCTCCATGAATCCAGTAAGCGATATCTGAATCTCCTTACCATTCACTACCTACATAAGGAACAACGTTCAATACGATATTAGTCCCAAAAAAAGAAAAAAAAATCCTCACCCGTATCCATAGCATGGCTATGAAACCATATAATCTCATAAATAAGAAAAGAAAAGCTCAGTTATCAGCTACCTTCCCATCAAGGAGACCATAAATAAAGTTGATGAGGACTTCATCTTCAAAACCAAGAAGCTCAGTGACTCTAGTTGCAATCCAAGGTTTCATAACATCCATCTTCACTTTAGTCACATCCACCTGACACAATTAAGCCATCCCTAAACTTAATTTCATAGTAAAACAATTCAAACGAAACAAACCTATCGAGAATTAAGATAATCAATTTGATATAGAATTCAAACATTAAACCACACTGACCAGATTCTCCAACTCGGGAGCGAATTTTTGGCTCTTCATCAATTTAGCTTGCTTGTTAGAAAACCGAGTATCCTGCTCGGCGGAGGTACCCTAAAAACTCAGAAGAAAGATGAATCAGAGCATAATCGAAGCCATGGGAAAAGAAAGAAGTTAAACAAAGCTTAAGAGCTTGCGAAATTTGAATTGAATCGATCTGGATCTAAAAGATGATCGGAAACTCACCCGGAAGAATCCGCCGGACATCTTTTAGGGTTTTGTGGAAGTAATCGCTCTTCTCTACAATAAATAAATAAAATACCAAATTTTTAAAGATAGAAAACGCTTCAAATAAGCAAAAATAATCATTAAAGACCAAAATAAAATACATTTTTCTCTTCAAAGTTTTCCATTTTACCAAATAACCACTAACAAAAAAATTAGTGACTTTAAAGTCCTAAAAGATCGAAATTAACACAAACACACACAAAATTTTCTTAATAGACGAAACATTTAGTGAGTAATGAAAACGATTATTGCAGTAACAGAGAACGAAAAACAAAAAGCTTCAAAATCGATCTGTATGTACCTCGATAAAAAATCAGTGTTCCAACAAAGCATACATCGAACAGGAATCCTAAATCAGATCAGAAGTGAAACAAAGACGAAGAACAGATCTCTGATCCTCCGTGAAATCCTACGAATCGCGCCGACGAGAAAGATAGGGGTTTTTTGAGCTTATTTTAATTGTTTTGTAGAGATAGAGAGAAAGAGTAGTTAAAGAGAGTATGTGTTAGCTTCGCTGAGTCTTTCGTGCAATTACGTCACCGTTGACTCCACTTAAAGTCCAAATGGGCCTAGTCAGTCCAGTCCGTTATAGACTTAAATTAAAGCCCAATACATCTTAATATGCTCCTAGAGATTTCTGGATTCATCTGATATTTTCATTTACTACATGTTTTCGTATTTTCCCGTAAAATCAAAGAAGTTCGAGAAATTTCGTTTTATGCCTTTAAATAGGTTTCATCATCTCTATGTCCTTTCATCAGAACTTGTAAATTTTCAATTCAGCAAAAAAAAAAATTAAACCAGCGAACGAAGTCGGGAAATAGTAAAATGTCGATGATTCCAAGCTTCTTTGGAAACAACAGGCGAATCAACATCTTTGATCCATTCTCACTAGACGTTTGGGATCCGTTCAAGGAACTGACATCATCTTCTTTCTCTCGAGAGAACTCGGCGATCGTGAACGCACGTGTTGACTGGAGGGAGACGCCGGAAGCGCACGTGTTCAAGGCGGATCTGCCTGGATTGAAGAAAGAGGAAGTGAAGGTTGAGATTGAGGAAGACATAAGATAAGTGGAGAGAGACACTTTGAGAAGGAGGATAAGAATGACACGTGTCATCGTGTAGAGAGGTCGAGTGGACAGTTCACGAGGAGGTTTAGGTTGCCGGAGAATGTGAAGATGGATCAGGTGAAAGCTGCGATGGAGAATGGAGTTCTCACTGTGACTGTTCCTAAAGCGGAGGTTAAGAAAGCTGATGTTAAATCTATTCAAATCACTGGCTGAGCTAATGGGTTCCGAGTTTTGTTATTTGAGTTTCTTGTTGTGCCGATGTTTTTGTTTTGGTTCTGGTTCTGGTTTCATCGAATGTGTCAGTTTATGTTGTTACAATGCCTTGAGAAACTTTATAATGAAGTATATAATCATCTCAATTTAAAATTAAAAAAAAAAAAGATCTTTAAGGTAATCAAGTCACTGCTGACGTAATGTATATGTATTTCACTTTTGTTCACTATGGCACAGTAGCAACGACAAGTCAACAACCACATTTCTTGACTAATCATAGCTAGATATGAACCTCTATTGAATTTTATTCACATGTAAATATCACTCCTTCACAAGTTCGTTAGTCAAAACTAAAACATCTGAAGTGAAAGCTGAAAGACATGCTCAAGATCGATCGACACATTTGTTGATTTCAAAATTTATAATTTAATTAACTTTGTTGGAGCTGTACTGAAGAGTAAAAACTTAACGTATTGCTTGTACCGTAGTCAACAAACTCTGTTTTTTTTTGTGTGGAAAATAGTGAGAAAACTTCTCAATATAGATTCTGAACATTTGAATAAGAAAAAAGTATAGAATACATGAAAGAAATACTGAGGAGTGTGGATTAATTTAAATAATTCTTTTTTAAACATCCATTTTCAAAAATTGCCCCTTAATTAAATATACAACAACACTGGTCAAAATGGTGAACAAATTTGAAAGTGCTTCCAGCCTATACGTTCTAGATCTCCTTTGATTATATTATACACATGAATAATGTGCATACATTGTACTTGGAGATGTTCTTCATAACGCCAAGAAAAATATACTAAACTCCTGTAGTAAAAGCCTAAAAATGACTTTTCTTTTCCCTTTTTTCTGGTTTCAACTAAAGCATAATTTACATGACACTATAAAGATTCAAAAATAGTAGAGTTAGATCAGAAAAAAACGAAAATAGAGAAAAGATAGATTCAATGTCGGAGAACAAAGAAGGTGTGAAGCTTATAGGGTCTTGGGCAAGCCCTTTCAGTCGTAGAGTTGAGATGGCTCTCAAACTCAAAGGCGTGCCTTATGATTACTTGGACGAAGATTATTTGGTCCACAAGAGTCCTTTGCTTCTACAACTAAACCCGGTTTACAAGAAGGTTCCGGTTTTTGTCCACAATGGTAAGGTATTACCCGAGTCACATCTAATACTCGAGTACATCGACCAAACATGGATAAACAATCCAATTCTACCGCAAGATCCCTATGGAAAATCCATGGCTCGCTTCTGGGCCAAATTCGTTGATGAACAAGTAAATATTAAACCCTACTCCTTTATTGATATTTGCAACAATCATCATTAACTTTTAGTATACTTGAAAATCATAAACACATAGAACAGCCGGTTAATTACTAGAAATTCAATAATTTTTCAATTGTTAAATCAAGATTCTCGCTCCGATCGATATGACACACCTTGCCGCAAATAATACGCATGATTCAAGATCTATGACCATTCTTGCCGTGACTTTTCAACTAAATTATAGTCATAACATGTATATGAGTATATATCAGTTCAATAGTAGATAAAATGAACGATGAAAACATTTTAGCAGAATATATTTCTTCTGTAGTTATATAAAATGCTAGAAAGTCGTTATTTACGTATGTTTAACTTTGTGTATAATATGGTTTTAAATAATGCGTAATCAACTTTCAAAAGGTGATGAGTGATATACGAATCATCACTCTCCAGCACATTAACAACATGATATGCGCAATGGAATTTGAAACAGTAGAATAAGCAATTAGAACTCTAATTCTAAAAATGATTTTGCTACCGTGTAGGTCG
This sequence comes from Nasturtium officinale, assembly GCA_963854855.1. Lineage (NCBI taxonomy): Eukaryota > Viridiplantae > Streptophyta > Magnoliopsida > Brassicales > Brassicaceae > Nasturtium > Nasturtium officinale. Next base: position 5,411,064 of record OY978511.1, on the reverse strand, counting down.
CATCAACAGGGTTCAAGTCTCTAGTGAAAACAGAGAAGAGAATTGAGGTTGCAATCGAGGAGGCTCAAGAACTTATTATGTTCATTGAAAAGGAAATCACGGGAAAAAAATTCTTCGGTGGAGAGACGATAGGATTCTTGGACATGGTCGTAGGAAGTATGATCCCATTTTGTCTAGCTCGAGGTTGGGAAGGTATGGGAATTGATATGATTCCAGAGGAGAAGTTTCCAGGGTTAAACAGATGGATCAAGAATTTGGAAGAAGTTGAGATCGTGAGGGAATGTATTCCAAATAGAGAGAAACACATTGAGCATATGATGAAAATTGTAGGGCTAATAAGATCGGCCTAAAAGACAATAATACTCTCTGTTACAGATGTTAACTATATTGTGTGTTAAGCATTGTTTTTTTAAGTGTGTGAATAATCTACTAAATAAATGTGTGATACATGTATATGCACTCAGCATTGGTACTGTGGTTGTATAAATAGTTTATATGAATATCAAGATCTCTCTTGATTAATCCTTTATTGTTATATGATATAATATTTATCATAACATATTTTATTCTATTTGTTTAAGAAATATATTTTGTTTTATAATTTAGATGGTGGCCAATTTAAAATTACTGTGTATAAAAGAAAACCAATTTGAGTTACTCAAACAAAAAAATGTATTGACTATATGGTAATTGTTGGACTAGTATTCTCAATCACGTTAAAGAAAATCACTTAGCATCACATCTAAATTACATCTAAAATATTTATGTAATTTAACGATTGTCCAAGTAGCGCCTAACAAATGACTTTTCATATGAAACATTATTATTTATGTTTCAAACTTAATAATAACTAGGAAGAAAAAAACAACTTCGTTTTCTTTTAAAAATATTTTTTTTTGAGGAAACACAATAATTTCATTTTATTCTACTAATATAAAAAAGAGTCAACATTTTGCTAACAAAGATGGAAGAAAATATTTGGCTAATATAATTCTAAAAAATAAAAAAGAATTAAATATAAAGATTATCAATTAGTTTGAAAGACAATTGTACCGTTTCATAATTTAATTATATTTAACTATTTTTAGTGACAGATCATATAATTAACTATATATTGAAGATTTTATTCCAAAAAAACTACCCTATAATATACTGTAGATTTTGAAATATACAGATTACATGCTCCACAAAAGTATCCATTGAAAGAAAGAAATACTGGGGAATGATACATATACCAAAAAATGATGAACACATGTGAAAGTAAAGTCAAACACAATGTAGACACCTAGTGACGTCAACCTTCTAGATCTCCTTCGATGATATCCATGAATGATGTACATACATTGTACTAACAGGTGTTTTCACACCAGCAAGAAAATTCTACTAAACTTGTCAAAGAAGAAAGGCGTTACATCTTTATTAAAAAAAGGAAAGGAACATTAACCGGTGGATATATATGCATGAACCCATCAATTATCACGACACCAGAACCATATAAAGTAGTCAAGGAAGAACAGAGGAGTTACACTCAAATTGAGAGAAAGAGAGAGCCAATGGCGAAGAAAGAAGAGGATGTGAAGCTTCTTGGTTTTTGGGGAAGCCCTTTCAGTCGTAGAGTCGAGATGGCTCTCAAACTCAAAGGCGTGCCTTATGAGTACTTGGAGCAGGATATAGTGAACAAGAGCCCTTTGCTTCTCCAGCTAAATCCGGTTTACAAGAAAGTTCCGGTTCTTGTCCACAATGGTAAGGTATTATCCGAGTCACATCTGATACTCGAATATATCGACCAAACATGGAAGAACAATCCAATTCTTCCTCAAGATCCTTACGAGAAAGCCATGGCTTTCTTCTGGGCCAAGTTCGTTGATGAACAGGTAACTCTATATACATAACAATTCCTTTATTATTTTTTTTAAAAAAATATTAGCTAGTTGCATAAGTGATTTCTAGAAATGATTTACCAATCGTACGAAGAATTTCAATTTAAATTCGATGATTTCCTCAAGAAAATTGTGGTTATTATTATTTTTTTAAATATATATATGTATAGTATGTCATTCCTCAAACATTCAGTACAATTTGTTTGCTTATTTTATTTTGACACACCATGTCGTGTATATATATTTATATTCAATGATTCCACAAAAAAAAAAAAAATATTCATAATATTATTCCTATTAATTTTGTGTTGAAATGGTTACTATATTGTAGGTCGGACCAGTAGGGTTCTTTTCTGTGGTGAAAGCAGAGAAAGGTATAGATGTTGCAATTGAGGAGGCTCGAGAACTCATTATGTTTCTTGAGAAAGAACTCACCGGGAAAGATTTCTTTGGCGGCGAGTCAATGGGATTTTTGGACATGGTCGCAGGAAGTATGATTCCGTTTTGTATAGCTCGAGGCTGGGAAGGTATAGGAGTTGATATGATTCCAGAAGAGATATTTCCAGAACTAAACAGATGGATCAAGAACTTAAAAGAAATTGAGATCGTGGTGGAATGTATTCCAAATAGAGAGAAACAAATTGAGCACATGATGAAAATCGGGGAACAAATCAAATCGGCCTAATTAACTAGAGGCCACAAGTTCTTCAATCTAGAAGAGGTTAACTATATGGTTTCATGACCATATAGTTATTTAAAAGTTGTATGAACAATCTTCTAAATAAAAATAATCTTTATGAATATCTAGTTTCATTAATTAGAGCTTGATTGATATAGGATCCTATCTATCATAACATCTTTTTAAAAATAATTTGGATGGTAACCGATGTCATCAATACAATAAAATATAAATGGTTCTCTCAAGAAATGACATAGTATCAGTTTTTTTTGTTGTGTTGTTAGGAACCGACACAATCTCATCGATTGTTAGCCATGAATTTAATTCTCAAATTTCTATATAGGCAGATATAACAAGCCTCATCAGCCTTCTTCTATTCCGATTTTAAAATATACTCCTGCTCTTTCTTTCGCTTGAGGTTTCAAAATCGTGCTTTAGTGACACTTATTGTAGTTTTGACTCTAAAAATCCATGCTGGATTGGTAAAAAAAAAAAAAAAAAAAAAACTTGAAGACAATGGTTTAACAGATAAGAAGCTACAAAGTATATCATTTGTTGAAAATGTTATACCATGCGATACAACAATTAAAAGGAGATCTATTTGTTATGGGGTTTTCCCTCCTCTACGTATAAAACTTTAAAATTGAGATGTTGCAATATACTCCTGCAACAAAATACGGTTGATTAGCTATAGCAAACCCCGTCATAAAAAATTTGTGCTTCTTTTCTGAATATATTTTGCGACAGATTCCATACCTATCATTTTTGTTGTTATTTTAGTGTCATTATTGATATATAAGAAAAATATTCGTAGGCAAAATATGTACCACACAAAAAATAAACATTTTACTTTTGCCATTTTCTTTTGAGTTTTCAGCAAATTCCCTTTGATGTGACTATACACATACAAAATACCAAAAATGCTTTCCATCAAATTTAAGAGTTTTAATTGAAGGGAGAAACTTGTAATTTTGGTAAATGATAGACAAATTTGTGATGGACAATTTGACTACCAAATTTAAGAGTTTTAGTTGAAGTGAGAAATTTGTAAATTTGGTAAATGATAGACAAATTTGTGGTGGACAATTTGACTACCAAATTTGAGAGTTTTAGTTGAAGTGATAAACTTGTAATTTTGGTAAATGATAGACAAATTTGTGGTGGACAATTTGACTACCAAATTTGAGAGTTTAATTGATTAGAAAAACTTGTGATTTAGTGGACAAAATCCTATTGCACAATTTGACCACCAAATTTAAAATTTTTAACTGAACACAAAACTTGTGTTTTGGTAGATAAAATCATGATGAATAATTTAATAATCCAAGATGCTATCGAACTAGAAGATATAGGTAAAAAATCATTTTATAGATTGTCACATCATTAAAGAGATATGACAAGTGATAGGTAAAATGTAGTAAGCCATGGATAAACAAATAGACAAATGAGTGGACAAATTAGTGTGCTAAATAGATAAAAATTAAAATAATTTTTTTTGCCTAGCTCTGATTATACTCCGATTAGTCGTTAGCTCCATTCTCGCAGCCTCGATTATTGACTAATTTCTTGAAAAAGTCAGTCAACCGAATATTTCCCGTCTAATCCGATTAATCTCCGCTTAATCCGATTAATCCCCATTTAATCCAATTAATCCCTGCTTAATCTGATTAATCCCTGCCTAATCCGATTATTTTCCGCATAATTATTTATAATTTAATTATTTTTAAATTTTCAAGTATAAAAAAAAATTATTTTTGTTATTCAAACATTTATATTGAGACTTTGTGATGTTTTATAATAAATTATCTTAAAATTATAAATAAAAAATCATAAAATAAATTATTACTACTATATTTTCATGTATTTATTATAATTTTAAAAATAATATTATTTAAAAGTTTAATATAATAGATAAATATATTTTTAAAATATTAAGAAAAATTAAAACTAATCCCCGATTAATCCACTAGGCATTAGGTTCACTTTTACCGTCCGACTAGCATCTTACCAGTTTTAAAACATGTGCCATTCTACATGCTGAAAATGGTATAGATGAAAGGAAACAAAAAAAAATTACATTTGGTATAAAAAACAAAAGGATGACAGGGGTAGGTAAAATTCTCTATTATAACTATACCGTCAACCATGATTTATATACCTAATGACGTCAGCCATGATGTAGAGACCTTCTAGATGTCATTCGATGATATCTATGAATGATATACAAACATTGTACTTAACAACACTACTAAAAGGAGTGCCTAATTAAGAAATATTTATTAAACTAGACAGAGAAGAAAGGCGTTACATGAACCCGTGGATAAATACAGAGACCAGAACCACATAAAGTAGTGAAAGAAGAACAGAGGAGTTAGACCCAAAAAAAAGCTACAGAAAGAGAGAGAGAGAGAGAGATTCAATGGCGAAGAAAGATGAGGATGTAAAGCTTCTTGGTTTTTGGGCAAGCCCTTTCAGTCGCAGAGTCGAGATGGCTCTTAAACTTAAAGGCGTGCCTTATGAGTACTTGGAGCAAGATATAGTGGACAAGAGCCCTTTGCTTCTCCAGCTAAATCCGATTTACAAGAAGGTTCCGGTTCTTGTCCACAATGGTAAGGTATTAGCCGAGTCACGTCTGATACTCGAATATATCGATGACACATGGAAGAACAATCCCATTCTTCCTCAAGATCCTTATGAGAAAGCCATGGCTTTCTTCTGGGCCAAGTTCGTTGATGAACAGGTGATTATTTTGACTACTCTATACCAATTATTTTTGTTAACTTGATGCATGCATAGGTGATTTTTATAAATGATTGAACTCATACAACCACCAATTACTAGAAAGTTCATTACACTTTAATTCCAATTGGTAAGCACGGATTCCGGAATTGTTATGAATATCAGTTTATATATGATGATTTCTGAAAAAGAAAATGTTACTCCTCAAATTTTAAATGTATCTTTTGTTGCTTATTCTATTTTTATGTACCATGTCGTGTATATATTCACCTATTCCACAATATTATTCCAGTTAATTTTGTTGTGATGAAATAAAAAATATCTTGTAGGTCGGACCAATAGCATTCAGGTCTTTAGTGAATGCAGAGAAGGGAATAGAGATTGCAATAGAGGAGGCTCGAGAACTCATTACGTTTCTTGAGAAGGAGATCACTGGAAAAGATTTCTTCGGCGGCAAGACAATCGGATTCTTGGACATGGTCGCAGGAAGTATGATCCCGTTTGGTATAGCTCGAGGCTGGGAAGGTATGGGAGTTGATATGATTCCAGGGGAGATGTTTCCAGAACTAAACAGATGGATCAAGAACTTGCAAGAAATTGATATTGTGGTGGAGTGTATTCCAAATAGAGAGAAACAAATTGAGCACATGAAGAAAGTTGCAGAACGAATCAAATCGGCATAAGAGGCCACGATCTCTTCGATCGAGTGATGTTTACATAGCCCCGTTATTTAAAAATAATTTGTATGATGAACGTTTAATAACAAATCCAAACATCTATTTCACTTTTTTAAAACGCAGTAACAAACAAATACGCGTTTTACTATTTTGCTTTGAAAAAATAACCCTATGATATGAACTAATTAATGGTGTGAAATATCTTTAATAGTGTGATGGTGTGTCATGTGACCATAGAAATATTTACCGACACTTTATAGCGTGGACGTTTTACACTTGGCGACAAAAGTCAGCAACACATTTACGTCTAGAACACTGATTACTTTTAAGTTTACGCTGTTTATATTAAAGAAAGGAATGGGATTAGAAGTGATGTTTTGGCTAATTATTTTCTTTACAACGGGAATTGTTTGTTTTCTGCGGTTGAATATTTTGACAGAGATCAGCAACATCATTATCTCGACGACAAAAATCATTACAAATAAAAAGCATAATATCAGAATATGGTTTAGTATTTTTTTTTGTTGTTGTAAACGTTGAAAAATACTATATTCTGATGGTATAGTATCTTAAAGTTGTTTTTACCAAATATTATAAACCAACGTTCAGTAATGAAAAATTGTTTGTTTTCTGCTGTTGAATATTTTGACAGAGATCAACAACATCATCATTTCGACGACAAAATCATTACAAATAAAAAGCATACCAACAGAATATGGTATAATATCTTTTTTTCTTGTAAACGTTGAAAAGAAAAGAAAAAGTCTAAAACTATATTCAGATGGTATAATATCTTTAAGTTGTTTTTACCAAAAAGTATATACCAACGTCCAGTCAAAAAAAATCGGAAGTGGTTAATTAGCGTCTTTCTAATTTTCTAGATATTTCGGATTTCCACGACATTGCCGGCAAAGAAACGGCAATTATTTTCGTCGTTTTGATAAGCAAAACGAAACCCTCGAGGCTATATAAATCAAAGTTGATGCACTGAGGAGTCCAAAAAATATTAGAGAACCCATTTCTAAGAAACAAAGAGAAGAGATCTAATGGCGGAGAAAGAAGAAGTGAAGATGCTAGGAATATGGGCGAGCCCTTTTAGCCGTCGGGTCGAGATGGCTCTCAAACACAAAGGCATACCGTACGATTACGTTGAAGAAATTTTGGGGAACAAAAGCCGTTTGCTTCTTGAACTCAACCCTATTCACAAGAAGGTCCCTGTTCTTGTTCACACTGGTAAAACCATTCTTGAGTCTCTTTTGATTCTTGAATACATCGACGAGACTTGGCCACACAGTCCCTTACTTCCTCAAGATCCTTACGAAAGAAGCGAAGCTCGTTTCTTAGCTAAACTCATTGAAGAACAGGTACACTTTTCGCTAATTCCAAATCATTTTTTTTGTTTTAATGCAAAAAAAAAAAATGTTGGGTGATTCTGGTTTTTGGAGTTGCTATAATATACAATTAGATATGATCATTAATTTATCCAATATGTTATAGAAAAACAATACTTTAAGTCAGTTGAAGCAAAGAATTAGAAAGCTATAAATAATATTAATTAGAATTTGCCAAATTAATTTACTAAACTATAGTTACCGGCTCTGACATTGTAGATTATGAGTTTGGGGTTTATATCAAGGGCAAGAGCGGATGAGAAAGGAAGAGAGGTTTTGGTCGACCAGATAAGAGAGCTGATTATGCATCTCGAGAAGGAACTTGTCGGAAAAGATTTCTTCGGAGGTAAGAGTGTTGGATTCTTGGACTTTGTCGCCGGGAGTTTGATCCCGTTTTGTTTGGAGAGAGGTTGGGAAGGAATGGGATTAAAAGTGATTACAGAGGAGAAGTTTCCAGAATTCACGAGATGGGTGAAGAATCTGGAGGAGGTTGAGATTGTGAAGGAGTGTATTCCTCCAAGAGACGAACATATTGAACACATGAAATACATGGTTGAGAGAGTTCGATCATCTTAATCAAGAAGATAAGTCGTGTTTGGTCTTTGATCCAATGTTATAAGCTTATCCTGTTTTTAGTAAATAAAGATTTATTTTCTAAACAACAGAGTTAAATCAATATTTGTTGGTTATGCTTAGCCCAGAGCGTTCGGCTATCCGTTTGGGTTCGGGTGTCGGGTTTAGAAATTTTAATATTTTTTGGGTATTAATAGTTTTTAGTTCGGATTCAATTTACGGTTCGTTTATACGGTGGAAGTGATTACTGGTGGAAGTGATTTGATATCGTTTGAGGTCTTTCTCTCATCTTTGTTTCTTGTCTCAGTTTCAATAGATCTTCAAGATGATATTACGTACATACGCTCTCAAGCGGATAGTGGAGCTAAAGCTGTGCAAATATTTGACTATTGGGCCACTGAGCTTAGCCTGGTGGATTTTGAGGAGTTTAGTTTACCTTATCTTAAACAGATTGTGTAAGCTGTGAAACAAACTCTCCCAAACCTACCTCTCATATTGTATGTGAGTGGATCAGGAGGCCTGCTAGAGAGACTCTTGCTCGGACAAGTGTGGATGTTGTGAGCTTGGACTGGACTGTAGACAAGCTGAAGGAAGAGACTTAGCGGTTCAAGGAAACGTGGATCCCGGAGTTTTATTTGGATCAAAAGAATATATCACAAGCCGGATTCATTATACTGAGAAGAAAGGTAGGGAGAGATAAACATATTCATAACTTGGGGCCAACGTTGCATACTTCGGTTGCTCAAAGAATTAAATATTAAGAGAAAAGAGTGAAGATTATGCTTTGCTTTTCACTTCATCTTTTCCCATTTGAGATGCGTAATTTTATTTCTACACTGTATATTTTGCTCGGAAACTACTTGGAAGAGAATGGTTGATTAACGTGTAAGAGATATTCATCTATATACTTATGACATCCATTCATTGTTTCCTACATCTGAATCATACATACGATATACGTCACATATAATTTGAAGTTGGTAGCCACATATACTGAAAACATGATTATATAAGTTCAATAATACAACATTGCTATTGAATCATTAAGCTCATAGTTCTCAAATTTCAGAACAAATATTAATTAATATTTATCTCCGAAGTGTTAGCAATTCTAAGACTATTCACTTTGGTAATTGGTGTAACCTACAACGTCGTTTTGGTAGACAGATAAGCTAAAATATCTATTATCGTGGGATTATGTTTTATACTTATGAAACGGCGTTTTAGTTTGAATAATAATATGTAAAAACAACGTAACTGTTTTGGGGGAAAGCTCATAAAAAAAGGAAATCAATTGATCTTCGGTTCTTCTGTTGCACAAAAAAAAAATGTAAATAACGATAAAATATTTTGAAAATATAAATAACATATTCCCTGGATAAAAATAAACCCCCGAAAAATAAATATACTATACCAAAAAAAACCCTAGATAGCAATATAGACGTTCACTGCTCATCATCGCCGTCAATGTCAATAATGTCATTACAAAGGCGAGTTGCACCTGATTCAACTATTAAACCACAGTTCAGTGGATCGGTCCTAAGGGTCACCTCGGCCGTGCAATTGATGTAGAACCTATAGAGTTTGATCCTTAGGTACGTCACGCCAATGATTTCTTCTCTACGGCTATTGAATTTTGTATAATGCTAGATTATATTTTTTACTGTATTTTAGTATTGGAATCTACACAACGCTTGGTTATCTTACCTGTTTGTTTACTTATTATTCACAAACACAAATTAAACTAATTCTTTCAAAACTGATTTAGTGGTACAACGTGCGGATATCTTAAACCATACACACACAAAAAAAACTAATTCTTCTAAAGATGTTTGGTGTTTTTCCAAAAAAAAAAATTTAGTGGTATAATTAAAATTTGGGGGTGGGAGGGAAGGCGAGGAAACGGTTAACCGCAGACACTAATCTAGTTTCAACAGAACCACCTACGAACCAACCCACCCAATGTTCAACTTTGGAGACGAGCCTCTTATGTAACCATCGACGTTTTTTAATTATTTTTCGGGGGAAACGCCGGCCAAAGACCCCCATTGTTTTAATCCCATTGTGTCATGGGAGGGTTCAGGGTTTAGTAAACAATAAGCAGACTCATCTCCTGGGTCCCACCCCGTTACCTTATCTCATCAAATCCTTGCTCATTTAAACAGCTCAGTTTATGTCTTTGGTTTCCGATGTGGGACAAGTTCTAAACTTCAACGTATTGTTCGCCACTCGTTACGTCACAGCTACAATCATTATATCATGTTGATTTCTTTGACTTCGATCCATACAATATCATTAATAAGCTTGGGCACAAATCATAATTTATTTCTGAGGAAAATAGTAAAACAAAAAAAAAGTGAAAGATTCATCACAAACTAAGAGATGATTTGGTTAATTTGCACATCCACATAATCATAAGTTCATTACTCTGTAAGTAAAGACGACTTCAGACCAAAAAAAAGGAAGAAGATAGTGAGACAATGGCGGAGAGATCAGAGGAAGTGAAGCTGCTGGGGATGTGGGCAAGCCCTTTCAGCCGTCGGATTGAGATAGCTCTCACAATCAAAGGTGTTCCTTACGAATTCTCAGAGCAAGATATCACCAACAAAAGCTCTTTGCTACTCCAATTAAACCCGGTTCACAAGATGATTCCGGTTCTTGTTCATAATGGTAAACCAATCTCTGAATCTCTTGTGATCCTTGAATACATCGATGATACATGGCAAACCAATCCAATTCTGCCTCAAGATCCGTATGAAAGAGCTATGGCTCGATTCTGGGCCAAATTCGTCGATGAACAGGTATGAAACAAATTTTAGATTTCAATAACCGGTTTAGAAATTAACCGGTTTAGTGGGAGTTTTCAGATTTATGTGACGGCGATGAAAGTGGTGGGGAAGATCGGAGAAGAGAAAGACGCGGCGGTTGAAGCGACAAGAGATTTGTTGAAATTTTTGGAAAAAGAGCTTGTTGGGAAAGATTTTCTGAGTGGGAAAAGCTTAGGATTTGTTGACATTGTGGCCACGTTGGTAGCGTTTTGGTTGATGAGAACGGAAGAGATCGTCGGAGTTAAAGTGGTTCCGGTGGAGATTTTCCCGGAGATTCACCGATGGGTTAAGAATTTGTTGGCTAATGATGTCATCAAGAAATGTATCCCTCCAGAAGATGAGCACCTCAGGTACATCAAAACTCGCATGGATAAGCTCAATATCAAATCAGCTTAATAACACGATTACATACGCTTAATAATTAAAAAAACTTGCAATCAGATCATTAAGCTCACATTTCTCAAATTTCAGACAAATATTTGGGAACTCTGAGCTTCTTGATGTTTCTTGTTTTTCTATAGAGATGTCATTATCAGTTCTTGTGTTGTGTCTTAAATCTTAAGGCTTTGTCTGAAATCTGAAAGTTCTAATGTGTTGAGATTGAGATGTGAATGAAGAAGGACTGAGATTATTATGTGACTTTCATGTTTTATGTACTTCATTTTGAGGGGAGCAAAACCTCAAAGATTTAAGGGGTGGTTATTCCAACCATAAATCCTCCAAAAAATTCTTAAAAGTTTATCTATCTGTATTATAGTCTTTGACATTAACAAAATTTACTAATAATAATGAAAATTTCACAAATACATATAAAACATACATTTAATATATTATACAACACAAAATATTACAATATTATATAAATGAACTTTATTTATTTTATGTATTTTTATATTATGTGAGTTTTATTTGAATGTTATGTAATATTTATCTTATTCTATTTTATTTTAATGTACTTAAGTAATTCTAAATTAAGTTTAGTATAGATATTTATGAAAATAATAAGTATAAGAACTAAAAAGAAAATACAAAATAGTTTCACTATTCACAACCTAAAAATTTGAGGATTTGAAGTTGGATTGGAATAACAAAAAACCTCAAAATTTAAGGGGATGAAGTTGGGTTAGAGATGCCCTTAGAACATAAAAAATTAATATTTTATTTTAACTTGTTATATGTAAAGATTTTCTCAATCAAACATTGTAAAAAAAAAAAAAACTCTCATTTTATCCTATTCTGATTCAACCTGAACAGTTACATGGTAAATCCCACAAGATTTTCTACAGAAATTTCTAACAGCAGAAATGATTTCTCTAGGACTAGCTCCAGGTTCAGGTAAAATATGACACGACAATACAATTCTCCCAACTGTTAACTCCCATACATGAAGATCATAACACAATCTTAACTCCCATACATGAAGATCATAACACAATCTTAACTCCATTGATACTTGTGAGTCCTCTTTCGAGCTTCTCTATATTTATATCACGCGGTACACGTTCCATTAGTATTCCAAATATGTTCTTGAGCATTGGTGATGTAGCAGCAAGTGCAAAGCCAGAGAAAACAAGAGTACATATCAATCAACCAAAATCCATTTCGGTTTAACCCAAATAATACCTCCACCAATCATAGCACCAAGTGACTGAATCATATCCGCCATTGCGTGTAGATAAGCTCCTTCTATGATAATATTCATCTCCTAAGACGACGGTTTCTCGCCTTTTAAAGGATTCATTTCCTCATCCTCCTCTTTCTCCTCCACTTCCTTGTGACAATGATGGTGGTGGTGATGATGATGATGGTTATGGTTATGTCCTAACCAAACGACCATAACCAAGTTCATAAAGAACCCGAAAGCCGAAATCCCAAACATGATTTCTCCATTAACCTCTCTGCTTTTGCTAAGAAGTCTTTGAATAGCTTCATAGATTATAACTCCAGAGACAAGCCAAATGAGCTGAACTGACAAGAAAGCAGCTAATACTTCGAGCCGTTTAAACCCAAACGAGTTTCTCAAATTCGCTTCCCAGCTCGAGACCTTGATCGCCAACAAAGAAACGCATAGACCCGCTACATCAGACAGCAAATGCGCAGCATCTGTCATAACCGCAAGACTATTTGCTTTAAAACCTCCCACAATCTGTACCGACATAACGATCAGGTAAGTAAAAATGAGGCTGCTTAGTCTTTTAATAGATTCTTCTCGTTCTCTCGACTCAGAAACGCAATGTTCTTGTCTCATAAACGCGCAAGACAGAGGAATAACGCTCTGTTTTCCTCTGTTTCTGATGATGGTGACTCGATGTCTTCGTCCTTTGGTTTCAAAATATGGATTTGCTCCAATTCCATAATTTATTTGTTGTATGTTTCAAAGACTTACATTAAGAGAGGTATAACAACTTTTTGATCTTTCTTTTGGATTTTTTTTTTTTTTTTTTTTTAATTAAGGATTTGAATGAAACCATTTTGTTTTTTCTTTTTTCTTTGAAAGACAGGAAACGAACCTGAGAATCAGATGGAGAGGTGAAACAAATGTGAATTCCGTTGCTGTCTTCTTCAGAAATATTTAATTTCATTATTTTATATTTATGCTTAGAGATAAAAAAAGACATAATTCTAGGACAAAACAACGAATTTACAGGAAATATAAGGAGAAAAAGATGATCCAGCAAATATGGGAGGAGATGTTTATATATATTTTTTTCTATAATAAGGGAATGACGGAAAAGGCAATAAATAACATTTGTGGTAAATTTTGTACTTATTTTGCTGTGTGTTGTATATGTATGATATTTGTGTTATTGGATTTATCATCCAAAGGTGGCGTTCAGGCGAACAAAATGGACTCACTCTTCTTGTTCAAAATATGGATTCAATTATTTTTCTTGGCGTGTTGTTTTTTCGCCTCTTTGTTTTCTTCTTTCATTAAATAAACCAATTTACATCACTATTATGATTTTATTAGATTAGGTGATGTTTTTGAAAAAAAAGGTTAGGTGATACAATTATCCACGTTAATATATTTAGCATCTAAGACTAAGATGACTAAGAGTGATAATGAATTAAAATGTTATAGCATGCTAATTCGATATCTAATGAATAATGGTTTTACTCGTTTCATAGTCGATGGTAGCAAACTATTAACATCAACCAATGACTAAATTATGTTTGTTTTATAGTGTTATCAATTGTCAGTGAAAATTTACCAACAACAAAAAGCGATTAAATCGTTTCTATTTTGCAATTTTGTTGGCTATAGCAAAAGATTTAAACAATTGATCGCTAATTAAAAAATTTAGCCATCGTTGATCGCAGTCGCTAAATAACTAAGGCCCAATAAAACGTAAACAAACGGCCCATTGGGTCGATTAAAACACTTCATTCTTGGGGTAATAATAAACAGAATAATTAAATAAACAAAAAAAAATCAACCAATCTATCAAACTGACTCATCTGTGAGCTCACCAGTCGTCGGGTCTCAGTCTCGTCCTCGCGGCTCAAACTCTAAAAGCCAAAGCTTCACGCTTTAAAACTCCCCGTTCAAATTTCTACCTTTTTGACCGGAGATGGCGGAGAAGCCGGCTCTGGAGCAAGAACAGAAGCGAGCTATGGAACCACCGGTTCTAGACGATATCATTCGCCGTTTGGTTGAGTTTAGGAACACGAGACCTGGATCGGGGAAACAAGTTCATCTCAGTGAAGGTGAAATACGTCAACTTTGTGCTGTTTCCAAAGAAATCTTTCTTCAACAACCTAATTTGCTTGAACTTGAAGCTCCCATCAAGATCTGTGGTTAGAATTTTTTGTTCCCTTTTTGCTCTCAAAATGTGTGTGGTTTATATTTGGTTTCTAATGGCGAGATGTTTCATGAATTGAATTCCTTAAACTATGTTCTTGTTGAAAGATGTAATCTTTGAGCTCTTCGTAAGCTTGTAAGTAGGTCACATTTGGTGGGTTCGAGCATAAGTGTTGCTTTGTACCATGAAGTATGAAATTGATGATTTTTAAGTTCAGAACAATAATGTTATGTGAATGGGTGGATAAGACTGTTTATGTTGAAATATGTAATCTTTGAGCGCTTTGCAATATGTAAGTAGGTCATACTTGGTGGGTTTTAGGTTGTAAGTTGAAGCGTTTTGGACCATCAAGTGACCTGAGAAATGTGAGATTGATGATAGTTAGGTTTAAAAATGTATACTTTGAATACTGCAACTATTGGATAGGTTTAATTCCTTTATATTCACCTTGACTATTACACAGATTTTTATGAGGTTTAAATCTTTTATATTCACCTTGACTAGTTAAGTTATGGGTTTTGATTGGGTCAAAACATGAACGTTTTAGTTTTAAGATTTATTTAGTCTGCATAGTTTGGTCGTCTGAGCCGCATGAGTTTTTGGTTTCTCCATCATATGTCATGTTTTTTATCTACTTGTTTTCATTTTCCCTTACTTCTCTGGGCTCTTACTTTTTACAGGTGATATCCATGGGCAGTACTCGGATCTATTGAGGCTGTTTGAATATGGAGGCTTCCCTCCTGAAGCCAATTATTTGTTCTTAGGTGATTATGTTGACCGTGGCAAGCAAAGCTTGGAAACAATATGCCTTCTCTTAGCTTACAAAATCAAGTACCCTGAGAACTTCTTCTTGTTGAGAGGGAATCATGAATCTGCCTCTATTAATCGTATTTACGGTTTCTATGACGAGTGCAAACGCAGGTTCAGTGTCAGACTCTGGAAAATATTCACTGATTGCTTTAACTGTCTTCCTGTGGCCGCCTTAATTGATGACAGAATACTGTGTATGCATGGTGGGATTTCCCCAGATCTGACAAGTTTGGACCAGATCAGGAGTATTGAACGCCCAATGGATATTCCAGACTCAGGTTTGGTATGTGATTTACTATGGGCTGATCCTAGTGAAGACACCAAAGGCTGGGGAATGAATGATCGCGGTGTTTCATACACTTTTGGAGCTGACACAGTCGCAGAGTTCTTGCAAAAACACGACATGGACCTCATCTGTCGTGCCCATCAGGTTTATACTCTGACATTTAGTTTATTCTGGAGACTGTGCAAGCTTATTCTGAGTCTGTTCAACTCTCTTCTCTTAGGTTGTTGAAGATGGGTATGAGTTCTTTGCAGAAAGACAGCTTGTTACGGTATTTTCAGCTCCCAACTATTGCGGGGAATTTGACAACGCTGGTGCAATGATGAGCATTGATGAAAGCTTAATGTGCTCATTCCAAATCCTAAAACCGTCAGAAAAGAAATCGTTGGTTCAATGACAACAATTATCCAGTTACCACTAAATCAACAATTCTCCAAAAAGGTAAAAACTTTTTTTCATTTTATAGTTACAGAAAATCTACATTTCCTGCTTCAAGATTAGTTATACATTAGATATATTTATTTCAATGAGAAGTGGTTTTTTTTTCTGAATTCTGTGGTATTTGACAATTTGGTGCAGTTTTATACACTGGCAAGTGGCAAGAAGATCAAGAGACGGAAACAGCTCAAAATTGAGACCAAAGTGGTTGTGATTATTAGAGCATTAGACATTTTAGCTTTCCAGAGATTGTCTCGAACAAAGGAACAGCTCAGGTCTCTGCTGTTATTTTAACATCTCTCACATCTATCTCCATCTGTGTTTTTGTCTTCTTTCTGAATTAACAGTTAGATTCTCAATTGTACTCTCTATTTTATCATGGAGAACCCTAAGTCAAAAACATTTTTAGAGCCCCTAGTTTCATCACCATTCAATCTTAACTCACAGTTTTTAATGATTAAAAAACATAAATCTGTATGATTAACCTCAGATGATGCCAATTGTCACATGTAAAAATATTGAAGTAATTATGGAAAAATGTGTGTGCACGTGTGATGCAGAGAAGATAAATAAAAATTGGTATTAGAAAGAAACAACCAAATCATCACAGCATCCAGATTCTTTCTTGTTACACAGTTTGTTCTCCTCTCTCTCTCTCTCTCTCGCTGACAGAAACACATTCTTTGACTCAGAGATCCATACTTCTGTTATGGATTCCCTCGTTGAATCTGGTTGGCAGGTACTTTCACCATCTCCTTGTTTCTTGATCTCGTCCCCTTTAGGATTTTGTTGTTTTGGTGTTCCCGCGATTTCGTTTCATGGTTGTTTTCTCCGTCTCTGCCGACTTGAGTTTATGGCATTATGATATAAGTGTTGTGTGTATGAGTATCTTTCGTGTTTTGTTTGTTGTGGTCCACTGCATTGGAATGTTGTGATCCCTTTGGTTTCATGTCTATTGCCTTGTGGTTTCAGATCTGGATTTGACTGTATTATAGTTGTTGATGAATAGCGATTTGGAATGTGATCTCAGTTTTATGCTTTGTTTTTGGAACTTGAGACTGGATTTAGTTATTTGCTGTTTGACCTTAATGGCATACTCAATCTTGTATCCTCTGTTCAGATGATTAGTGTTTTTGGATTTGGCTTGAAGATTGTAGTTTAAGTTAAACGTTTCTTCTTTGCTTAGAGGACCTGTGACTGTGAATGAATGGTTTCAAATTCATTATTAATTTTCGTGGAATTGAAGATAGCTTCTCCTCCTGAGCTCATTTTTTGGCAATGATGTTTGCCTCTTAGCTCATAAGTTATAGCTATGTTACTGACCTTATTTTTTGTTAAATGATGCAGTACCTTGTTACACATTTCAGCGACTTTCAATTGGCGTGCATTGGGAGTTTTATGCTTCATGAAAGTGTGTTTTTCTTATCCGGACTCCCTTATATTTACCTTGAAAGGACCGGTATGCTCAGCAATTACAAAATTCAGGTTTGTTTCTTCTTCTTCTTCTTCTTCTCATGATTCAAGTGTCTTCTATGTACAATTTAACTTTTTGTGACCGTTCAAATACAAAATGATTGAAAAGAGATCACCAAGTAAATAACCTTTAGAGATAAATGTAAATGTGATGATTGTTTTAGCTTCCCTTTTATATTTTAAACAATTACTATTGTTTGATCTTCTCTAGGCAAAAATTAATACTTCTGAAGCTCAAGGAAAATGTGTTACTCGACTATTGCTTTACCATTTTTGCGTAAACTTGCCTCTCATGATGGCTTCTTATCCTGTCTTCAAATTCATGGGCATGAAGAGTAGTTTTCCTCTGCCGTCCTGGTATTATAAGGTTCTTTAGTCCTAAGCTTTTTTTTTTCTTGGGGGTCTGATGTTAAACTCTTCTAATTGACAATATATAAAAATGTATACAAAAAATGTCAGTGTTGAGCTGCATGAGAAGAACCTGAGTTATATTTAATCTAGTTTATAAAACTATATTGGTTCTTTTCCTACAGGAAAGTGGTGTCTGCTCAGATCTTATTCTACTTCATCATTGAGGATTTTGTATTCTATTGGGGTCATAGGATCTTGCATACTAAATGGCTGTACAAGAACGTTCACAGTGTGCATCATGAGTAAGCTTCAACACTAGCTATCTTTGTGTCAAGTCTTAATGGCAATTAATGATCTTATGCTTATTTACAGATACGCAACACCATTTGGTTTGACATCAGAATACGCTCATCCCGCTGAGATTCTTTTCCTTGGTTTTGCTACTATCGTTGGTCCGGCTCTCACGGGGCCTCACCTGATCACCCTCTGGTTATGGATGATGCTTAGAGTTATTGAGACAGTTGAGGCACATTGTGGTTATCATTTCCCTTGGAGTCCCTCTAATTTTCTTCCTCTTTATGGCGGGTAAGATCATACATAAATCCTATAGTTGCCTTGAAGAAACAATACCTTAAATCTATCAGATCATTGACATGAGTATACAATCATTTGCTTACAGTGCTGACTTCCATGACTATCATCATCGGTTGCTTTACACAAAGTCTGGGAACTACGCATCAACTTTTGTCTACATGGACTGGTAAAATATCTGGACTCTGTTTCGTACTGTCTTACTTGGACACTATAGACAATCTAAATTGTTTTTGTGTTTCTTCAGGATCTTTGGTACTGACAAGGGTTACAGAAAACTGAAGGCCCTAAAAGAAACCTGACAATAAACAAACGTGGAAGCTAGTGTCTTAAGGGAGAGGTCTTGTTCTCAAAAACCCTCTTTTTCTTCTGTTTTGTTTCTCTAGATTTTCTTGAATTAAAAACACTAGTCATAAGAGCAAACATTATTTGCAACAATTTGGGTTGTACAATCAAAACTGTTGGTTTAAATCATCTGATGTAAGTTTTATTTGATGTTGAACCTACTCTTTTGTCTTCATCTTTGGATACTGCTAGTGCTTGTACTTGCATTTTCGTCCATAGGATCCAGTCTCATGTCTTTACCAAGGCACACATTCAGAACAATTTAGCTCGAAGCAACCCAAGCTAGTAACGGAAGAACAAAATAAATCAATGTAATGAAATTCAAGTAGGCCAGATTTTGTATCTATTATCTAATGTTTTATAAACTATTTTTCCTTCATATTTTATATTTTTCCATGGAGAAATATCGAATGATAGATAATAAACACGAGAACACCCTTACCCAATACAATTGGAGTTATTTATGATATGTTTTTGTTAAGATCAGGTCCGATCCAAATAATTTTCATGTCTAATGCAAAATATTAGAAAACTTTTTGACCCAATTATAAAGACTTGAACTTACTTTTTACAAAACTCACATTGTTTAGAAACAGAATGATACAAAATAATGGATAATTAAGTGATGTTCTCTCAGTGGTTAGAGGTTGGGTATGTTTATACGTGTCTGCTTCAAGAAATCTGGCTATACTGAAGATTAGTTTAGACCTAAAAACCAGAAACCTCCAATTAATAAAAAGAAATAAAAAAAATAACGGTCATATTTATCATTTTAGGATTCGGTTTTCTAAAACATCACCACAGTTAAAAAATTGGACTTTTAAAAATATGACCATTAAAATTATGACTGTTAATCATAACGATATTCTAATTATATCATTAAATCTAAATACATCATAGCAAAACTATATTACAAGTGTGTTCATTATATATATATATAATAATACAATCTAGTTTTGTGTTATCTTAATATGACACAATATATATATATATATATATTTTTTAAATTACCACACTTTTTTTTAAAGGTTTTTTATGAATGAGTCATATTTGATTCAAGAACATTTCCAAAAAGTCTTATATTTTTTTCATAAACCTAAAATCATGGCATTTTTAGAAACTTTCCAATATTGTGGTATTTCTTGAAAATATTTGGAGTTCATAACTTTAAGGTAATTTACTGTTTTTAACTTAAAAGTTAAAATCCTGCTTGTCTTGCTTGAAGTGTACTTTGTAAAGCTGTGCTCTTAAGTCTTAAACCCAAACTGAAACAGAACAAAGGATCTATAACAGTTGTTCCAACGAGGAAAATAAGGTTCGTAGTTATCTTATAACTTTTTTTGATTTATTTAAATGGATGCAATCGCTAGGTCAAACCAACCCTTAAAAACAATTCGTAGTAATTTTATTTTCATAGTTAAATCATAAAAGTCACAAAAGCCCTAAGTTCTTGCATCGCCGTCGAATTTTTCCGTCAACACTATAAAACCCATTTTTCCCAGTTGAGCTCAGTTTTTTCCTATCTCTCAATCTTAAGTCTTTCGTTAGGTTTCTTTATTTAAAACAAACAGTAACATGAAAAAATAAAGTCATCCTTAGAATCTCGAGAAATTGATTTGAGTACCACTTTAAAGTGTTGATCTTTGGTTAGTTTTCATAGAGAATTTTGGGGATTGTATATATTGAGGTATAAATATTTGATCTTTATGATTTTTTCAAGAGTTTAGCATATGAATATGAACATAATCTGATAAATTGATTTTTTTTGTTGTTGTTGTTGTTGTTGTTAGGTGATAATGATACCGGAACTGGGAAGAAGACCGATGCATAGAGGTAACGAAGAATCATCTTTTCGAGATGATTATGAGAAAGAGATTGGAGTATTGCTTGGTGAGCAGCCGCGACGGCAAGAAGCTGATGAGCTTGAGCGTGAGCTTAACTTGTTTAGAAGTGGCTCTGCTCCGCCTACTGTGGATGGTTCTATTAGTGCTGCCGGAGGGCTTTTTAGCGGTGGAGGTGGGACCCCTTTTTTGGAGTTTGGTGGAGACAATAATGGGACTGAGGAGTTTAGGAAAGATCCAGCTTACTTGAATTATTACTATGCTAATGTGAAGATGAATCCGAGATTGCCACCACCTTTGAGGTCTAGGGAGGATTTGAGAGTTGCTCAGAGGCTTAAAGGGAGTAGTGCTGTATTAGGTGGTTTTGGGGATAGGAGGAAAGCGGATGAGAGTCGATCTTTGTTCTCTATGCCACCTGGGTTTGATCAGATGAAGCAGCAAGAGTTTGAAGCTGAGAAAACTAATGCGTCTTCTTCTAAATGGGATGCTAATGGATTGATTGGTTTGCCGGGCTTGGGTCTTGGAGGCAAACAAAAGAGTTTTGCTGATATCTTTCAGGTTGGTGAGACCTGTTCTTTACTATGCTTCATCAATGTTTAGATGCTGCGTTAATTTTTATCCTGTCTAATGATTGATGTGTTTCCTTATCATTGATGTTTGCTTCAAATTTTTGTTGTATGTGTATATAACTCCTGAATATTGTTACTTATGAAAATTTGTAAATTGCTTTTGTGTAAGCTGAGATGGGGCATCCCTCACGCCCTGCAAGTCGGAATGCCTTTGATGAAAACATCGACTCTACGAATAATCAGTCTCCATCCGCCTCACAAGCCATTGGTGCGCCAACTCCATACAGCTATGCAGCTGTGTTGGGAGCTTCTTTGTCTAGAAATGGAACTCCAGATCCTCAGGCTATTGGTAGGGTGCCTAGTCCCTGCATTACTCCCATTGGGAGTGGAAGAGTGAGTTCAAACGATAAGAGGAACACAAGTAATCAAAGTCCGTTCAACGGTGTTACAGTTGGGCTCAGCGAGTCTTCTGATCTCGCAGCTGCTTTATCTGGAATGAACCTGTCAGGCAGTGGCAGGTTAGATGAAAGGGGTCAGGCTGAGCAGGATGTAGAAAAGGTCAGAAACTATATGTTTGGACTGCAAGGTGGGCATAATGAAGTCAATCAACACGGGTTCCCAAACAAATCTGATCCAGGCCATAAGGTAACTGGTTCTTGGAGTAATTCACAAATGAGAGGATCACAAGGATCTGCTTATAATGGTGGAGGTGGATTAAGTCCTTACCAGCATCATGATAGCCCGAACTATGGCCTTAACAATTACGGATTAAATCCAGCTGTTGCTTCTATGATGGCTAGCCAACTGGGGACTAGTAACTTTTCTCCAATGTATGATAATGTTTCTGCGGCATCTGCTTTGGGTTTTTCTGGAATGGACTCCAGACATGGGGGAGGTTTTGGTCAAAACTTCTCTGAATCACGCAATCTTGGCAGGATCAATAATCGAATGATGGGAGTTGGTGCCGGTCTTCAGTCACATATTGCAGACCCAATGTATCATCAGTACGAAAGGTTCTCTCAAAATGCTGATTCGCTTGATCTTTTTAATGATCCGTCAATGGACAGGAACTTTATGGGCAATTCATACATGAATATGCTTGAACTCCAAAGGGCCTATCTCGGAGCTCAGAAAATGCAGTATGGTGTCCCTTACAAATCTGGAAGCCCTGACACCCATAACTATTATGGAAGTCCAACATTTGGGTCTAATATGTCATATCCTGGCAGCCCATTGGCTCATCATGTTATGCCAAATTCTCATGTGTCACCTTGTAGCCCTATGAGACGTGGTGAAGTCAATATGCGATATCCCTCTTCAACAAGAAACTATTCCGGAGGGGCAATGGGTTCTTGGAACATGGATGCTAGTTTGGATGTAGGCTTTGGATCTTCATTGCTTGAAGAGTTCAAAAGTAACAAAACAAGAGGTTTCGAACTTTCTGAAATAGCTGGACATGTTGTAGAGTTCAGGTTGTCACATATTTCCTTGAATTTTTTTTTTTTTTTCTTGTGTACCATTTGTCTGAAGCTAACATGTATTTTTGGCTTTTATAAAATGGTGTACCAGTGCGGATCAATATGGTAGCCGATTTATTCAGCAGAAACTAGAGACAGCAACAATTGATGAGAAAAACATGGTTTATGAGGAGATCATGCCAGAGGCTCTTGCCTTGATGACTGATGTTTTTGGAAACTACGTAATTCAGAAGGTAAATTTTTTTTGTATTCTAATTCTTTGTCTTTCTTTTTTGGAGTTCTCACTATTTTAACTAGAGAGATTCCTGAATTTGCTATTCTTGCTACAGTTCTTTGAGCATGGACTCCCATCACAGAGGAGAGAATTAGCAGAGAAACTCTTTAGCAATGTGTTACCTCTTAGCTTACAGATGTATGGTTGTCGTGTAATCCAGAAGGTAAAGTCTAATTCTTACCTGTTTTACGCTTTTCTATAAGTCTATTATTCATTCCCAAGAACCGTTACAGTTTTGTTATCCTTCTTTGGGTTACCTTTTTAGGCAATCGAGGTGGTTGATCTAGACCAGAAAATTAAGATGGTGAAAGAACTTGATGGACATGTGATGCGATGTGTACGCGATCAGAATGGGAACCATGTAATTCAGAAGTGCATCGAATGTGTGCCTGAAGAAAACATAGAATTTATTATTTCGACTTTCTTTGGTCAAGTTGTGATTCTCTCCACTCACCCATATGGGTGTCGTGTTATTCAGGTCCTTCCTCTTAGTGATGAAGAAAGATGCCAGCTTTCGTTACCTTATGCTTCTATGTAAAACTCTTCTCCTCTTATGTTGCAGAGGGTATTGGAGCACTGTCATGACCCCGGTACACAGAGTAAGGTGATGGAAGAAATTATGTCTACTGTTAGTATGCTGGCCCAAGATCAGTATGGAAACTATGTTGTTCAGGTTTGTAAAAAATATGATTTTCTCTGCAACTGATTATCCTTTACTGTTTGCGCAAAACTGATACAAGTTTTGTGGACAGCATGTACTGGAGCATGGTAAGCCTGATGAGCGCACTGTGATAATCAAAGAATTAGCAGGGAAGATTGTTCAGATGAGCCAGCAGAAGTTTGCATCAAATGTTGTTGAGAAATGTTTGACTTTTGGAGGTCCAGAGGAACGAGAATTGCTTGTGAATGAGATGCTGGGCACAACTGATGAAAACGAGCCTCTTCAGGTTTGTCAAACACATACTTTGAGATGATTGTTTGGGAAAAATAAAGAGACTAATAAGCTCATAATCTTTGTCTTTTGTATATAGGCGATGATGAAGGATCAGTTTGCAAACTATGTAGTGCAGAAAGTTCTGGAGACATGCGATGACCAAAAGCGCGAGCTGATACTTACTCGTATTAAAGTGCATCTTAATGCTCTAAAGAAATACACTTATGGAAAGCATATTGTTGCCCGTGTGGAAAAACTCGTTGCTGCTGGTGGTACGTAGATGTCTCTTCCCTTTTATGGATTGCAAAGTTTCAGCCTTTATCTGCCACAAAGCATTGTCTTTACTGCTTTTGAGTTCTACCAGTAATTGGGCTTAGAGAGACAAGAGAAGCATCTCAAGATAAGTAATTGGCATTTCAATGTCTCTAAGTAGTTTTTTCTTATCTGCAGAGAGGAGAATGGCTTTGCATTCCTTAAACCAGCCTCAGATGGCGTAAGGCCGCAAGTGTTGTACAGCTTAACTAGGATGGATGGCTCAGCCTTGGCGTTTTGAGAATTAGGTAAGATCTAAACGAGAATAAATCTTGCGGGAAATTTGTGAGAGAGAGCTTTGTTTTCTCTGCATAAATCTGTAAAATTGTGTTGTTTCTTACGGTTTTTCTATAAATAGAACCAAACATCCCTCTTAGGCTGCTGAGTGAGAGATAAAAAGGCAGAGAATGGTGTAAAGTTGGGTTGAGAAATGTTGAGGATTTTAGGGTTTCCTACACACATTGGTGAATGGTTGTTTCATTGCCAATGTGTAGAAGAGATATATGTTTATGGCTTTATCCTTTTAGGACAATCCCAGGTTTTTTTTCCCAGTTTATGTAATTTGTTTCATCAACTTTTGTTTCCGGATTTCGCAAGGCACTCTTTCGTTTCTGGAAAAATTTCAAGCCTTTGTTGTTTATATCGGTCTAGAAGAAACATATGATAAGATGTGACAAAATCAGAGCCTTACATATATATTGGTCTCTCTATAACAATGGAAAATAAAATCATTCAAGATCAATATCAATGTCATCATCTTCAATCTTCTGACCAAATCCTCTTGGTCCTGCTCTGGCTCTTTGTGCTTTCCTCTTCCCACCTTTCTTAGACTTCTTTGCTGCTTCGTTCTTCTCAAACTTCTCTTTCTCCTTCTTTCCCAAAAAATCAGTCACTCCAATGTACACAACCTGTAAAAATTTATTCTCAGGATCTTAAAAATCGGTTTGGAAACTTGCTAAACCGGGTTTCAGGATTGGTTATGACAAATATATATGGATAAGATTTGATTAGTGGATAAAACTTACACCAATGGTGAGAACAGTGAGAGCAGCAAAAGCAACAAAGAGAAGCACTTGTATAATCACAGCAACACTATCTTGATCACCACTAGAAACAATAGCTTCTGAAGAAGAAGAATTAGAAGAAACTATCCCTTGGGAAATTTCTTCTGGTGTTGCAGAGAATCTCCATAGTTTAGTTTTGTCTTGGTGAAGAAGAAGAACACTACGAGCTTGTATGTCAGACGATAAGATATTTCCACTTGAAACAGACCACGAGAGTGGAGATAAATGGTGAGTTTTAGATGGCTTTTGGAATCTTGGTCTGAAATTGGAGAAAGATAGAGATGGTGGTATTGTCGAAGACATCGTTCGCTCACTCCCACAATTCTATCTTTTCAGATTCTGGACATAACCCACTTCAGTTCCTTTTACATCCAACGGCTCATGTCTTCTACAGAGTAAGAACAGATTAAAGAGATTATAGATGGGCCGAGAAAAGCCCAATACTAATATATGAGGCTTTAATAATAGAATTCATAAGCAATTTTATCTAATTTATGACAAACAAGAATCAAATCAAATATCTTAAAAGAAAAAGGGTAAATCAAAAGTTAAGATTTCGAAACTAGGGGATAAAAAACCACTTAGTATCCCTTATATTACTAAAAATATATTCGTTTATAAATTAAAATCGTTCATCATACAATATGTTAGATTTTTTTGTCAACATATTAAGTTCGATTTGACACCATCATAAACCATTATGATACATAAGAAACATAATTAAGGAATTGAGCTAAGCAAGCTATTAACCGAGAAAGTATAAACTATCGTTCCGATGTATAATATTATTTTCCCATTTCCCTTATTTAAAAAATTGATTCGTCAAAGCCAGCTTCGTGCCTATAATATAAATCTAGAAACGTACTCGTCTATGGCTTATTTTTTTAAATACAAATTTAAGGTTTGTTTTAGAAAAAAGACCTCCATTATTGAGAGGTTGTAGGTTGCATTCTTATCAAAAAAGGGACCTCCATTTTTTTCTTATAATGTAATAAATGAAATATAACTTTTTTTGATAATGATATAACGTTTCTTATTTGTATGTAATGGAAAAGGGTTAGGACAAACTATACATTAAGCAGAAACGGCACGATGTCTACTTTAGCAATGCTCGTATTAATAAAGGGACCTCCATATTATTGATTGACAAATGTGGTAGAGCGGTTATCAAAAGGTCAGTATCTTAATTTCCAAAAAAAAAACTATAAGAAACTGACAGCATGATCCCTACCACTAATACGTGAATTCAGAAGCTCGCATGTGGAACATGAATTCTCTTGTCCGTGTGCACATTAAAATCTTAAGTATTTAAAAGGACCGTGATTTATAAAGAACGTATTTTTTTTTTTTTCATACATTACTTTTGGTTTAACAATCTTTTGTAATTTGTGTTTGTGTGAGGGTTCCTTATAAATATGTTTTTAGAGTTTCAGAGAAACAAACTATTTGATTTGATAAATAAATAGGAAATTGTGGAAATTAACACGTTCTCCTTGTTAAATTCACTCTTTGCCTTTTTCCATATCTTAACATCTATCACGGATACGTGTGGTCGAACCTTTAGCAACAGTCATTATCATAGTGTAAATTTTTTGAGATGAGAAGTTTCGAAGTTCAAAACTATCACAGCTAGTCTTGATAAATTCTCTAATAAGATCTGTGATCTTCATTAAAAAGAAAAGATTCGTCTGGCTGATAACTAGGGATGGCGAAGAAAGAGGGAACCTCGGAAGAGAATTCTAGATGGAGTCTAGGAGGCATGACCGCTCTTGTCACCGGTGGTTCTAAAGGAATCGGGTCAGCACTTTCATTTTTTTTTTCAATACTCCTTTTATTGTATTGTGATGTTTAGTTACGGAAGAGCTAATTATGTATCTGTCATAAATAGAGAAGCTGTGGTGGAGGAACTAGCCATGTTGGGAGCAAGAGTCCACACCTGTACTAGAGACGAAACTCTTCTTCAAGAACGCTTACGTGAATGGCAAGCCAAAGGGTTTGAGGTCACCACTTCTGTGTGTGATGTTTCTTCTCGTGACCAACGAGAGAAACTCATGGAAACCGTTTCCTCTCTCTTCCAAGGAAAACTCAACATCTTCGTAAGTATACACACTCCTCGAGCTTAGGATTTACAAGAACCAAATCATTTTTTTTTTTAATTATGGGTTTGTTTTGGGACTATATTTATAGGTAAACAATGTGGGAACGCTTATACTCAAGCCGACCATAGAGTATACAGCAGAAGAATTCTCGTTTTTGATGGCCACAAATCTTGAGTCAGCTTTCCATCTCTCACAGCTCACACACCCTTTGCTGAAAGCCTCTGGATCAGGGAGCATCGTACTCATGTCCTCCGCTGCTGGAGTCGTACATGTCAATATTGTTGAATCCATTTAGGGAGCAACCAAAGGTAATCCATATATACACTTTAAAATAACGTTTCCTTGCGGTTATGATCATGCATATGAAGGTGTATATAAATGTATTTCAGAAGCCATGAATCAGCTGGCCAGAAACTTAGCTTGTGAATGGGCAAGTGACAACATAAGGGTTAACTCTGTTTGTCCTTGGTTCATAACAACTCCTTTAACTAAAGACGTAAGACCAAATAAAAAAAATTCTCCTTTAATTAGTACTATGAAAATAAAAGGCTTGATTAGTTTTCAATATTTGTGAAAATATTTTAGCTTGCAGTGAACAAGAGTTCAATATCTAAAATTTCGAAAAAGGTTCTAATTCATTTAAACGTATTATTTTTTTCTTTAACCAAAAAAATATGTGTTGATTCAGTTACATGTGTTTTAGTTATATATAAAGCTGAGCACGTCTCATACGAATTTGAGGAATGACGAATATGTGGAGCTCGCATCTTCTTTAATTTCTGAAAGATTGTCTTTTACTCTGCAACTTCAGAAGTCCCAGTCTTTCCTTCTTTCAGTAATAGTAACGGAGAAGGGAAGAATGTAACAAATAGAAATTCAAAATCTAATAATTAGTATTGAAAACATAAAAGCACAACTAATTTAAAATGTAAGGACTAAAGTGATATTGGTAACTTCCATGGCGGAAAATTTCCCTGCTATGAGCAAGACATCAAACTTAACTTACAGTTAAAACATTACTAAATAAGTTAGACAATTTTATTTAGTCAAAATGAGATAAAAAAAAATGTAGTGAGTAATTTTAACAAATTTAAACATCAGATGCACCATCTTAATTATATAGCTACCAAATATCTAGGACATGTAGATGAGACAGATAAACAGTAGATTTGTCAAGTGAAGCTGAACCCAACGATCGTTGTCTTGTGTTGTTTGAAAGGAATGGATGAATTGGGTGAAGTGTCAAAAAGATAGAGGGAGAGACTTTCAGGAGACTGTGAAGATTCTTTAATTTAAGCTTAGTTAGATTCACTCAAGACTCTTTTTGTTGCAACATATGTTTTCAGACAACCAACGTACACGTCCCAATCCACTATATTATCCTTGTTAACCGAATATATTACTGTACTCGCTAATGATGTACCTTGTTTACCGATTAATTTATTCCTTTTGATAAATAATAATATTTTTATTCTAATTAAGCAAATTTCCATTTTCTCTTAATAATATATAGCATTAAAGTAATCGAAAAATGCTTTATTTCGGATTGAGCACTTATAATAAAATATGAATACTTTAGTCAGTTTATTAATTTTCTTAATCTAAAGCATTCTTTCAAACCATCACTTCATTATAGATAGAATGATTTATTGTTTAGTTGTTGTATCGATTATTTGTTCTTATCTAATATATTTCTTATATATAAATTATCATTTTGTTGGTACTAAAAATTGTACTTAGAGCTACAGTCATCATTAGTTAAAGCAGACACTTAGTAAACTTCGAATTCACTCGGTTCGTCAACAATAGCATCAACACTATATCATCTTATTCATCAGTTATCCGAGTATACTATAATTTACTTTTTTCTTCCGTAAATATGTTACCAACCATTTACCTGATCTCTCCCTTGTATATATGCACAACACTCACCCTTAATGTTCAAATACACCACTTGAGAGCTTCCACCAGAAAACCAGTAAAAAATAATCATATTTCATACAGAAAATATTTGGAAAAAAAAATATTCATTCAATTTTCAAACAATATTATACATGGCTACGTGGGTATTGCATTATCTTCCTGTTGCATTTCTGATTGCCATTAGTTACAACATCGATGCAGCATCTGCAGGAATCACGCGACACTACCACTTTGATGTATTATATATTAATTATTTCAATCTGAAATCATACATATATATATATGTATTAGTTTTTAGTACTTTC
Source organism: Nasturtium officinale (assembly GCA_963854855.1). Lineage (NCBI taxonomy): Eukaryota > Viridiplantae > Streptophyta > Magnoliopsida > Brassicales > Brassicaceae > Nasturtium > Nasturtium officinale. The sequence goes on along the minus strand of OY978511.1, from coordinate 5,381,404 downwards.
TGTTTAATTACAATGGTCTCTTTTCGATCCAAAAAAGTCTCTTATTCTAATTTTCTTTGGCAGATTCAACTTAAAAACGACACAAGATTGGGTAAGAGAAAATCAATCGTGACGTTCAATGTAAAATTCATAGGTCCTAAGGTTACTGCAAGAGAAGGAGATAACCTACAGTGATAATAATTTTTCAACTCTTATTTAATCTCTGTGAGGCTCAATTAATAGATAAATGTGTAAATGTAGGCACGGTATCCGACAGTTAAGGAGTGGATGGGCGGATGGACCGTCTTATGTGACACAATGTCCAATTCGGACCCGACAAAGTTATGTTTACAACTTCACGGTGAATGGTTTGATGCTGATCCTCAAGCAGTGGTGCAACAAGCTCTTCAGACGAGTGGTGGTCCAAATGCTTCTGATGCTCATACCTTTAATGGGCTTCCAGGCCCATTATACAATTGCTCTACAAAAGGTAATGATCAAATTGTGTAAACAAACGCTGATTTAAGGTTTGTAACATTTGAGGCACATTTTTTTAGACTCGTACAAACTAATGGTGAAACCGGGAAAGACGTATCTACTACGACTGATCAATGCTGCACTGACTCAATGACGAACTCTTCTTTACCATAGCCAATCATACATTGGCGGTTGTTGAAGCTGATGCTAGCTACGTTAAACCATTCCAAACCAACATTGTACTTCTCGGACCGGGCCAAACCACCAACGTACTACTCAAAACCAAACCTACTTACCCAAATGCAACCATGTTGACAGGGCCGGGTCTGAAAATTTGGGGGCTCTATGCAAAATATAAATCAACGCCTCTAATAAACGTATTCAAATATAAAACATAATTTTAAATATAACAAAAAATCAACAATAAAAGATAAATTATCCAAAAACAATTCAAAACAAAAAATATTATAGTATTTAAAAATTACAAGTAAAATATATATATATATATAAACCTAAATTGGCGCCCCATAAAAACGGAAACTCTGGGCGAATGTTTCGGTCGGCTTCCTCAGGACCGGCCCTGCATGTTGGCAATACCTTACTTCACCGGCCAAGGAACAATTGATAATACAACCGTTGCAGGAATTCTCAAGTAGCAACATAAACCAACCTCAGGTCATTTGAAATCTTGTAAAAACATTCCTATTTAAACCCTCTCTCCCTCCCATCAACATTACGAGTTAGGCCGCGAGTTTTACATAAATGTTTAGAAGTTTGGCGAGTTCTACATTTCCGGAAAATGTGCCAAAAACCATGGATAAGAAATATTTCTTTACCGTCGGTTTAGGAGCTAACCCTTTTCCTAAAAACCAAAAAAGCCAAGGACCGACTAATACCACGAAATTCACAGCATCAGTGAACAATGTGTCTTTCATCTTACCAAAGAAGAATTCCCTATTACAATCATACTTCGTTGGCAAGTCCAAGGGTGTTTTCATGACTGATTTTCCCAAGTGTTCCTGTTTTTTCCATTTAATTACACTGGTGTGCCACCAAACAACACAATGGTCTCAAGAGGGACCAAACTCGTGGTCTTGAATTATAATACAACTGTTGAGTTAGTGTTGCAGGGAACTAGCATCTTGGATATTGAGGCCCACCCTATCAATCTTCATGGCTTCAACTTTTATGTGGTGGGTCAAGGCTTCGGCAATTTTGACCCAATCCGTGACCCAAAACAATATAACCTGGTCGAAAGAAACTCCATCAATGTTCCCTCTGGTGGTTTGGTTGCCATACGCTTCCTTGCTGATAATGCCGGTATGTTTTCTTGATTTATTTTTGTTAATAACATTTACATTTTGATTTTGAATTCATATGGAGAACCTCAACCGTATAATACAAACTATTACACCATTGTGGTATCAATTTTAATAATTAACGGAACTCCCCAACTATATATGTTTCTATTTTAATAATTGTTTTGATGGTGACAGGTGTGTGGCTAATGAATTGCCACATCGAGATTAATCTGAGTTGGGGTCTGACCATGGCTTGGATATCTTGGATATTTTTGGATGGAGAACTTCCAAATCAGAAGCTCCCTCCTCCACCCTCAGATTTCCCAAAATGTTGACTCTGATTGATCCAACGCCTCTACCTATGCCACGTCACCTTTTCCCTTTCTCGGAAAGTATTTCCTTAAAAGCAATATGTGTCTCTCTTTTTTCATTTTTTTTTCCTTTAGGTCTTTTGTGTTTTGAATTATCACCTGAGAATTCTGCATTTTTTTCTCCCTTTGTTTCTTGTAAAAAGAGTGACCTAGAGTACGATATTTTAACGCAAAAATAAATAATTGTAAAGTTTTGTGATAAAAGAAAAAGGAAATTAGCACAAATCTGCAACGCTCGTGATCTTTTTAAGTTAAGAAAACGTTTTTGTTTATATGATAATAACAAAAGATGGAGTCATTGAAAACTTTTCATTGGATTCCCAATATAATATTCCAAACTTTTTTCCCCCTAATAAAGTGAAATGATAGATTTTATCTCATGTGGATAGTGCCGACTAGTTTCAAAGTACGTAACTTTTAAAACATAATAAAGTAATTTCATCCTAAGTTTTTATAAAGTAAAATGTGGAGATATATTGATACCAACGAAATTTCATTTGCCAAGAGGGAATCTTTCTACCATCAAAGAGACAAAAACCCAGAAAGCAAACAGCAAAAATACTGCCACCAAATACTGCCATAAAATGCAAAAAGGAATAAAATAATATTAATTAATAAAGCTAATAAACAAACAAAATATGAGTAGAGTTCCAGACATTATTGGTTTTTGCAAGATCTATAGCATCATGCCATTATTTTGATATATTCTTATCATCATCATATTGACATTAACTGGACTCCATTATCGTTTCGTAATCAATAATAAGTTAAAAGAAAAGTTTCAGATCTTTGACCAGATGATATGGATCATGAATCAATTTTAGAATACTTAAGATATCAAATAGTATTCATATAATATATAAACATAAAATTGAAGATTGAGTTTGTTAAATTGTATCAATTCTTTTTCCATGACCTTTGAATATGACTATTCAGTGTAAATCCTAACAAAAACATTGTACTTTATTATACACCAATCCTCCAGATACTTGTATTTTGATATTTTAAATCTAAACAAAGACATCAATAATTCCTATGTAAATGTAAAAAGCTTGCATAAATGGTACATATACACACGTCTATGATTGTGTATGTGTAGCATATGCAAGTAAATATTTGAAAAGAGCATAGAAACCCTAATTTTTAAAACAAAATCTGTTCTTACAATGTACTTGTATGGAAAATCTCAATAATCAAACTGATCTAATTACAAGGAATGAAAAAAGAGAAGGAGATCTAGTTATTAAGAATCTCCATGTTTATGCCAACAAACAAGCATAGCCACACACCTTCTCATGATGTAAAACCTCGCCTTCTGTTCTTTAGCCAAGCTGCTATATTTCTGTGTGATAGAAGAAGAAGAAGAAGATGATGAAGAAGAATTTTTTCTCTCTTTTCTTGAGAAGCTACGGGAGATTGAAGAGGAAGAGGAAGAGGAGGAGGAAGGAACAGAGCATTTAGTAGAGGAACTTCTTATGAATATTGGAGACTTTGAAGAGGAAGCACTTGTTGAGTAACTTCTCGAGAACTTTGACTTAGAAGAAGAAGAAGCTGTTGTCTCTTTCTTCGACAGCTTCCAATTCTCCTCCATATATAATGTGCGCTTCTGCTGAGACTTCGGATTCAGGCTAAGATTCAGATGAATGGGTCTAGGTGTGTTTCTTGTGTATATTTGAGTCTGATTTTGTGGTGAGTGAAGTCGAAGAAGAGATAGTGATTCAGAGAGAGTGAGACTGTCTCTTTGCTGGGTTATATATGATACTTCTTAATTAAATAGTATTTGTAATAAATCAATGTAGATAACAAATAGAAAAAAAAAATCAATGGAAACAATGAAAATTCCGTTATTATATTTTAATATTTAATTAGCTCGTTGTGAGGTATGAACTTTTTTCCGTCTAGTTAGGAACTATTTTTTTGGCGTCGAGTTAGAAGCTGTTTAATTTCAGTGTCCACTTGTTTTTATATCTTAATTTCTTACGAACTTGATCTATATCTCTGTTCAACTATAATAAAAGATTAGTAGATTTAGTTTCATTAGCTTGTAACAATAAGACCTGGTCTTTTCTTTTTTTACCAACGTAGCACGTCTATATTAGAATGCTGATCAAAATTAGTGGTTTCTAAAAAGTTCTTTACCCTACAAAAATAATCTCAAAAGTTAGAGCAACAGCTATACTGGAGTTCTTCAGGAAAAAAAATGATGAAAAATGAAAAGTAGATAAAAAAGGGGAACCGGTTCTTAATCAAAAAATCCTAGAAGCGGTTCTTAATCAAGAAATCCTAGAAGCGGTTTTTGTCAATTTAAGAAACTTATTTGTTATGTATTTAATTTTTATTGGCCAATGTTAAAAAAAATTTCAAGAAACCCAGCATCGTCTCTACGGCTGAGAATGGTCTTAGTTACTAAACGGCTTGTTACACAAATTACGGTAATTACAATTCGCCACTTTTTTCTGTCAGCATATTCTCTACTCTCTAGTTTAAACAATTTTTCCTTTTTCACAAAATGAATCGTTTTATTTTTATTTTATGAAAATATCGTTTTATAGTTTAATGTGATTTTTAATCTACTTTCTAATATATTTTTACTCGAAATCTACTTTTGTTTATATATAAATAATTAAATCACTTATTAAATATCGGTATATATATAATTTTTTAATTTATGAAAATGTGTCAAAAGGACATTATTTATGAATTAGAGGGAATATAAATAATACTATCTGTTTATGGGAAAATATGAATATCTATGAATTATGAATATCTTCCACTTCCTTTTAAAATATCGCATAGGGCAATGAGTTTTTTTTTGGAGTATATACAGAATCCACAAGGTTTGGGGATGAGGGCTTTTACTTACCGTTGACGATATAGTTAATTAATGCTTTGATTAATGGAATTGTATTTAGTTATATAACATATGCATTTAAAAAGAAGTATTCCATAGATGACATAGCAAATTTTGATTGGGTGGAACTTATAGAACTCGAGGTCTTATTCTTACTACCACAAGATCTATGACATTATCGAATTCCTCTTCTTGAGATCTGCTATAAATGTTGAAGGAACCAATGTCGTACGTTTATAACTTTTTTTTTAATTTCGTTTATAACTTTATATACATAATATATGCACAATCATAATCTTCATTTAAATCTTGTCACATGAAAGAGATCCAAACACGGAGCACGAGAAAATTTATCGGTATTGCTTTCATATCATTGTGTATATGTAGGCATATGTTTATTACTATAATATATATGATTGAAATAATATACATTATTCCATATCAATATCTACTGTATTTATGACGGATTTTAATTTTCGATTATATAGAATTGACAAGTAATTTCCGAAAAGATATACCGTCATAAATGGCCGTCAGTCCTGAACTTTAAAATGGAGGCAAGAATCACAAAAAATATTTGAAATACAATGTGGAGGAGGAATATAATAATTAAAAAATATATATATGGTCTAGTAGTACAGTTAAATTTCCAAAAATGAATAAAAATCATTCAAACAAGTCAAATTTACACTAAATATATAGAGTACTAATAGAGAGAATATTCCGATAGAGCTTGGTTAACCTGCCTAGAGATGTTAATATGAGTCAGAACTCATAAGTAGGCTATTTATTATTTTATTGGTTTTGTGTTAACATTTTATATTTATATAATAAATAGATAGCAGTATATTAACCCTAATAGTTTAGTGGATAAACTCATTTAGATTATGTGTTATCCATGAGATTATCAATAAAGCATATAAATTAATAAACTTATATCATATGTAAAATATATAAACCCTAAACAAAAAATTAAGAGGTTTTATGTAATTCATGTCTTTATAAAAGTATTAGTTGTTTTGTTAATTCTCTTTAATTATCAGTGCGATATTTCAGAATTATTTTTAAATGTTGGTTTTAGTGTTCTTAATAAATATCATAATCTACTTTTTCTAAACATGTTTAAGCTTTGTTTTTTGTATTAGATTTTAGTTATTTGGTTATCTCGTTGATGAAAAAAAATAAATGTATCATCTATATACATTATTTTGTTAATATTAGATATAATTATTATTATTATAATTAACTTGCTAATTTTTGTTCTTTTTCAAATCATTTGTAAAGAGTGAAACGGAAGATGAAATCAAAGAGTCGAATATATCAGTGTTATTTAATTTAAGATATTTTAATGGTTTATGGTTTTAGGTTTTTTATGGATTTATGGTTTTATGATATTATGCTTTTAGGATTTTACTATGGTTTAGTTTATTTTAATAATTATATTTTATTTAATTTATTGCCTAGATATTTTGTTGTTTTATAATTATATGATATGTTTCAATTTTAAAAATAATATTAAATATATATATATATATGTAACTCATATAATCTATTTGTTCAATGAGTTTTAACGATTATGAATTTGAGTATATATAATTATATCCATGAAATAAATGGGTTAGGTCGGATAACTCATCTAAATCTCGAATCCACATGGTTTCGGATCGGGTTTCCCATTTTGACACTCCTAATTCTGCCTGGCATAATAATCTCTATATTTTATAACGATTTATATTTTGAGACTTTAAACACTTTAATCATTAGTTGTTTATTAATTAGATTTATTAAACTAATACAAGAAATGGATTAATTAGGAATTTGAAAATTAAAGTTACATAGAAAATACTTTAACAAAAAAACTTTACAAGGAAATTGGAAAAAATCAAATTTATAAAAGTATAAAATCTCAAAACATGCATTTTCAAAAAACTGAAAAATACATTTTGAAGAAATTAGTCTCTCTCTTTCTTTTTCTGGCAACAAGAAATGTAGTCTTTCAATTAAATAATATGTAAAATACTGGATTTTGAGATGAAAAACGAAAACACTTGTAAGGTTATTATTTTAAAATATTGAAAACTAAATTTTCTAAAATGAAAAATATTCTTGTGTGGGGGCTGGAGAGTAGGGGCAATAGATGGATGGGGAGATAAGTGTTGTGTATGACAATGATAGTAAGATATATAATCGAAATATTTTTTTTTAAAAAGGTAACCGAAAGATTTGAGATTCTTCAGCTGGTTGCTGGATAATCATGCAAGGCTAAAAAGTTAGTTTTTGTTAGTTGAAAACTTTCATTTTCTTAATTAGTTTTTAAACACAGGCATCGCATACAACTAATTAATTTTGAAAAATAGAGCAAAACGTAAAATGGTAAAAACTTTAAAAGAAATGTTGTGAATGGTAGAAAAAGTACAATCTCATTTCATGAAAATTGAAAATTTGAAAAATGGTATACCCATTTATCACAAATCTTGTCTACAATAATTGTAAAGCCATTATTTTCAAATATCAAAACTAATTTTTGTACTCAAATAAAAATAAAGTATAATCGTGTGGGGGTTGCAGAGGAGGGGCACTGAGGGATGGAAAGATAGGTGTTGGATTATGATAATGGTTTTAAAAGAGAGGAAGAGTAGACAGGTTTGGTCTAACTATATTCTACATGTTTTTTTTTTTTCACTTATGTCTTAAAACCAGCCTGGATTTACGCAGAAAAGAACCCACATTACATTGTCCCCATTTCTTGTTTTGTATTTCTATCCTCCACATATTTTAAATCTTCATTCTATAAACTCTAAACACCCTAAAACAATATTCAGTCGATCTATATATCACTCCACTACTTGTTTAATCATGTTTTGACGGATATTCAAACTCGTGTTAACGAACAAATCGACTGTTAAACTTTAAATTAGCACCTCACTTAAATTATTTTTCAAAATCATGACTTGATACGGATTCGAAAAAGAAGCAAAAAAACATCTGACTAGTTAAAATGGGACTTTAATGAAAACATGTACCAGTTTTTATATATGGATTTATATACTTTTCTTCACAATAAAAAACAAAAGACCATAGTGAGTATTTTCAATGGGAGTTTATAGATGAGAAACCGCTCTTGAATAGTAAAGAGAGAGTGTGTAAAAGTTTCAAATTTGAGAAATTCAAATCTCTTAACAACACACTCAAATATTAGTTATCAAATGAGTATTTACTCATTGTAGATGGGTTAAGAATCTATATACTCATAAGTTATTTTGCTATGAATTTTACAAAGTCCTCTTTTCACGATAACAGTAGAAATTTACCTTTCTCATAATTAACTTGGTTAAAATCATAGGTAGTATAATAAATTTGACAAATTCCCGAAATTATTTGTTCGGTTTAAACAACTAACGGTTTAAAAAAGAAAACAAGTGTCCAATGGTTTACAATGGCAATACACAACATCTCACTGATTCAATACGCTGATCTGATCACCATGTGATTTCCAAATATAGAAATATATTGCTGGAAGCTTAGATATTAGTAAGTTAGTTGTCAAAAAAAAAAAATAATAATAAGAATATGAATGTATAAGTATGTATGTTAAATTGTTAATAACGCACACCCTGGCCACTTATGTCTCAATTATCTATAAACTGTGGCTTATGGTTCATTTGACTGGTCAAACTTTTCAAATTTCTCAATTTATTTATGTATTGTCAGGAACTTACCTGTGATTTTGACCATTATCATTACCGATCATGAGTCATGACTATGATCATCAAGTATTAAAATTAACAAATAGTTTTCCTGAAAATTATAGTTAGATTAAACTATAAAAATTAATATTTTTCAAAAACTAATTACAAATATTATAAAATATTATAACATATGCTGAATTTTGCATTACATTTTTAAAATTAAAAATTTATTGCAACACACAAAATTATTAAATTAATTCAGTTTTAAAACGTAATCTTTTAGTATGTATTTTTATTACTGAGGCAAAGTTCAAATTCTTTTCTTAATCAATTTAACTTAGTCTTAATTTACACGTAAATTTATCGTATATTTTTTCCTTAGTGAGATAATGCTCAATATCCATCTTGCATCTTAAATCCCCTCTTGGATCCACACAATGGTCACTAAACTTAATTTTGTAGGAATGAAACAAAGATGATGTTAAAAATAAACTGAGTCATACATTATGCATTTAAATTGTTTTTGCTTACCGAAGTTAACATGAATGAACGTTGTAACTTGTCTAATTCGTCTAAGTTCTTTTTAGTTTTTACTCCTCTAGTATATAATTGGTTTGATTATATACGTCACAGAAGTAAAAAGATTTAAATAGTTAAATAACCCGAGTTTATATGGAAAAAGTCATTTGAGAGTGTCCTTAACTTACTAAAAAAGACTGGCCCTGAAAATAAATTACTAGAAATATTTAGTAATGATTTACTAGTTGAGACTTCAGACTTCAGACTTAAGTGTTGACCAATAAGAGATTCCTTGACCAATGGGGAAAACTTTTGATGGGTCAAATGTTGTGCACAGATAAGTCAAAATCAACTCACATGGCATTTTCAAAATCAACTTAGAAACTTTCTTATATAATTGATAGAATTATGATAATGTAATTTTTTTCCTATTAAGCTTATAATGTCGATCCCTTGTTCGTAGTTAAGAAACTATTTTCAAAAAAATTCAAACTTTTCTTAAATGAATTTAACAAAAACAAATCCTTCCGTAGATGACCAAGTTTCAAGTTTGTTTTTATCGTCTGAATGATATTGATAATTTACTTCCAGAGGCTAAATCCAACGGAAGGTGATTTACTAGTTCTAATCAATTAAACAAACCGTACCTAATTTTTTTACTAACCGTAATTTCTAGTTTCTACATGACAAAAACTCTTATTTTTTAAAGTTAATTTTGCCAAATTTTAAAGTTGATATTGTTGAAATGGACTTGACTTAGTAAAAATGATGTCGCTGATCGATCTTTTTTCTTTTATATTACTTGTCAATTACTAAACAATGTAACACGAGGATCGAAAAGAGAGAGATTTGCGTCCATAAGAAGATGCGTTCAGATGTTGGAGTTAGATGATGGAAGCATATTACTATCTTTGGTATAAGAAATTACAACTTAGGTGTAAATAGAAAGAGGAATTACAACTTAGGTGTAAATAGAAAGAAAAAAATTTACTTAGGTGTAAATACGAGAGAGTAAATTATATATGAGAAATAAAAAAAATGTAAAATGGAACTAGAAGAAGTGGTGAGATCACATGGGAACATGTGTAAGCTGAGTAGGATATGGTCAGGTCGGCTGGTGGGTCTTTAACTCTTAACGCAAAGCCCCACCATTTTCACTTCATTTATGTAATAATGAATTTTAAGTTTATTTTAATACACTAATCTTTTAGAAGTTTTTTATTCTCTCTCTTTCATATTAATTGTAGTTTAAAAGTTTTAATTTTTTCCATTATTAGTGTTGTTTTGAATTTTTAATGCATTAATTTGAAAAACCTTCTTATATTATTTTTAGTATTTTAATGTACTGATCAATGAAAATATATAAGATATATTAATAAGGTATAAAATAGACAAATTCATATGTTTCTTAATTAGTGTGCATATGTGAATCAAAGGGAGTTAATGAGAGAACTATACATCGAAGTCCATATTAATTTTCCAATTTCTTTTTTTTGGTAATTTAATTTTCGAATTTCGAACCTATGATTATAAATTTTCCAAAAGAATCAAGTTCAACGAAACATGTAAATAGTGTATGTTTCTTTTTTCTTCTGGAATTTTCTTTCTTACACATTTTTACATCATCCTTGTGAAATTTCAGTAACGATTAGATAACGACCATATGTCGCATATGAGTTTATTTTTATTAAGCCAAATGTAGTATATAATATATTATATAAAGTTTGATTCATAATTTTTATTTGGTTTATTTAAATGATATCGCTTAGAAAACTAACAATTACCGTTTTCATAATAAAATGAAAAAGCATGCATTAAACAGTCGACAGAGATATACGTAATAAAACTCTGTTTTGCACTTAGAAAGTTCATAAATTCCCTTTTTCTTTTTGCATTTTGTAAGTTTTGACTGCAAAAAATTTCAACCACTAAATATGATTTACGATTATGACGACGATGCTATGCCATACCCAAAGGATGACGTGTTAAGAGGAATATGTGGTAGATAACGATCAGAATATGTTTCAGAAGATTATGATAAATTCACTGGTATTAGTGGTAGTTTTGAGTATGATATTATTGATGGTTCTAATTAAGGTTATGAAGATCATCCTGCATAAATTTTAGAACTGAGATTCGAATCATTCATGCATACCGAAAATCTTAGAAGAAGATAAAACTGAAATGGAGGCTAAATATGATGAAAATAGAAGTTTTATTTTTGAGTTTTTTTACATCAAATAAATCTCTTTGTGTGTGTGGTTAGTTGATTTGTCATAATTGATGTAACTGAAAGGCAAACAGATCCAAAATAGACCATATTTCAGTATAATACAATACAAGTATTTGAGCTCAGAATCGTTCTTATAGTTTTAGGGACCCTAGACAAAAAAATAGTTTTATGCATTTTTATAATAAAATATATACAATAAAATTTTATTTATTTTATACTTGTTTTTTGGTATTTCTAATACATTATTTTGGAGTTATTCTATTATTTTAATAAATGATCAATTAATAATGATATAGCATATTAATAAAAATAAAATAGAAAAATTATTGTTTTCTTTAGTTAGTATGCAAAATTCTTAAATTAAAACTAAATTAAGACACAAAGAACACTAAATTAGATATAACTAATATTATTTTTAATTTTTGAAAATAATTTTACACTATTTTCTTAACCATAAAAATACTATTTAATGTTATTTTTATGATCTATTTTAGTTAATAATGTTTGAATTTATAAAAATTCTAAAGTTTAAAATACTAGAAATATTTAAAATATATTTTCATATATGAAATAAAATTTTAAACTAAAATAAAAATAAAATACACATATACTAATATTAAACAAAAATTTAAAATCTGGGGCCTTAAAATAATTTTCAAAAAATGGGTCTTAAGCCAATGTTTATATTTTTCCAAGGAAGCAACGCCTCTGTTTGAGCTCATGGAAGTTACTAGCACATGTAAGAGATTCAATAAGAAGACAAAAAAATGGATATGAGACCATCCATATCTTTCATATTTTTGAGGTTATCTTAACAATTATTTATCTTTAAATTTGAATATCTTCAGATTTTGAGTGTCTCGAGTTAGGAAGATAACATTACATACTATTCATTCGTTAAAGACACAACTTTATTGAATGACAAGTTCAAATACTCGTACTAAAATAATTATTGAATGACCATTTATAAGATGATCTGACCTCTTCTAATTAGTCGTATTTCTTTAGACAAAACAAAATGATGTGACAAAATCTAAATGAAACCATATTTCGGAATAGTTTTGCTGCTTTCTCTCAAAACTTCGTTTGAGATTTTAGAAGAACTTTATAAGCTTATGAAGAGGCAGACGAGGGTATTCATTGTACACATGGAAACAAGTCTTGCTTTCCTGGTTATTGAGAAAGCTAGAGATTGGGATGATGGAGGAAGGGTACGTTACTACGTATGGATAATGACCAATATGATGATGCATACGATGAGTTCAAACTCGTTGATAGGCAGCTCGAGTCATCAAAGTTTGAGATCATCAATTTTATTGGAAAGGAAGAGAAGATCATAGGATATTGGACGCCAAAGAATGGACTCGTGAATGCAAATTCAAACCAAACGACGTCGTTAACTGGGGAGAGGTTTGGGCCAGTGAAATGGCCAGGGAAGTCCACAGTTGTTCCCAAATGATGGGAGATTCCAACAAGTGGGAAGAAGATTAAAGTAGGCGTTGCTTCCTCAACTTTGTGGAGGTAAACACAGATCCATTCACTAACATAACGACCACAAAAGATTTCGGTATCGACATCTTTGAAGCTGCTCTTAAGAAATTGCCATATTCAGTCATTCCTCAATACTACCATTTTGAGTCTCCAGATGTTGAATACAACGGTTTGGTATACCAAGTCTCTAATGGGGTTAGTTCTTATTTTTCTTAATCTAAATTTTATGCAATGCCATCGTAAATCAGTTAGTAATGAGCTTACTAAACCATGTTTCTTTTATATGAGATTTATAACATATTATATTATAAATGAAGCAGACTTGGGATGCAGTTGCTGGAGATTTAACCATCACAGCATATAGGTCTTGTATGTTGACTTCACGATACCGTTCACAGAGTCATGAGTGTCTATCTATGTGCCGATGAGAGACGATGAGAATATGAACGCATGCATGGGTGTATATCTATCTATGTTCCAATGGGACAATCGCAGCAGCTTTTGACGAAGTTGCTTACCTTAAAGTTATCCTTTCTAAGCATTGCTCCAAATATGCCATGGTTGAACCTACATTTAATACGGCTGGTTTTGGCTTTGTAAGTTCATTCTTTTCCTTTTACAATATAGGAGAGAATACAAAAAACATATCGAGTATTTTCATTGCTTATGTGTCTTTTGTTTCCATGATCAATGTGTAAGCATTCTTAAAGAAATCCCCTTTGACAGGAGATGTCTCAAGGGCGATCTTGAATGTGGCTCAAAGCAAAGAAATGAAAGACATCGAGAACAAATGGTACCTGGAAAATAATGATAATTAATGATTGCCCTGATCCAAGTACGGCTCTTTCGTCCAACCGTCTCAGCCTAAGTAGCTTCTGGGGTCTATTTCTAATAGCAGCATTGCTTCATTTTTGGCACTATTCATCTTCGTGGCTCTTTTCTTGTACGAACAAAGGCACATTCTATGTGATGTTTCCGAAGATTCCTTGTGGAGAAAGCTACAGATTTTGTTCAGAATCTTCGATGAGAAAGACATGAAGTCACATACTTTCAAGAACAGCCATAATGTGAGTTCACCTATGACTCACTGCATTCTGAGCCATTCAACTGTGCAAATCAGACCATGGCCACAAAGCCCATCACAAAACAGGAATTTTGAGGTAAGAAAAGTGTCTTTTACCCTGAACGTAGAACGTTTGACTACGCAAACATTACATCATGAAGATGGAGAATTTGATACTAAATGTGGAGTTGAATAATTAGCAGAGAGAAGTCTAGACAACTCCATATCAAGTTATAGATAATAGTTAGAGAAAAGAACATATGTATTTGGTTATTTGATTGTCCTGGTCCCTATACCGGTCTTTCTTCCTACCGTCTCAGCCTAAGTAGCTTCCGGGGTCACTTTCTAATAGCAGGCATTGCTTCATTCTTGGCACTACTCGCCTTCGTGGCTCTTTTCTTGTACGAACAAAGGCACATTCTATGTGATGATTCCGAAGTTTCCTTGTACAAAATTCGCATACTTTCAAGAATAGTGCCGTTCACCTATGACTCACTGCACTCCGAGCCCTTCAACTGTGCAAATCAGAACATGGCCACAAAGTCCGTTACAAAACAGGGAGTTTGAGCTAAGAAAAGTATCCTTCACCCCGAGCGATGAACGTTTCACTACGCAACCGATACATTATGAAGATGGAGAGTCTAAGATCATCTCCATTAGTAAGAACCCATTAGGGGTTCTTACCAATATTTTTAACAAATTTATTGAAATTTTTTAAATTAAGAACCTTTAATGAGTTTCTAATTTTTTCCCTCCTCCAATGGTTAGAACCTCATTAGGGATTTTTATAAATTTTGTTTTGATTAACTTTCAATTTAGAAATATTTTTGAATTATAAAGTATAACATTTCATTAAATTATAACTTTCAATTTTTGATATGATATGAATATTGAGAAACTAAATGTTAATTAGTACCTCATCACTTCTGATGTACCTATGTGATCTTCAAACCAATACCATTGAACAAAACAGAAAATGCATATCTAGAGGAAAGATTGCTACATAATCGACTCCAGACCAAGCAAAACTCCACAAATTAACACCCCAGAGCCAGACCATCATTGTCTGAACTAAATAGCATGTATTAGGAAGCACGAGTAAAGAATTTGACTTACTAATCAGAGTGGCGATGAGTCTACTTCCAATTTGCGCAAGTGAAGATTATTCACAGGAGCAAACAAGAGTCCCCCAAACTCGTACCAAAAACAAAACCTTCAACTCAATATCCAAACAACAAAAAAACTTAAATAACCACAACTGTATTTGCATATTTCTGTCTCGCTTTGTTATGAAACTTTAAGGGATTGCATCTAAACCTATAATTGATACTCTTTTATCTAAATTCATCGATTACATTTCAGGAAAACTAGACAGAGAATATCCTAATTTTGATTTCAAATATATCTAATTAACAAACTAGATTTACAAAGAATATCAACTATAATCATATCTTGAAAACGAAATTGGACTATCAATCAACCAAACCCACCGATTTTGAGCCACAAAACTTCGATTATTCAAACAAATCACTGACATAGAGCTGAAGAGTTCTGGCCGAAGCCGACAGAAACAAGAGAGAGAGCTATGTAAAATAGAAAAGAAAAAATCACGAAGAAAAAAAAAATCAGACACTTTTGTTTTTTAGCTACAGCCAATCAAACAATAACACATCACCCATAAGAATCGATCCTTAAAACACTGATTTAAGGATCGGTTCTTACCTAAATCTCTATCTATTTAATTAATTAATGTGTTTTAATCCTAAGAACTTTAGTTAAGAACTCGGTAAACTCCTCATTGGAGTTGGTCTAATATGGAAAGTGGAGTTGTACAGTAAAGACAAGTAACAGGTTAAATAGTCTAGGCTCGGTATATATTCTTCCATGAGACCATGAGAACTATTATTCTTTTATGTATCAAAAAATTTGTTTAGATTTATGGTATGTATATTATATAGAAAAAACCTTCCCGTGCTTTCCAACTCTATATTTGAAAGAATGTACTTCTCTTTTATATTTAAGTACTTCGTGTAGTAATTCACACCGGTACGAAAATGTATACAAATTTAAAGAAAAAAAAAACGGGTTTTAGAAAGACGAGCCTTTGACCAAAAAAAAAAGGAAAGAAAGAAAGAAAGACTAGCCTAAATATCGGATTTCTTTTTAACCAAAGAAAAAGAAAAAGAAAAATCGGGTTTAGATTTTCGAACCCCTCGTTACTTCAGAAAAAAAAGAAGTAAATAAACACCTAAAGGATTCAACTCCATTATACATTCTAAAAGATAATCCAACTAAATATAAAAAGTCATGTCAAATTATAATCCATCGTATACAAAAGTTTCTAGTTTAAAAAACGGAGCCGAAACAATCATGTAGCTAACATAAGAGCTGCCGACCAAAAAAAAGTATATTTAAGAATTAACCCCAAAAAAAAATCATGAAGGGAAGTTTCTTAAGGAGGAGGAAAAGTTGAAGTGTGAGTAGCTGAGGAGTTTCAGGCAAAGCGGTTGCTTCATTTTTGCAGTAATCTCTGGTTCATATCTGTTGACGTGGATTTCTGAGCATGTCACGGGCTAAGTTTATATTTTCAAACCTCCATATATTCTTGGTTTATATTTTAAAGATCTTTCTTCTACTTATCCACTACGCAGTCCTTTCATCACACCAAACGACCATAAACATCAATTTTTAAGTCTTGACTGATGTTAATTTACTTACTGAGATTACTTTAGTTTCTTTTTTTTTGTTTATCATCAAAATGAGATAAATTTAGTTAAAGTATGTAATTAGCAACATATGATTAAGTTTTCAAAAATAGTTATGAAAATCAAGTTTTCATAATATGGTGGTTAAAACCTGAATTTATAGTGAACCCTGTAGAACTCATATTTTTGAGTATTAATAGTAGAAGAAACAAACTTCCCAATTTTAAATATAATTTCGAAACTAATATATTTACAAATGTTTTAAGGCTTTACAAAACCCCAAATTCTTGAGTGTTTGGAAATTTTTTGAAAGTTCAAAACATTTTTTGCACATTGGCCATTATTTTCAATTTATTTATTTACTTTAAAATTAATTTAGTAAGTGACAAGTTGTGACACGAAAATGAGTAAAATTTAACGTGATACATTATTGAATGTATTATCTATATTCCAAAATATTGGTATGACATAGTTATAATGAAATGTGATCTCTTATGCGTTCACATAGACCAAACAAATCGTAATAGTTAAATAACAATAGTAAAACTAAACCTATCATTTGATCAAGAAGATGCTCATCTACAAAATAAGTGTTATTTGAAAAAGAAAATAGCACTCACAATTACGAAAAAACAGCAGTAAAATCGTCTACGTTTAATTTTTTCTCACTGATCGTAATTTAAATTTAAAGACTGGCTGTATAGTTAATATCTCTATATATCTAGATTTTTGCTAAGTTTTTTATGTAAACATTTCTCCTCATGTTTGAATATCCAATCATGAATATTTTAATTATTTTGATTGAAAAATAAATCGTCTATGTTTTTATCCACTTTATTCGATGTATAAAGAAACTATATTAACAATTTTAATTATGATTTTATCAAAATATTGGTGAAAGAACAGTGTTATCAATTGTTATCTAGTGCAAAGATTCTTTGTTTTGATCTTGATCTACAGTCGTATTGTAAACAAAAATACGATCGGCTATCACATCGTACAGAGAAAAAAATTCATCCTCATAAAACAAAAATGGAAAAAATCAAATGTAGTATAAGTTTAATTAATGGAAGTTTAAATATTTTCTAAAAGAAAAATAAAAAAAGGAGATTAACTTTGCTAGATTTTTTTTCTGCTGACAAGAAAACTCAACCATACAACATTTTCAGTGGATCCCATTTATCTCAAAGAAAACTATTGAACTAAGGTCATTGTTTTTTGTGGTCACTAAAGTGTAGTGTGGGGTTAGCCAAAGGGCAAGTAAAATAAAATCGCGAATACAGTCCACATTTATACACAAATACCAATGAATTTACACATTATATTTTCTCCTTTTCTTGTTCCGTACAAGTTTTCTTATCAACAAAAAAGAATATAATATGATTAATAAATCCTGAAGATATTGTAAAACAATTAAGGATACAAGAAATCAAGCAAATTAATAACCACATGAAGAAAAGAAAGAAACGGAGGAAAATAAATTGCATGTAGAGAGATTGCTGCGACGAAGTATTTGTGTATATCAATAGTTTACAAATACAACTAAAATCAGTTGTGTTTAGAGAAACTTAAACAATACTCTCTGATAGTTTTCTATATGCAGTTTGAAGTTCAAGTTTATTGGACCAAAATAACAGTTCGCAGATTTTTTAATTGCAACTAAAATAAGATGCAAAAATACTTAGATACGGTCGTATATATTATCTTTCTTTTGCGGAATTCTAATTATTATATATGTTATTGTCAAATTTAATAAAAGTCGTAAATATAAATTTTTGAAAAAAGAAAAAGAAAGGTCAGGAATGAAGTGTCTTTCCACCTCAACTATAGCTATATAAACCCCTCAATACTCCACAAGCAATAAGTCTCTAACAAAAAACCAACACAACTCACAACTATAACTATAGATTAAGTATAATAATTTATTCACTCTAGTCACTTTCGAATAATGCACATTCCATCATCGTTATCTTCGATTTTCTTCTCCTCTTTTTATGCTGATGAATCGGCACTAATCACAATAACGAGCGTAGTAGTAGTAGTAGTATTAGTGTTGCTAGTGGTGGTGTTTCAATGGCGGTTGCACCGGAAAGAGAAAAGACGGCGGCTACCACCTGGCTCCATGGGTTGGCCTTACATCGGAGAGACACTTCGTCTCTACACGGAGAATCCCAATTCCTTCTTTGCCACACGCCAAAACAAGTACTTTTTTTTTTGTTCTGTCTCAAACAAGTTTTATATTCTTCCCTTTCATACTTACGTGCATAAATAAGCATGCATAATCGATATTTTAACTTTAGGTGTATCGTTCATTGAATATTTTAACCGAAATAGTTTTTGGAACGGTGTAGAGGGACAAGAATATCAAACCTTTCAAGTCCTAATCCGGAAAACTATGGACTGCAAATCCATAATTTTGTTTCACAAAAGAAACCTGTACTTTTTCTATATCATACTTTTTTTTAATCTAAAGTCTAAAAGTAGTAAAGCTTCACATTATTAGTCGGACATCTTATTTACAGTTGGTCAATATGAATATTTAAATGATAAAAATATTTAAGCTTTTAGAGAATAGTATACATTTATTTGCAAAATCTCGCTGTAATAAAAAAAAGTTATATAACTAAATATACGATCCGTAGGTACGGAGAGATATTCAAGACGCATATATTGGGATGTCCATGTGTGATGATAAGCAGTCCAGAGGCGGCTCGAATGGTGTTAGTAACCAAAGCACACATGTTCAAACCGACTTATCCTTCTAGCAAAGAGCGTATGATTGGACCAGAGGCTCTCTTCTTCCACCAAGGTCCGTACCATTCCACACTCAAGCGGCTCGTGCAGTCTTCCTTCATGCCTTCTTCTCTCAGACCAACGGTCTCTCACATCGAGCATCTTGTCCTCAAAACCCTTTCCTCTTGGACGTCCCAAAAGTCCATCAATACCCTCCAACACATGAAACTAGTATGGCTCTTTGGTGTATTTTTGGGTTATATGCATGGATGGTCCTAAAGGCATGCCAACAGAAATATTGACAAAACGTTTTCCAAATTTTGCGGGCCTCACTTAATTTTAAAAAAAATGTTTTAAAAAGTTAAGCTTGAAACTTTTTTTTATGAATTATTTATCTTGCTTTTGACACTACGATTATCTTTTTTTTTTCTTGTTAAACCGCTATGGTTTCTTTTCATTTTAGAGCTCTATCGTTTCTTGTATCGGGAGTTTTAAGAGAGAATTGATTGAGATGGAATTGGATTTGTGGGTGTAGTATGCATCCGATGTGGCGATCATGTCAGCGTTTGGGAACAAAGAGGAGCCCACTGCAATTGAAGCAATTAAGCTTCTGTATCAACGTCTCGAAAAGGGTTACAACTCCATGCCTCTTGACTTACCTGGCACACTTTTTCATAAATCCATGAAGGTATATTACGATTTACGAACTATGTATACTATGTGTAACGTTGTTGAAGCTCGTGATCGTTATATTTTTAATTAGAGATGAAAGTTCTTTGTACTTAGAACGTGACACGTCGATGTAGAATTGTTATATAGTACCACAGAGAATTTGGAAAAAATTGTACAGTTTGGTTATTTGGGGACCACATGTCTGCGATATTATTTGACATATAGGTTAGATTCTTTTCATAAAACATAAAGACAAAGTCATCTTCAACCGTAGATCTATGCTTGATGTAATGAAGATACTTATATTCATAACGTTACTTAACTATTCTATTTTATTGAGCTTTTCTTTGAAAATAAATTTACTGTGTATAATAGGGTTAATAAATAAATATGTTTCTTCTTTTCGTAATTGAAAAATTAAGGCAAGAAAGGAGTTAAGTGAAGAATTAAGAAGAGTAATAGAGAAGAGAAGAGAGAGTGGTAGAGAAGGAGGAGGACTACTGGGAGTGCTTCTCGGAACAAAAGATGATAAACGTAAAGGCTTAAGCGATTCACAGATCGCTGACAACATCATCGGCGTTATCTTCGCCGCCATCGACACCACCGCTTCTGTCTTAACTTGGCTTTTCAAGTATTTGCACGACCAACCCAGTCTCCTCCAAGAAGTCTCTGTAAGTAACTTTCTCGGTCTTTTTTTATGCATGCGCTTTATTGTAGTGAGAATATAAATTAATGTGCTAACAGATCTCAACACATAGCAAAATGTTATCGCATCAAAGGATTAATTTGAGGTGAAATTACCATATATATCGTTTTTAAATCTTAAAAAAAAATTCAAGTAAAATTTAATTATAAAATAAAGAGAAATTCCTTATTGAAATATAACATAATTCTTAAAAATGAATGTATTCTTAAGAATATAGTAAAAATGATTTTAGTTCGAATAAAAGATGTAAAAACAAAACCTATACATAATAGAACGGAAAGAGTAATTCATCTTTGCTTGCTCAGAATAATGGAGCACACTGTAATTTTAATTTACATTTAATATATATATATATATATATATTTATCGTGTTCATTTGTGTTCTTTAATAGAGGGAGCAATTCGACATTCGACAGAAAATAAGAGAAGAAAATCGAGGAATCTCATGGGAAGATACAAGAAAAATGACACTGACCACAAGGGTACATACCATTTTAGTATATATATATATATTGATGCTTAATGATGTCATAATAGTCGATCGCGTAATCAACTAATCTTGTTTAAATGATTCGATAGGTGATACAAGAGACACTAAGAGCAGCAAGTATATTGTCCTTTACGTTTAGAGAAGCAGTACAAGACGTCGAATATAAAGGCTACTTGATCCCAAAGGGTTGGAAGGTTCTTCCTCTATTTCGGAGAATCCATCACTCTTCCGATTTTTTTCCCGACCCTGAAAAATTCGACCCCTCTAGATTCGAGGTATCTATATATTCCTATAAATTAAATAAATACGAAAGGGATAAGGTTATTGGCTGCGTACATATATATATATATATATATGGTAGATAAGAAGCTTACGAAATGGAACGATAACATTAAATCACAATTAATCGTATGTATATGGCTGCGTTTTATCTACACATTGTTTTTCTGAGGGAGACTATTGCATGCAGAGTAAAACATCGAACTCAAAGTCAAATATAGGGTTTTGTCAACTATGTGGGGACTTTGATGGACTTATTACATTGCATGTAGATGACATCTTGTAATGTCGACAGGTGGCACCAAAAGCTTACACGTACATGCCATTTGGAAATGGAGTGCACTCATGTCCAGGAAGTGAGCTGGCTAAACTTGAGATGCTTATCCTCCTCCACCACCTCACTACTTCCTTCAGGTATTTTAATTGTTTTTATAATATTTTTCTGATGTTTATGAAGAAATTCTAAATTTATTTGTCTCATTGGCTACCCTTTCTATGCCCAAAATCATTCACCAAATCAGATGTTTGTTTGACATATAAATAAAATAAAAACGGATATTTATTTTAAGTTTTGAACTTTTGAATTTCGTATTAGTAAACTTATTTTAAAATATTGTCTTTTAAAATATAAATGAAAAAACTAGAGTATATATATATTATTGAATATTATTACACAGAAAAACATTTCTGACTAATATCCAATTATTTGGTTAGACAATAAGCTTTCTGCCAAATAATTGATTCACGTCTCTTTTGAACTTTGTTAATTGTTGATTTCCATATAGTTAACCATATTTTTGATATTTGTAAAACTAACTCAATTTACAGCACAATTATTCTAAGACGTCATCACTTTATGATGTCATATTATCTGGATTAATTTGTTTATACGTAGATTACGTGTTTTATAGCAAAATTTTATTGAACTTGTGATGATGAAGGGTCACTGACCTATGACGAAAAAAACGCTTGTAGTTAGAAAGAGACCGCCAGCTGTACTATAATTAAGAACCAATCGTGATTTTTTTTTTTTTTTTTGGGTTTTAATGTTAAGAAAGGCAATCGTGAACTTTGTTTCTATTCTTGAAAACTTATGAGTAGATATTTGTTGATAACAAATTATTAGTTGTACACCAAATAGTTCTCAAAACATGTGAATCGGCGACCTGTCAAATTAGTACTTACTCTATAGATGGTACAACACAAAAGATGTGATTCTCGTTTAATCTCAGCTTGTATGTATGTTAAGAATCATATTATTTATTGATCAGACTACTGATTGAATAATTAATGAAGTTTGGATTATAATTTGCAGATGGGAAGTAGAAGGAGGCGAGGAAGGAATACAGTACGGTCCTTTCCCTGTGCCCAAGAAGGGTTTACCAATAAGAGTGACTCCAATCTGAGCCTAAGGCTTGTTTGGAATTTTATTTTATTTATAATAGTCCAATAATTAGTCATGATTAAGTTTCTCTACCAGCAGATATTTTTTTCTGTTTTAATAAAATTTAATTTCATTTAGAAACTGGCCTCCAATTTGGTCTGTTTTCTTTTGTAAATGATTTATTCCAAATCTTATGTAAAGTTGCAATGTAATGAAATTTCTTTCAATTTGCTAGTACCTGTTGAAATATCTTTAACTCTTAAGTATACATCTCTAGCTAGCTTATTGCTATCATATTGTGACAGTTGCGTTAACATGTGTTTGTGTTTGGATCCAAAGTAAACGCTAGTTTTAAATTAGATATATAGTAATAGATGCATAATAGATTGAAACTATTTTTATATACAGCAAATTCTGAACCAAGGATTCAAACTAAAATTAATATATTTGAATCTAGCTTTGGTTCAATGTATCTAAAAAATTCGATATCTTTTTTTTTTGTTCTGCCCTAGATTATATCTCTAGGGTCCTAAATATTGTATCTTTCCTTTCTGGAACTGGTATGTTTTCTTGTTCTTCTCTATATCATTTTCTAGTTCTACATATGCAATAATATCGGATCCTCGTTAAAGATTCCGTTCAGACATAAAGAGTCAGGTAGGGGTAGACGTTATTGTTTTGTGCGGAAACAATACATAAGTCTCTATTTTTTAGTTGTAAACTTTTAATTGGTGTAGTATGAACTATTAATGAGTTATGCAAATTAAAAAATAATTAATCGTGTTTATAAATTAAAATAATTCGATTAGAAAACAATAAATCGCTATACTATGTCACAAACATGGAAGTATAGAATGCTTTGAGCCATGGAAGGGAGACAACTCATATTTTTAGTTAGTCTCGTGATTAACTGAACCGCCACGTGTCTGCAGTAGGATACGTGCATTGGTGCATGCGACTTACACACCTTGTAAAACTAAGCTTACGTGGGACTTTAGATTTCCATAAACGAAAAAGATTGAAATGAATCTAATTCATTGTCCCCGATTTGTCTCTGTCTAAGTCAGAGAGAATCAGAGATTTGTTCAGAGTAAAATGATTTTAAATGGTCCACTTGAGAGTCTCTAAGCTATTCCGAGAGTTTGGTGGACAAAGATTTAACATGCTCCAACCCTTTCTTATCCCTTTTGTCCCTCTCTGTCTGTTTAATCAAGCCCTACCTCAAAGTTTTCATCACATGATTTGTTCTTGGAAGTCTCTCTCCATCTTACTGTTTGTTACATGTTTTTAAGAGATTGTGGATTTGATTTGAGACAATTAAAACGTGTACAGAGACTCGCGAGTGGTAATTACACGATATTCCTTTGGATTAGAAACGTGAAGTAGCGGAAACTTTAATAATTTTAACCTATATTTTCAAACGAATGAGATTATTCTTTCAGAATTATAGCTTTTTCTTCTTATTACGTAAATGTGTCAATAAATAGATATAGTCCATATCCAAAAATAACTCTACAACGAGATATATATGACTCCGGTGCTATGGTTTCCATATTGAGTTTATGCTTGATCCTAATAATAAATTCCACTACGTTGTTTATGAGGGGAATAATTTATGTATATATATATTATATCCTCAATGATTATTGCCATAACGCTTTCATTAATACCCTTTTTGGTTAATGGTTAAAATAATGACAGCAAAATAACCATCTGATGGTTGGTACCTAGTACTTACATACATAAAACCATTAACAATTTCCTACATTTCTTTTGTAAGAACAAACCCATATATCAGAAAAAAACAAACCCATAAATATAATTATGTAGTATATTAAGAAAACTACACAATCGTTCATCATATATTGATAGTAAATATTTTTGGACTACTCTTCGAACCTAATTTTTTTTTATCTTGAGTAAAAAATAGTGAAATAAGGATGCTTTTGTATAAATCAATCTACACTTACAACTTAAATTTAGTTTCCAAAATTCCCTCTCTTCAGCCATCATTTTAGTTTTCAATTTTTGACATGCTTTCAATATCTCCTTGTCATTATAAGACAAAGCTAGCCCATGTGTTTTTCAAAGGCCCATTAAGCCTAAAATTAGTCCATACCAGAATAGTCACATCTTTAAAGAAGCCTCTAATCTCCAATGAACCAAACACCAAAAACCGGTTAGCACATTTGGATTCTGGAGACCGAAACCGGTTCCAGATGATAATCCACAGAAACAACAAGCACAACAACAACACCGTCGCGTATTATGTCTTGTCGACCAAGCTGAGTTCCTAAACCTCTCTTTCTCTCTCTCCAATAAACTTCAGATTAAGAAAAAACGAAAATTTTCTTCTGGGCTCTATAAAAAACCCTAAAATTCCTTATCTTGTTTTACTTTCATTCCCTCCATTTGATATAATCCCACAAACAATAAAAAAAAAAGTTTGCATTTTTCCTGTTCTAGCTCGTTTTCAGATCTTTAAATCCTCTTTTTCTAATTATTATGCGATTTCTATGACAATGATCTTCTCCAAGCTTAGTCGTTCAGTCTCTCGTTCAAGGGTTAGTTTCACTTTTATTGATTTCATTCTCAGATTCCTTCTATTAGATTTGTGATTTTTTTTATTCCTCTTCTGATTCTTTAATTTTTGGTGAAATTAGGGATTTTTATATGGAAATGGTTTAAGATCGTCGATTTTAAACGAAGTAAGACAATTAGCTTCGCCTGCTATTGAAGCGGCGTCAGTTAATCAAGTGGAAGGTGGATTAGGGTTTCTTAGACGTCACTTTGCCTCTTTAGGTTCTCAGAAAGGTTTAGTCAATAATGATTTGACTGGTGTTTTTGCTAATCCAAGACTTCGTAGATTCTTCTCTGATGAAGCTCCTAAAAAGAAGAGTATGTTTATAAAAACCTCTAAATTTTCGAATAAGTTTGAGAAATTGGTTCTAATTTATGATTTTTTTTTTGTCTTTGTGTGTAGATTATGAGAATTATTATCCTAAAGATACAAAGCAAGAACCAAAGAGTGATCAGAAATCAGAGTCTAAAGGTGAATTATTTCTTTTTACTTTTTGTAGTACTTTGCTTTTTTATGTTTTAGTATAGATAAGGATGAAGTCTTATTTATGAGAGAGCTTTGAAAGTTTAGGAAAAAGCTATGAGCTTCGTAGAGACTGTTCTCTTTGGTGTTATGTGTTTATGTTCTTTCAACTAATAAGAAGAAGAGCTTTTGCGTTTGACTTAGTTTGCTAACATAATCCCTTTTTTTCATTATTTGAAATGTAAATATAGTTTAAGAACAATGTTTGCTGAGAAGAGTGTTAGTAATTTATATGTTTGCGAACAATGTTTTAAGAATAATGTTTGCTGAGAAGACTGTTCTGTATTCTCACCAATGAAATTATTAAAGCTTCTTAGAAGTTATGATTGATATTTTCTATAGCGAAATAGATTTTAAAAAGCAGTGAGTCATTTATAGGGACCCTCATCAATCTAGAAACAGCTTTTGAATATAATCTTCTTGTATTGAGAACTGTTGGTGCTACTGAAGGTATCTAATAGTTTTATGTTTTTGCTGCAATACAGAGGGTTCTTCAGATAAAAATGAAAATGAGAACATAGGAGATATGTTCACGAACCGATTCCAAAATTTGCTAATTCCTCTGCTTGCTCTTGGCTTGTTCTTTTCTTCTTTCTCATTTGGCTCCGGAGATCAGAAACAGGCAAGCATATTTAATCAAAAAACTTTGTGATATTATATGAAATTTGAGGATTTGGCCCTTGCTCATATGTTTTCCTCTAATATCCTGTGATAACTGCTTTTTTTCAGATTAGTTTCCAGGAGTTTAAAAACAAACTTCTTGAGCCTGGTTTAGTTGATCACATAGATGTTTCAAACAAATCAGTAGCCAAAGTCTATGTGAGAAGCTTGCCGAGAAACCAACAAACAACTGAAGATGTTGTTGTCCAAGGCAATGGTAATGGAATTCCTGCTAAAGGAAGTGGTGGTCAGTATAAGTACTACTTCAACATCGGTAGTGTCGACTCTTTTGAGGAGAAACTTGAAGAAGCTCAAGAAGCGTTAGGCATTGATCATCATAATTTCGTTCCTGTTACATACGTCTCTGAAATGCTCTGGTACCAAGAGATTATGAGGTTTGCACCAACTCTAATACTCTTGGGTACTCTTATTTATGGAGCGAGACGGATGCAAGGCGGATTGGGTGTAGGAGGAACTGGTGGGAAGAATGGTCGTGGAATTTTCAATATAGGCAAAGCCACAATAACGAGAGCGGATAAAAATTCCAAGAACAAGGTTAGAATTTCGCCTTTTCTTTTTATGATCCTATTGGAATTTACAAACTGAGTTTCTTATTTCTTCTTGTTGGTTTTTTTCTTTGCCAGATTTATTTTAAGGATGTTGCTGGATGTGAGGAGGCTAAACAAGAAATTATGGAGTTTGTACATTTCCTTAAGAACCCAAAGAAGTATGAAGATTTGGGTGCTAAGATTCCGAAAGGTGCTCTCTTAGTCGGTCCTCCTGGAACTGGAAAGACCCTTTTAGCAAAAGCTACTGCAGGAGAATCAGGTGTGCCGTTTCTGTCTATATCCGGTTCTGATTTTATGGAGATGTTTGTTGGTGTTGGACCGTCAAGGGTGAGACATTTGTTCCAAGAGGCTAGACAATCTGCACCAAGCATTATATTTATCGATGAGATCGATGCGATTGGTCGGGCAAGAGGACGTGGAGGTTTTGGAGGTAACGATGAGCGTGAGAGCACTCTGAATCAGCTGTTAGTTGAAATGGACGGTTTTGGTACAACCGCTGGAGTTGTAGTTCTTGCTGGGACCAACAGACCGGATATTTTGGATAAAGCTTTGTTAAGGCCTGGCCGGTTTGATCGCCAGATAACCATTGATAAACCTGATATTAAAGGTCGTGATCAGATTTTCCAGATATACTTGAAGAAGATCAAGCTCGATCACGAGCCATCATATTACTCTCAAAGGCTTGCAGCTCTCACTCCCGGGTTTGCTGGAGCTGACATTGCCAATGTCTGTAATGAAGCGGCTCTTATTGCTGCCAGACATGAAGGAGCAACGGTTACAATGGCGCACTTTGAATCTGCGATTGATCGTGTGATTGGTGGTCTTGAGAAGAAAAATCGGGTAAAATGCTTTCTCCTTTTGGACTATAGTTTTTGCTATTTGATCTGCTCTTTTAAAATGGGAAATCTGAATGTTTGAAAGGTGATAAGCAAATTGGAGCGTCGTACAGTTGCATATCATGAATCTGGTCACGCGGTTACTGGGTGGTTCCTGGAACACGCAGAGCCATTACTGAAGGTGACTATTGTACCACGAGGCACAGCAGCGCTCGGGTTTGCACAATATGTTCCAAACGAAAACCTTCTCATGACCAAAGAGCAACTCTTCGACATGACTTGCATGACCCTCGGTGGCCGTGCAGCTGAGCAGGTAACATCCCTAATTGCTACTTCAGGAAACCTGAGACATGGTTTTTAGTTGTAAGAATCTCTGTTCTGTTCTGTTCATGTCTTGAAATGTAAATGAAAATGGAATAGGACAAGTTTTTTCATTTCCATCTTCAATCGAAAATATATGAATCTCGCGCCACGGATGAAGATGTTTGAAGTTTGTGGTTCTTCTAAGCGCAGGTATTAATAGGAAAAATCTCGACTGGTGCGCAGAACGATCTAGAGAAGGTGACAAAGATGACATACGCTCAAGTAGCTGTATATGGTTTCAGTGACAAGGTTGGGCTACTCTCATTTCCACCTAAAGACGATGGCTACGACTTCTCTAAACCATACAGCAACAAAACCGGTGCGATCATAGACGAGGAAGTTAGGGAATGGGTGAGCAAAGCTTATGAGCGGACGGTGGAGCTGATAGAGGAACACAAGGAGAAAGTGGCTGTGATCGCCGAGCTTTTACTAGAGAAAGAAGTGCTGCATCAAGATGATCTTTTAAAAGTTTTGGGTGAACGTCCATTTAAATCGGCTGAGGTGACTAATTATGACCGGTTCAAATCCGGGTTTGAGGAGACTGACAAGGACTCAACCACCACCCCGACGGTTGAGCCTGTGGTGGATGAAGGAGCTCCTCCACCTCTTGAACCTCAGGTAGTTCCTACTTAAAAGAGAGATGGTATGGAGAGAGACTTCACTGTTACAATTGTAATTAAGAATGCAATAACACAATTTCCAAAAAGAAAAAAAAGCACGATCTTGTTGGAATGTGAGCAATGAACATTTTTTCCCTTAATTGCTCTTAATAAGATTTTGTTTATTTTAAATAAAATTCCACTCGGCTGATAATTTGCTTCTGACGCCGTTTTGTAATAAGTTACTATACCCTTCTACACTTGTAATTAGAGCTGTCAATCACGACCGCAACCCGCGGGCATAGCCCGTTTAGGACCGAAGCGGGGCGGGCATGGACACAATGGTTAGTGCCCACAAAATAGCGGATCTAGCGGGCAGAGCCGCAGCGGTCCGGCGGGTATAGCGGGCTGAACCGCAGCAGACATGCGGGCAACCCGCAATAATCGAATCCTCTCGTTCTTCTAGAGACTTTGAAACCTTATGTCACTGGTAGAATCTTTCCATGTACCTTTAAACCTGTAAATTTAATATAAAAATCGAAATATAAGAACAAAATCAAGAACACATTTGAATGACACAAAGCTTATTTCAGTAGGAAATATACATATTTCTAAACCAAGCTCCAGGGTATTATAAATTTCAGAGACAAAGTTAATCTATAGAAGACAAATAAATGATACTTCAAATTACCTTCAAGAAAAGAATTATGCATAGAATTATAAAGCAAGAAATGTAATGAGTAACAAGTAATGGAGAATCCTAAGCTTCAGCTGAAAACTATGTGACAGGTCTCTCCAGGGAATTATCAGCATTGATATTTGGTTTTGAGAAGGCACTTTTGGGTTTATAGTTCGGTTGAACATTCAATATTTCTTTCTTGACGGATCTTGAATAGAACCTCAACTCCTATGATTCATAATTCTAGATTAATTAGCCAACCATAGATTATAATCAGAGATAATCATCAAACAAGAAATATTGCATCTTAAGGGATAAGAATCAGAGAAAATATAGAATAACATTTAACAAGTAATATCTTTTAAGATTTTATCCCCCTGCAAGTTTCATATTGTGGCTTTTTGAATTTTGTTATGCATAATAACATTTGTAAGGTCTACGCTAGGAAATTGCAAGTTCTATTAGAAACAATGAGACATCATATATCCTCTGATAGTACCAATGATAAAACAATTCATGACAAGTATTTAAAGAAAAAGTTTTAAACAGCAAGAGCTAAGCTAATAGATTCGAGTTTCTGCAACAGAAAAGAAATCAGTAGAAGCCACTGACCTGTTTAAATAAGAGAGGCCAGAGCCTGCGATTCACCATCGAAGATTCTTGAATTTCACCTCTGATTTGAACACATTAGAAATTTCAGACTATAATGAATAACATAGATTAATGGTTTATTAAACATTAGAAATCTGAAAAGGTTTATTGAATCTCACATTCCTAGAGCCGTATCGATTAGATAATCTAACAATAAATCAATATAATCAATCCCAATTGGTCAACAAATCAACACAACCTAAATATCTAACAACAAATCTGAAATAATTAGAGATCGATTAAGAGAACTGGATCAATTTCAATCTTGGAATTGGATAACGATCAACACACAAAAGTATTCAAGAATTCAAAGTTATTTTTAATTAGTTTCAATGGAACAAGAAAAAGATGTGAGTAAGAAAAAAGCAAGCAAAAAGATGATAGAACATGAAGAAGATGATGCCCGCGGGCCTACCCGCATATCCGCTAGGGTTCAGCGGGGCGGGTATGGACATGAGTTTTCATGGCCGCGGTCTTGGCGGGCTGACCCGCGATGAGCCGAGGAAGAGGCGGTCGCTGGCGGGCAGTGTCCAGGCGGACGCGGTCAGATCCGTCTGACAGCTCTACTTGTAATAGCATCATAATTCAATATGAAACATTTGTAAACTTTGATGGCATCAATGAGAAAGCTGTGTATATTAATTGAAGAAAAACTATAATCCCTAGATTTCAGTCTTAATATGTCAGATAGGAGGAACATAACAACAACCTAGAGGAGATGTTCGTACACATCTCATTTAAATATCCAAGCTTTCAGAACACATCTTTGTTATCTTGATAGGTTACAATCGAAGCTGTTCCCAGGAATTTGGTGAAAGAATGTATGAATGCTTAAATAGATAAATTTCACAAGATTTAATTAACCCTTAAGTGAGTATTTCTTCCCTGTAAACACTTGAAACTTAGCTTCATCAGATTTTGTTGAACTCTCTTGCTCGATGTTCTTCGGCTCAACCTATTTAGAATCCATATAAACACGATAAGTTATTTTCAATGGATGACTAAATTGGATAACATGAATGTAAAAAAAAAACTCAGAGAAGAGAGTCATACTTTAACAGTTTCTTTTGCAGCTGATGGTTTGCTGTTTGAACCAAAGACAAGCTTTCCTGATCTTTTCAGTGGTGTGCTGATTGATGGCAACTTCTCGTCATCTTCCTCATTCTCACTTGGCTTTTTCTGTTGTTTTGTATCTTCTGCTTCAGTTGAGTTTGTTTGTGTTTTCCCATCTAAACGTTTTCCCGATCCAGTGAATGGTGTGAATTTGGGAAGTTTGTTTGTTGGTTCCTCTTCCTCAACTACAAGGAGCAGAAAACAAAACATAAGTACAACTTGACGATAATATTTTGCGAAAGAACTCAGTAGAGAATTTCCAAATGAACTCAAAGAAAACCTTCAAGAGGTCGCTTTTTTGGAGGAGTCAACTTCTGTGGCTTCTCAGGTTCTTTGTAATCAAGAGGAGGAGCAAAATCAACTTCACAATCTGTTTCGATAATACTCACAGCTGAAAAAGGTTTTGCCTCAATCACATTGATATAATATTCCTTGTTGTTATAAGGAACCATTATCGTATCGCCAGTGGTTAAGCAAGAGTAGCTCCTAAGGGTCGTCTCCAAGCTGTAAAACCCAATGTAAGAAAGACATTCCTAAAAAAAAAACAGATTCAATAGCGTCAAAACACTCAAAAATGATTCAGTTTCAAAACAACACACATGGCTTTTGGATTTGAAATCTCCAAGAAATCTTGAGTGTGAGGCTGCAGCTTGATGTAAGTCCCTTTAACCAAGCTGATACTCTTAATTTGTGCAATATCTCCTTCTTGAAGTGACATGTTTTGCATCATCTGTCAACAAAAAAAAACAAAGAAGATCAGATTAAGAAAATTAGTGAAAGAAACAAAATACTAAGAAGATGAAGATACGTAGTATTACCCAATACGGCAAGTAAACTAAGCCTTCTTCTGCAGTGAATTCTAGTACACCGCAATGTGTAGTCTTCCCAATACATACATTATTCAGTTGAAACAGCATGGGGAATTCAATATGCAAAGAAGCTGAAAAAGATGGATTTAGAAACCAGATAAAAACAGAAAGTAAAGTAGAAGAAGATGAAGTATCAATGGCTCACCAAGACGATCCAGAGCTGAAGGAGGCATGATAACTACAAAAGATAAGAGATATATAAGTAAATGTCAGAGAAGAAACTATACTATAGATAATAGATTAAGGGAAGAGAGTAGTAATTTTACTTTTGTCACCCTTCTCAAGATGTGCCTGCATTTTTTTTAAAGTGTCTCAAATTAGAATAGTTCCATCTTTATAATCTTGTTTACAAGTATTAAAGAGATGAGATACACCAAAATTAAACAGACCTTGTCAATGAATGTAAATGGGTAACAACGATAACATTGCTCGAAGCTAGAAGCATCTCCATTCATATCTCCACTGTCACAAAATCAACAAGTCAGTTAAAAAAGAACGAAAAAAAAACACTTCAAAATCTGATCTCAATTAAAGTAGTTTACAACTAAATCCATTGAGGAAAATCGTCGAAAAGCTTGTGGGCATTAATAAAGAAAGCAAAAGAAAAGAAAAAGAAAAGATTTTTAAGACAACTTCAGAATCCTATACGATTGACCAATGATCCGAAGTTCAATTCAAAGTTACAAAACCCAAAAAGATAAGATCTTTGCAGTAAAACAAAAATCAAAAGCGAGGAATCCAGATTGAGTAAAATAACTTAACAGGAACGAGAGAGATGATCTTGACAAATCTTGAACACTTTTTTTGAGTATAAAGACTTAAGAAGGAAGGATAAATTTTAAAGTAAAAGGTTGATGAAGCGTACCGATGGAGGCGAAGAGTAGGGTTTTGAAGGTCTTAGTCAATGGCAGATCGGAGAACTGAAAAATTGGAAGATTTGTTTTTGATTCACAGTGGAGATTTTATAGGTTTTAACGGCCCATCGAAACAAGGATCGTAAGTAGTATTTCAAGGTATTAACACGTGTTGTTCATTAATTGGTTTATTAATTCCACTCAGTTTATCCTACGTGGAGTTTTATACAGAGTTTTTCTATTTCATTTAATAATTTACTAATTTCCGATCAAATACTAAATGCCACTGCAACTTGGGGAAGACACGCTCTAAATATCCGAAATTTTCATGGTATCCGAATCCAAACATGCGTCCGTCGGATCCGAAAAATTATGGATTCGATCCGTCAATTTTTACAGATATCCAGATCCGTCAAAAATAAATAAAATAATATTATAAAATTATTAAAAAAATAAATTCAAAATAACATTAAAATAATTTTAAAAAATATTTTAAAACATTTTTACTCTGTAAAGTTTTTAAAATATCCAAAATTTTCATGTAAATTTTATTTTTATTATAATTTAAGTAATTTTCTATATATTAAATAATATATATTTAAATATTATATATATATATATTTTAAATAAAAATTATATATAAACACGGATCCGGATATTCGGAGTTTCAAAATAAAATATTCGGATCCGGATCCAACCACCACGAATATCTTCTTTTTCGGATCAGGATCTCATATCTCAGTTAATTTGTCCAGATCTACTCACCTCCACTCAAGAACCTAGATAGCTGGAGAAGGAGAACCAAATCGAACCAGTATAGACCAGCACAAGAACCAGAACCAGACTGTTTAAAATCGTACTATATCGGGAACTTTCCATATTTAGCACTTCACAGAATAACAGTTCTAAACTATACAGATGGGAGAAAAGCTTACCAGATATGGAACTTTCCATAATTAGCACTACACAGAATCAAAAGTTTAAAACTATACAAACCAGAGAGATTTTGAGCTAAGAAGTGTTGAAAAACCTATCTGATATATATTTTCGAAAGACTACATGATTTTTGTAACCAAACTATATAACACTAATCATCACTTACTAAGCAGGAACCCAACAAGAAGAAGCATAAAGTGTTCGACCTTTCCAACCTTGTAACAACCACTTACTATTTTCATCAACCACAAAGTCTTTATGATAACGCCATTTCTTTAGCTTTTCTCTAGACCACTCAACATACTCAGCCTTAACCGGTTTCTGCCTAAACCCGGCTCTAACCATCCTCACTTGCCACTGCCTATACGTCTCTGGCCTCTCTACTCGATCAGCTTCCTCACAAGCTATCACGTTCATTGCCTCTCTCCCGTAAAACTCCCTCTCAAACCTGATTCTTTCTTGGTTGTCCCGAGGTAATGTTGAATCAAACATGTCGAAGAGAGCCGAGTAATGGTAAACGGCTTCTTTGAACCGCGAAGTGAAGAAAGGTGCGTTGAATGAACCGTTTACGATCGAGTGGATGAAAACGTCCGGCTTCATGTTCCTTATTAGCTTTAAGACAGCGTCTCTCGGGCAATTCTCTTCGCTTCCTGTCTCATCTTGAAGGTTTTTGAGCCTGAGTCCAGCATTAACAGCTAAGACTTCGTTTGGTCGTATATCTAGGTCTTCAATTCGGATTGTTTCCCAGTTCTGAGATGCAATGGCTTTGTACTCGAATGGGACGTTAAACCGTTTACAATACTCTGCCAATCTCCGTCCTGTTTCCTCTATTCTTTCCGCAGGGCGAAACCCACGCTGAGGCAGTTCGATACCGGTAATCCGTAGCTTCTGCGGTACATCACTTCGACCTGATATGTGTTGAATAAACATTGGCCATTGAAACCCGTAGAGAATCCCAAAATCAATTATATGAAGAACAGGAGCACCTTTAGCCGCATCAAGAATCATATTAATGGAGAAGAAATACATTAAGGTAACAAACGGAGACGAAGAAAGATAAACTCGATACGCTTTAAGTGTATCCGCAGCAGTATCTTTCAGTGAGGTTATAGCATTGTAATAAGTCTGGATGGCCAAACCAGTGCTTCCCTGTAAACGCGCCTCAAGCGCATTGGCGAAACAATGAGCAAGTCTCTGCCCTGAATCACCTAGAGGCGAAGACTGTTGCCTAATCTGCATCAACAAATCACAAGCCATGATTTTATCGCCTGTCGAAATGGCTTGTGCACAATGAGTAAGAAGTATACGAAAATCAACCACCTGACTCTTTTTCTTCGTCTTCTTATTCTTCTTCCCTTCTCTTTTCTTATCACACTGAATACTTTGAATCTCGGTTTTTGGATCGCAATCGCCATCAAGAAGCAAAACTTCATCAAACATTTCTGTTATCTTTCCATCTTCAACATTAGTTGCAGATTGCTTACTACTCCTAGTTTCCTCAAAATCAAACATTTCCCTCTCACGATTCTTCTTAACTCTCCATTGATCAGACAATCCCATCTCTTCTTCAACCGAATTGCGCCTTTCAGGTTTTTCAGTTTTCAGATTAATAACCCATTGGTCACTATTAGGTAGAAATTTCCTAGCTTCTTCAAGACCTTTCTTGAACTGTAAAGCTGATTCTGCATCACTAAACATACTCTTAACAAAAATCTCATTCACTGGTGGATCGATTTGCAGATTAGCAGAATCAATACTTCCACTTGCATCACCAGAACTTCTCCAAAACCCATCACTAGTAGTAATCATCGAATCAGAACTAGAAGACTGGTTTTGAGAATCTGTAATAACTTGTTGCAACATTTCCTCTGTTTTTTGTAAAGCCAGGGAATCATAAAACATAGATTGTTTATAATCCCCAAAACTCTCTTCCATAAGGATCTGACTTACATATTTCAGCAAAGTATCAGATGGAGGAGAATACAGATCTTCTGCTGGATCAGCAGCAAGAAAATTAGGGTTTTGATCAAAATCACCAAATGAATTTGGTAAAATGTTATTCTCATCGTAATAATACTCGAAGCTGTTAACAGATTCAGAGAAGTTTGGATCCATAATCAAAACCCTAAGTGATAAAATTTGTTGCTCTGTAATAAAACCCACATAGAAAGCTTACCTAAGAAGATAGTCAAAAAGAATTAAAAATTCAAAATTAAGGTTTCCAGAAGCAACGGAAAATTGAAAATATTACATGAGAAAAAAAAAACACGGGAAAAACGGGAATTAGATGTCATTGCTTACCTCAGTTTTTTGATTGATGAAGTGAAAACAATCTGATGACGTACGAGTTTAAAGTAATGAATCTTTTTAGATTATTACATACATACAGATGTATTTGTGATCGAGGACATGTTTTAGATCAGTACGGTCAGGTGAAGTTATCACAAGAAAGATATGGTCGGGAAGGAGACAAGTCTTGCGACTTTTGTCAAGAAGTCAAACAGTCTTTGGTGGCGGCTTTTTTGACTTGTCTCTCATGACTGTACTAAAGTTGGGCTTTTGGCCCAATTGTGATATTAAGTTCACCACTTTTTGGTGTCTTTAGTCTTTAAATTGAAGTAGATTTTACCATTTGAAGTGAAACACAAGGGGAACATAAAATAAATCCATAAATTCTTCTGAATGAGAAAATTAAAATCTGAACAAAAAGTTTTAAAAAATTGTTTTCGAATGAAAAACACAATCAGTTACTTGGATTACAAGACAAAACCATTCTACAAAGGAACCAAAATAGATGAAGCATACAAAATTCTTCCTTTCCAACCTTGAAGCAACCATTTACCATCTTGATCAACATCAAACTCTTTGCTTTTGTATCCACTCTCCACATACAACTTCAGTTTCTGAATCAGTTCCTTC
The DNA here is from genome assembly GCA_963854855.1 of Nasturtium officinale. Classification (NCBI taxonomy): domain Eukaryota; kingdom Viridiplantae; phylum Streptophyta; class Magnoliopsida; order Brassicales; family Brassicaceae; genus Nasturtium; species Nasturtium officinale. The sequence goes on along the minus strand of OY978511.1, from coordinate 5,344,310 downwards.
TCCAAAGGAATCTGTCTAAACCCGGCTCTCATGGCTCTCGCCTGCCACTGCTTATAACTCTCAGGCCTCTCTACTCTCTCTGTCCCCTCACATGCTACCACGTTCATGATCTCCCTCCCATAGAACTCTTTCTCAAACATAACCCTCATTGGATCTTCCCTTGTCAGATTCGTGTCACACATGTCAAACAGAGAAGAGTAATGAAACAGAACTTCTCTAAACCTCGTGACAAAGAAAGGCGTGTTGTAGGATCCGCTGAGGATCGCGGGGATGAACACGTTTGGTTTTATCTTCCTTATCAGCTTCAGAACCGTATCTCTAGGGCTGTGCATTGCCACCGTCTCATCTAAGAGGTTTCTAAACCGAAATAACGAGTTTACCGCGACAAACTCGCCTTTTCTTAGCTTCAAGTCCTCCAATGTGATTGTTTCCCACTTCTGCGCAATCGCATTGTACTCAAAAGGAACATTGAACTTCTGACAATACTTAGCCAAGCGATGTCCTGTCTCAATAACTCCCTGAGCTGGTCTAAACCCACGTTGAGGAAGGTCTATACCGGTTATACGAAGCTTACATCCACTTCTCCAAGCAAGACGATAAATCATAGAAGGCCACTGGAAACCATAAGATATCCCAAAATCTATTATGTGGATGGTTTCGGCATTGGCTTTGGTAGCAAAGTTCATGATGTTGTGATTAGCAAATATGATTGCGATTTTCTTGAATGGGCAGACAGACATGTATGTCTGGTAAGCTTTCAACATGTCGAAAGCCGTTGTTTTCTTCGAAGATAAAGCAGTATAAACCTGTGTACCTATCCCACCTAACCTCGCTTCAAGACAATTTGCAAAATAATGAGCTAATCTCTCTGTTCCATCGCCGTAAGACGAAGAATGTTGCCTAACCTTTCTTAACAGTTCATCAGCAGTTCTTCGATCATTAACGGACACAGCTTGAGCACAAGAAACCAAAAGAGTCCTCAAGTCAGGTGTCTCTTTAGTATAACTGTTACCACTAGCAGCCGCTTTCTCGCCTTTATGATTCTTTGTACTAAAGGATAAAGCTTTCACCGGTTCCTTTGGGAAATTTTCATGAAGAATGCAAACAGGTCGTTCCTTAGGCCTACCAAATAGCAGAATCTTATCAAACATCTCAGATAGCTCAGTTTCATCAACATCAAGAGATGATTGCTTCTTACTTCTTTCTTCATCAAAATGTTCGTCTTGGCGCAAATGGCTTTTCTTTCTGGTCAATCTGTAAGGAACAGAGTTATCTTTCTCCTCGGATCCAAAATCTGTGTTGTAATTTTCAACATCTATAGCCAAGTTTGAACTCTTAGGAAGGAACTTACGAGCTTCCTCCATACCTTTCTTGAATTGAACTGCTAATTCGCCATCATTAAACATATTAGAAACCAAATCATCACTAAAACATGACGCGAAAACCGCATTACCGTCACTCGATCTAGTAGAAGTAGACTGAAAGACGAAGTTATTTGGGATCGGTGATTGTAACCAAGAAGAAGGTCTATTATTCTCCAAACAATCAAAATTCCAATGTGAATCAGATGAAGTAGTTGTGGTGCAAGAAGAACCATCAGGGCTATTAACCAATAGAGCAGGGCTAGTAGTAGTAATCAGAGGCTGAGAATCTGAATCTGGATCCGGGTACTTTTCCCCAAGAGCTTCATAGAGAGATTTTTCAGCTGCTTGAAGAGACAAAGCATCATGAAACATACAAGGCTTCTCTTCCATGTCTTCTTCCATAAGCACCTCACTTATGTATTTCAGAACTGAATCAGAGAAATCAGCATCCGCAGAAGCAAAAGCAAGGTTCTGTTGAGAATATGGCTCTGGTGGAGGAACAGATCCAATATCTGATAAAGGTTGATCATTTAGATATAATCCATTTCCTAAACCGGGGAAATCAATCCAGTCCATGGATCCAGGTAAGCTAGGCGAGTAAGAACCCATTGATGAAATCAAGAACCCTAAAAAGCCCTAGAAATTGTTCCACAAGTAAACGAAAATCTTGTTATCTTCCTAGTCTCCACAGATAAAAACTGTTTTAAAGATTGAATCTTTCTTTATTCCTGATCAAGAATAGAGAATCTAATCAAGAACAAAGTTTAAAAAAAAAATCCCAAGTAGATAGATTTTGTTTTTGGTAAGTAACAAATTGTAAACGTACCTGTTGGGATTCAGATAGCTATGGAAGTCGAAAAACCTTCGTGAAGGAAAAAATGTTCTGTGTACTAGTGGTGAAGACATGTATTTGTTTTTTTATGTATAAAGTATAAACTATAGAGAAGAATAAATGAATGATAGTAACAACTTTTCGAATAATTTAATAGAACATTTGGTAAGTACTTGTCTTCTTTATATGATGCAGAAATCCACTTCGGAAACTTTTTGGGACATTCGAGTTAAAAATTTTTTTTAGTAAATCAGTACAAAATTATTACACTCACAAGTCACAACTATACAATTTTGCAGTTTGGCGCCATCCGGTTTTGTAGGAAACTGTGTCAGTTTTTTTTATTCTATAGGTTTAACATCAAATGTTAATAATGGAACGTTGATTCAAATAAAGAATTGTGAAATGTTTACAGTAAGAACCGATGAATAAACAACAATAGAATCCACCAACGGACCTAACATTATAGTTTGTGAGACCTAAGAAAAAAATAAAGATGATAAATGTGATAAAGTTTGGCGTTAAAAGTTAATATTACATACGAGTTTAATTGCTCTATAAAAATATTTCTAAGATCTGTGAATTGTATTATAAGAAAAACTCATAAAGATGATGACTGCTTGAAATGTCACGGTGGTGGCCCTAGTGGGATTATCAAATTTGCTTTAACCATGTGAGACCCTAAAAGATATGATTATATACTTTTTAAGCAATCAATTCCCACTAAGATATGATGATTAGTTAAAATTAAAACAAACAAACATACTAAAGATGTTTTAGTATATACTTAAAATCTTTTATCCCAAGAAAAAAACATAGTATATACTAAAGAGACAATTGCAACTAGATTATCAAACTTCCCAAGGAAGAAGAACACAAATTTTCAACCTTAGCTTTAGGAGGTTTTATTCAAAATTCTGTTCATTCATAAAAAAAGAAATAGGTTTGATACAAATTATTTTAACTTAATTATATAAATGATTTGATATACAACTAATTATTATTTTCATTACATATATACATATATATGTTATATATATGTATATATGTGTGTGTTTCCAACCATTACTATTTGATTTTTTTGTAAGGTAAATAGGTTTTCTATATATATAGACATCAAAATCTATGTTTTGCAACAAAACTTTCATTAAACTTTCTCTCCATTGTATGAATAATTGTCATACAAATGCAGTAAAACAAGAAGTGAAACAAGACATTAATGATCAAGAAAGAAGAAACAGAAGAGCATGATCAAATCAAATGAATACTCTTTCTCTTCCCCAACACATTCCTACTTTCTACAAGAGTATAAAAATTAGAGGTTTAGTGATATTAGACGCATAATTGAGAACACAACTGCTGAATCTTAGACGGGCTATCGTTAGAGAGCCTATACATCTCTGTTCTCCCATTCGCGATACATGTCAAGTTCATCTGCTTCCCTATTTGGCTTGACTGCACCAAAATTCACCAATTTAACATTCACTCTTAGCTTTATAAACTCAAATACGACCAAAAAACAAAAACAATTCTCTTCACTGTTAAGTAAGCCACTAGTCTCCATTTCCAGAAACATTCATCCACAAAACAAGTCTGAAGCAAAAACATGTACATAAAACATTGATACTTCAAATGTTGCCATATAAACTAAAAAAAAAAACTCTTAGAACTAATTACAAATTATGCTAAAAAATGCAATGTCACAACTTTACCTCACAAATTATTCATGGAATTTGCCAATTCATTCACCAATTTTCATATTCAACCCCGCACTCAATTATCTTGAAAAGAGTTAAAACATTTTTCAACCGGAGAAGTTAACAACATCCAAGGTTAATAAAATTATACAAAGTAATGAACTTTTTGAAGAACCCAGCACCATTTATAACAAATTAAATCAATCAGAAACAAAAAAAGTTCAAACTTTTCAAACACAGAACGCAAATCTCAATCAAATATCAAATCTTCTCAATTCAAAGGTTCGAGCTTTACGTCAAAGAAGAAGGGCCCAAAAGAGGATTTTCTTTCATAGGTTGAAAAGCAATTCTCCCAAGAAACCTAGCTGAGCAATAAATAGTTATTGAAATTTAATTTTAAGACAAAATATGTCTGGAAATAAATAGTTACTGAAATTTTATTTTTATAATATATAATTTTATTTTTAAGTTTCGTTATATCTCACAATCAGGTTAAGAGTTTTACAAGATTCGAATATTAATTGCGGAAACAGTAGCTTCATTAATCACATGATGATTTCAACAATATATTAATTGTAGTTGTGTAGTATAATATAGTAAGAGTTGAAATATTGAAAATATTCGTTTCCATTTCTTGTAATTCTTTGAAAATATGTTCTTTACATTGGATTATGGAATCAATATGATTTATTAATTTTGACTGTTAGCTTCGTAAACCGTTAAACACGTTAGTATTATGCATATAATTATTAGAGACAAGAACTTGAAACGTTAGATATTCATACCAATAATTTCATTTTGCTTAAGATTAGGTATTCGTAATTGAATCCAAAAGAGTTCTAAAATAGAATTTGAATGCCTCTTTTCTCCTGTGGTTTAATCTTGGGTTAAAAACACTTAATAGTAGGGCTCCCAAAAGCTTACTTTAATGGTAAGGCACATTGAGTATACATGTTAATCAATCAGTATGCTCAATATGACTAATTGACTATACATGAGTGTTCGTACGTATAAACTATACATCATTGCAAAAAGAAAAGAGTACATTTAACGTAATCCACTACAACCAGTCAAGCTTCAAAATCATTCCCCATCCTCAGTTCCAATATCACCAAAAAACCTGTAAAAGCCAGAGACGACTCTATTATAATTTTGTACAGAGACGATTCTAATTTTGTACAGAGCAACGACAATTTAATAACTTAACGAAAACTAAACCTTCATAACTAAAAAACCAAAAATACTAAAACATAAACGACGCAAAAGTAAAATCATCCACACAATGAAAACAAAAGCCCAAAAATTTAGGAAAGAGAAGTGATCGAGTCTAACATGACAAAGATAGCAACCGGTGCTGCCAAAAAAGCATATACAACTAAGAGAGATTTTAGAGAAAGAAATCCTAGATATTCGTTTTCAATCGAAATTTCAATGGTTAGAAAATTTTATCAATGGCTAGACGATCTATTTTTTTTTTTGTCACCAACACAGTCTTGATCAAATCTAGTTATATGGGCTGCATCAATTATATAATATACTCCATTGTTACTTTGTGTTTCTAATGTATTAGTTTAGAAAAAATTTCTAGTATTATGGTTATTAATTTTATGTATAAAATAACATATATATGCTATTAATGAGGGTTAAAATCCATGTTCTAAAAATCTCCGCCTAGCTCCGATTACACTCCGTCTAGTCGGTAGGTTCACCCTCGCCGCCTCGATTAATGACTAATCTCTCGAAAAATTCAGTCAACCGATTACTCCCCCTCTAATCCGATTAATCCCCGCCTAATCTAATTATCTTTCGCACCAATTATTTTTAAAATTTCAAGTATATTCATACATTGAGAATTTGTAATGTTTTATAATAAATTATGTTAAAATTATAAATAAAAATCATAAAATAAATTATTAATACTACATTTTCATGTATTTACTATAGTTTTAAAAATAATATTATTTAAAAGTTTAATATAATGGATAAATATATTTTTAAAATATTAAAATAACCTAAAATTAATCCCCGATTAATCCCCGTTCACTCTCCGATAAATCCCCTAGATGCTAGACTCACCCTCACCGCCCGACTAGCGCCTAGCGATTTTTAAAATATTGGTTAAAATAGATAAATTCATGTTTTCTTAATTAAAAAAAAAATTTCAAATAAAATGCTAGTTGAGGAACCACTTACCCGATTTTAACACCAAAATTAAGTACTTTTTAAAAAGAAAACTTTAGTTTAGGAGACACGTATACAAGAAAATCTGACTAATTAGTTACATATACTTACTTACATTGCTCCAAGTGTAATTAATTAAAGCTTTGTTGAAAAATACACATCTTTTCATTAATCACTAACAAAAACCTATATAACTTTGAACGCTTCAACACCCTCCCAATCTCACCATCTCTCACAGCGTCCATATATTTTCTGAATCTGAGAAAGATCCATCCATTTTTGCCCCAAATCTATTATTCAAACCCAAAAATTCAACACAATCTTTCACGATTCCTTGTGTTACAAGCAATAAATCAGGTATTGGAGGTGAGATTTGGTTAAATTTAATGCATGAGAAACCCACAAAGAAGAGGAGGAACAATGGCAATGGAAAAGTCAAGCTCAAAGTACAGAACCCAGTTCTGGTATGTAGCAATGGCCTCATTCCTCTTATGGCTTTTCTTGCTTTACCTTTTCAATTCTTCCGCAACAACGGTTCATAACCATGAGAGATTGTTCCGACAAGAAAATGTCATCGATCTCCCTGTCCAAAACGTTCGACAACACGAAGAATCTGATCAAGTTCCTGTTGTTGTCTCCGAGGATATTTCCGTTGACAACAGTTCTCTTCCTGTTTCTGAAGATTCATCTCCGGATGATCAGATGTCAGAAGACAAGAAGATTGTGACTGATCTAGTTGAGGAACTTGAGAAAGAAAAGGTTGAGAATGAGAAGAAGAGAGGTGATACGGTTTTGAGTGGTAGGTCCTCCAGGGCTAGGAGAGGACATCGAGAGTCACGAAAGACAAGATCTTCCGGTAGAGTGGAAGCAGAGAAGAAAAGGGTTCGGCGTATTGATGATGATGATGAGAGAAATGTGGAAAATGATATAGAACCAAACTATTTCGAGTCTAAGAAGGATGTAGAGCCACAGAAAACGGACGTTGATGATAATGACGATGATTTGTCCAATGATGACCTTGAAGGTGAAGCAAAACCTCAGAGAAGTTACACATCGAGAAGTAACATTTCTCAGGTTAAAAATAAAGTGAATTCCAAGACTATTCAACCCATGAGAGTCCACAAAATTATGTTACGGCCAAGAGAAGCGGGGCGTAACGATCCATGTAGAGGAAAATACGTTTATATGCATAAAGTTCCATCTTTGTTTAACGAAGAGCTGCTCAAGAATTGCTGGACTTTAAGCAGATGGACTGATATGTGTGAGTTGACATCTAATTTTGGGTTAGGACCTCGTTTACCAAACATGGAAGGAGTTTCTGGTTGGTATGCAACAAACCAATTCACATTGGAAGTGATATTTCACAATAGGATGAAGCAATACAAATGCTTGACTAAAGACTCGTCTTTAGCTTCTGCAGTGTACGTTCCTTACTATCCTGGTTTAGACTTGATGAGGTTTTTGTGGGAACCGTTCCCTTATATGAGAGACGCTGCGGCGCTTGATCTGATGAAGTGGCTAAGGGAGAGTCCTGAGTGGAAGAGAATGGATGGAAGAGATCATTTTATGGTGGCTGGTCGAACAACTTGGGACTTTATGCGTACACCGGAGAATGAATCTGATTGGGGAAATAGGTACGTTGCCAATCTTATTTGATAATGAAATTAATGTTAAATGTATAATATCATAGTACAGTTATGAAACATGAGAGTTGTATAAGCTAACCGAATAGATAAAAAAACTAGATTTAATAAATCGATAACGTTTTGTTTTTACTAGTTACTATATAGCATTTTCAATAATGTGAAAACTTGATGTATTATGTAAATTGTTAAATAGTTGCATACAATCATGTAATCTGAATCTAGTGTTGCACATAATAGAGAGTTCACATGAATGTTTTAGGTTTTTTATTTTTATTGGACAAGTTATCTCATTGTTGTCTCTGTTTCTACCTAGCCAGGTTAATGATCTTACCGGAAATTAGAAACATGACAATGCTACTCATTGAATCAAGTCCATGGAACTACCACGGATTCGCAGTTCCTTATCCGACCTACTTCCACCCTTCAAACAGCGCAGAGATCATCCAATGGCAGATGCGAATGAGAAGAGTCAAACGTCCTTACCTATTCTCCTTTGTAGGTGCACCACGTCCAAACCTCGGTGACAGCATAAGATCCGAGATAATGGACCAATGCAAAGCTTCAAGAAGAAAATGTAAGCTTCTAGAATGCGTTTCGGGTTCTCAAAAATGCTACAAACCAGACCAGATCATGAAATTCTTCTTGAGCTCAACGTTCTGTCTCCAACCTCCTGGTGACTCCTATACACGCCGCTCCACTTTTGACTCTATCTTAGCGGGTTGTATACCGGTTTTCTTCCATCCTGGATCAGCTTACGCGCAATACATTTGGCATTTACCGAAAGATATCGCGAAATATTCTGTTTTTATACCGGAGAAGGACGTGAAAGAAGGTAAAGCAAGTATAGAGAAGGCTTTGAGTAGGATCACGCGGGCGAAAGTTTATGCGATGAGAGAAGAAGTGATAAAACTGATACCGAGGTTGATGTATTTTAACCCGTCCGGTAAGAGAGATGACTCGGGAAGGTTTGAAGATGCATTTGATGTTGCGGTGCAAGGAGTTTTGCAGAGAGTAGAAGGATTAAGGAAGAGGATTGAAGAAGGGAATGAGGAGATTTTTGATTTTCCGGAGCAGTTTTCTTGGAAGTATAATGTGTTTGGAAATGTTGAGAGGCATGAGTGGGATTCTTACTTTGATAGATCTTGATTGGGTTTGAGTATAAGATTGTCTTTGATGTGTGTGTTTTTAATTATTGGGAGAGAAGTCAAAGAGAAGTGAATGTAGTTGAGATTGTGATGGTAGTAAAAAAGTTAGGCCTATTTTTTAAGTTGGTTTTGTTTGATTCATTTCATACAGTTTCAGGGGAAACTAAAGGTTTCTTACCTTTTTGCTATCTATCAAAATTTACGTCAAATTTGGCAATAACAAATGGGGGTAGTGAAAACAATAAAAATGGGTATATTTCAGGAGGTGAAAAATAGTTTGGATAAAAAATAATATGATATTTATTAAAACACAGGTAATCTTATTCATAAAAGTTCATCATGATTTCGATTATGCAAAAACTTTTTCTTAAAATAAAATGTTGCATTTGGCTGTATGTTTTTTTATTTCATAAAGATAGTTTTTTAAATTCTTCATATTGAGCATCAAAGCGTCTGTAGTCCAACGGTTAGGATAATTGCCTTCCAAGCAATAGACCCGGGTTCGACTCCCGGCAGACGCATTTTTTGCAAGAATAGTTTCAATACCAGTGAAATGTTTTTGCACCAAATTTTGATTAACTCTGGAAAACTTTATCATATTTTTGAAAATAAACACATACTTTTAGTTTTATTAAACGAAACAAAATGGTAATAGTAGAAAAAACTAAAGGAAAAACCACAAGTTTCGTTGAAAATTTGAAAATCTACCGAAGCTACTTCCCATCTTCAGAAAACAATAAAAAGCATGAAGGACCATCGTAAAGAAGAATGTAATCGGAGAGGCCATGAAAGGCACGTTCTGCTAAAATTCTTTGGAGCAGCTTAAGCACAAGATAGTGTCTCTCTCTCTCTCTCTCTATCAGAAGCTAGACAAGCTATATACCAGAATCCACGCAAGCTGAAACGTAATGCATCACAAGTAAGTCAACTTTTAAGATTGAAGAAAATTTAGAGATTGTCTTAAGAGTAGAAAAAACGAAAAAATGAGGATAGAGAATTATAGAGATACAGGGAAAGAGGAAGACAATATATATACCAGGAATAAACTTAGAGAAGCAAATAGACCATCCTGGAGCAGAGTTGCATGACCACCGAAGTCTTCTTCATCGATCTTTAGAATCAACGCATAGAAACCGTATACTATGCCAGAGGAGATAACCAGAAATCTGTCAAATTTTACAGTCAAACGATGTTACTTGTTAACGCAAACTAACTCAAAACGAAAGGCTTGTTGTTTATATACTGTAATAAACGTCAAAAGCACTTGTAGCTAAAACTAGTTCCATGTAAAGATTCACAAAAAATCAATGCAATAAAAACAGAACATTGGGGGTTTGATGGTCATTCTCTGTTATGACCATCAAAACATCGGAAAATAAAGAGTTCTAATAGGCCTTCATAACAAAGTGGAGTCCTCTTTTAGCAAACAAGTACACAATTTTAGGGTTACCTCGAGCTGACTTTCATAAAAATTAGATAGATAAGCACAAAATCGTATTCGTGTAAGCTTATAATTGTCTGAAAAGATATGGCTTTTAAGAGTTTTCTAATCACCAATATAGATTATAAAACAAAGCAAGGGAAGTGGGAAACCAAACAATACAGTTGCCAAATAGATTCGACTTCGTGCATCAAGCACAACGGATTTCTATAAACTCTAGCTCGAGTTTCGGCAAGGAGGTTCCATATCTTTCTAGTCATTGTACTCATGCACTGTATACATTGTAAAAAGTTAAAATGAAGAACTTACAGAAGTAGCCAAATGCCTCCAACCAAAGGTATAGCACCCCACACCAATCCACAAAGCAATCCAACTACTTGCCTAATCCAATGCAATACATCTCCCAATTGATCCTATCCAAAAAAAAACAACCACAGACTTCAAAAACCATTACAGAAGCATAAACCAAGCTGCGATATTGCTTTATTATCCAAATTTCATCTAATCCACAATATTGAAACATATTCACTGTTTATCCATAACAAGTTCTTATAGTCAAAACTAAAGCCACAGAGGATAAAGATATCAACTTTAGAGCTTTCAACTACTCATCTAAGCTAAAATTGAATTATGTACCAAATTATATGGTTTTAGAAATCAAATAACTAATCCAACGAGCTCAAAGTTAACAGATTCAACGATCTGTTTCTATAGACCTAGAAATCAGAGAATGATAAGTATGGGAAATTAAAGGTTCTACCTTGTCCCAGGAAGATTCAGAATCAAACAATTTGGCGAATTTGAAAGAACCCAAGTGACCGTTTTGGTGATAAATCTGTTCATCTTGATCTTGATGATTCGACTTTGCTGATTTGCTTTCTTTCATATTTTCCGATCCGATGCAAAACCCAGATCGGATTGAGTGTAAAAAGCCCTGCTTCGATTCGACTGGTGAGAGTAGAATCGAATCTAGGGTTCTTGCTTTTTACCGATTTCAAAGTTTTCTTCTTTTTGGTTTTTTTTTGCTTAGGAGTTTTGAGTTCTGAGTTCTGAGTTCTGAGTCAGATCTACCACCAGGTCCACCACCGAAAAAACAATATTTTATTTTCATTTTTTTAATTCTCTCCTCTGTTTAATAAAAAAAAAATATAGTTTCATGCTGCTACACCCGGAGATTTGGGTTTTAAAATTCGAAAGAGTGCGATTTAATCAGTATAATTATCCATTGTAAACCTTCGTTCTCATAATTTATAATAATATTATTGTAAATCAGCCTTAAAAAAGAAACAGAACCAATATCAGGAAATTGGAACATCAATTGGCGTGATATTTTATAACAAAAAACGAAAATTATCTTATTGATAAAAGTATAATATGAATTATAGTGCAAAGTAGAGGGAAAAACATGAACACTCTCTCAACATGAAACGTGTTTTAAACAAAGTATTTAGGCGGCCGTGTAACTGTTATGTATAGGGAAAAAAAAAATCAAACATGGTCAAATTTAGACCTTATACATTGCGTGGATCAGGAAAAAAAAAAGATTTCAAAAATTTGATAAAAGGAACAATTAAACTTACGTGAGGTTTCATGAATGTGAATCTTGATGAAGGCTACCGTGCATCAGGGGTTACTTCAGCGGTGAAGCTGATGCTCAGTTCGAGGGAGCTCTTTGAGTCCATGTCTGATCTTCCTTCCTTCTTTGAAGTCTCATATATGAGACATTCTTTAAGTTCACTAATAATCTGAGACATGTTTGGTCTTCCTGCTGAAGAAGGGTTCACACATGACATAGCTAGCTCAAGAGCCTTCCAAACTGAATTTAGGTCATAGTCTCCATTCATGCTTGGATCCATAATGCTCTCAATATCTCCTCTGGTAAGCATGAGCCCCACCCATTCTGCTATCTGAGGCTTTTCGCGAGTTTGCTGAATCACAGGTTGATTTGTGATCATCTCCAACAATACAATTCCTAAACTGTATACATCACTTTTCTCGGTCAACCAATTCGTTCGATAATATCTGCAAAAGTAAACCACACATTACCTACTCCAGCCAATGAAGAATATATACATTTTAATGTGTAAAAATAAAAATTTTCTTACTCTGGGTCAAGATATCCTGGAGTACCAGCAACATTTGTAGATACATGAGTTTCAACTCCTATTGGAAAAGATCTAGAAAGTCCAAAATCAGCTAGCTTCCCTTGGAGGTGCTCGTCCAGAAGTATGTTAGTCGTCTTAACATCTCTGTGAATCATTGGGGGCTCGCATCCAGTATGTAAATACTCTAATCCTGTTGTATCAAATTCCATTCACTTTTTTACTTAGAACACGAAATGCATATAACAATTAAGACTTTGAATATGATCCAATAAGTGAATAACGATTCATTAATTATATATGGTTTGGAATAATAACAAGAAGTCAAAAGAATCTACATGGAAGGATTCTGAACTTAGTGTATACCTTGTGCTGTCTCCGTAACGATTCTAAGTCTGCTTGCCCAATTCAAAGCAACACCATCTGATACTCCTATATTTTGAAATGACATCAGTCCTATATATTTCTTTCTTTAGCTTATCAAATGATCATTCTTTTCTTATTTAAAATATTGTTGAATACATAGTTACCTGAAAGATGTTGTTTTAAATCCCCTTTGGCTGCAAATTCATAAACGAGGGCCAGGTGGTCTTCTTCATTACAGTATCCAACAAGACTTACTAGATTTGTGTGGTGAACTCTCAGAAGCAGCTCTACCTGATCAACCATGTGGAAGTATAAATTATGAGATCTTGGTTTGTAACAAAAATCATGCTTTGCAGAAAAAAAAAAAATATATATATGCTTTCTTCAAAAAGTTTTCTGAAGGTAGCACCTCTGCCTTAAATTGCTTATAGCCTTGTGTTGATGAATGTGAAAGCACTTTAACAGCTACTTGATCGATATCATTCAAAAAGCCATGATATACAACTCCAAACCCTCCTTCTCCAATAACTCTTTCAAAGTTATTTGTCATTGCTTCGACCTCCAAATATGTAAACTTTCTCTTCTTGGTTAAAATTGTTGACTTAGTAATTGATGATCTAGGATGAATTACTGTATTGGGAAAGGTAGACATACATAATAGTTAATTTTTTTATATATTAGTATGCATGTGATTGTTGATTCTCATGTAAATACCTTTTGACGTCTTTTTCTTTTTGTAAACAAAAATGAGAAGAAGCACAGCTACAATAAAGACTACAGACGTAACTGACGCAACAACAGGTACAACGAAATTTGTATTGTTTTTGTTGCATTTATCAGCCTCACAGATCTCTGAGTTTCCTTGAAGACTGCATAGCAAAAGTCTTATTAAAATGTATTTAAATACACGAGATGGGATGGAGACTCATGAAGAAAACCTTACTTTAGAATTGGTCCATTCTTTGCTCTAAGGGATAGAGGGATCAGACCTTTAAGTTTGTTCCGACTTAAGTTTCTATCAAGGCAGATAAGAAAATAGAAAATGTAACCAAATAATCCACATGTTATAAAATAATATGGAGCACATAACTTTCAAAACAATTTACATGGTCGACAGTGACTTCATGTTGGCCAGAAACTCAGGCACTCCTCCGGATAAACTGTTGTTTGATAAATCCCTAGCGTCCGTTATAGTTACAAGACATCAAAGTAAGTTATTTGATTATTTAATGAGAACAAAATTATATAGCTATATAAGATATGAAGAAAACATATTTCGCATCAGTAACCAAAAATAAAACAAGGCCAAGTTGTAGAAGATACCCTATGCAGTAATATATACATTTGGGAATTTAATGCCAGTATTGCATGATACACGACTACATGTTCTGAATAATGTTTAGTTTTTAACAATAGTTTCATATGTATCTTTGTGGACACAATGATGGTTAGATAAGCAGAGCATGCATGGGAATTTATATATATAATTAAAAAGTAAAGAAACTTACAGTTTCTGTAGATGGGTCAGTTCTTGGAAGACAGGGTTTATAGTCCCTCTTAATCCGCGCCCTGATAAGTCTCTGTTTACATGAGCAGAAGGTATTTCAACTAGACTTTAAGTTACACTGACATGTGTTTCAGGTGCAGGCTGTGTTGGAGAGAGTGATCTTACAAGGAAATGATTTTCGGGGGACTTGAATTATTTGAATAGCTACTACACTCTACACCTTGCCATCTCCATTGTTCAGGGAGACAAGGATCTCCTTGCCAGCTGATTATCTTCAATTGATATGCAGCTTGAATATTCTTCATAGCAGCAACTGGCCCACAGGTTAAAAAGCCAAAAAAAATATGAATGTTTCTTACTTCCCCCGGGATTTGCTCTTTGTTCCACTAATTTCCATTTTATTTTGGAACTGATAATGATGACGGCTTTATTGTTCTCATATGTTTAGACCAAATCTCACTTTTGGATTGACTAAGGGGTGTTATTGGTTCTTGATTTTTAAAGAGGTATAATTTTTAAAGATTTAAATATTATTTCATCTTGAATTCATATATATATATATATATATATATATATATATTAAAGTCATTAGTTATTAATTAATTCAATATATTAAAATTTTATTTTCACACATTAAAAATGATGCGTTACTGAAATTAATGACTTCATAAATTCATTCAAAATCTTGTATTATTGGATTAATTTTTTAAACTAATTTTCAGCTTATATTAAACTACAGTATAATGTTATTGTTTGATTGATTTAAAAAATTTTGTTCATGTGAAGCAATAAAAAATCAAAATAGTAGATGATAGTGTGATAATCTCAAAGTTATTTTTATCTAAACTTTTACATTATTCTAAAAGTGAAGAGAGCAGTAAAATTAATGAAAATGTACAAAATATATTTAGAAAGACTCAGAAAATCTATAAGAATATGTGAAATGTTTTAACAACTTTTTAAGCATTCATTAAACTCTGTAATAACTGTAATTATTACAGTCTTAACTTAATCACTATAGAATAATTGTAACTGTTTACTGTTTAGGTTAACTTGTACTGTGATACCTTGATATGATGATTATACATATAATGGGAATCAATAGATTGTTAAGTTTTATGGCTTCTAACTCAAAATCAATTGACAATGAGTATAATGACTCATATACTTTATATATTAATCATAATAAGTATCTGATGTAAGACATTTATCTCTAATACGTCTTTTCGAGATGATGATTCTTTTACACCAAGGATCTCGGTATTTTTGGGTAAGAATCGGTGGACCAACTATTGGATCAGACCAATTATGGATCCTGATGGATATGTGCTCTGATACCATGTTAAGATCTATGAACTTCCAACTCAAAACCAATTGGCAATGAGTGGAATGCTTCGTATAATTTATATATTAGTCATAATCTCTTCCATCATCCGATGTCTCGATATTTATTCCTCATGTTCTAAAAATCCTCGTCTAACTCTGATTACATCCCGCCTAGTCACTAGGCTCACCTTCGCCGCCTCGATTAATGATTAATCTCTCGAAAAACTCAGTCAACCGATTACTCCCCACCTAATCCGATTAATCCCTGCCTAATCCGATTAATCTCTGCATAATCTGATTATTTTCTGCATAATCATCTATAATCCAATTATTTTTAAATTTTCAAGTATATTTTTTTTTTTGTTATTCAGACATTTATATTAAGAGTTTATGATATTTTATAATAAATTATATTAAAATTATAAATAAAAATCATAAAATAAATTATTAATACTATATTTTCATGTATTTACTATAATTTTTAAAATAATATTATTTAAAAGTTTAATATAATGAATAAATATGTTTTAAAAATATTAAAATAATCTAAAACTAATCCTTGATTAATCCCCGTTTACTCTCCGATTAATCCCCTAGACGTTAGGCCCACCCTCGCCGCCCGACTAGCGCCTAGCGAATTTTATAACAATGTTTATTCCTAATATAGATTAATCTATTATCTATTTTTAGTTTAGATTTGAGATTCCTAACCATTTTGATAGATTTTGTTTTCAGTCAGAATTTTGATAGATTAGAAACAATTTTATTATGAAAAATATACAAAATTCAGTTACTTACCATCGGATGGATCTGTTTCGGCAAATGGAAACTCCATGACGTTGTAAACCTCATAAGCGTTAAGAAGTGGTGGAAGAGTTGACTTCGGTGTCCTCACCAACTCCATGTGGCAGGATCCATCCCCGCATTTGTTTGGTAATGTGTTGAATAAGGTTTCTATCTGTAACTTCTTCGGACTATATGCCGAATTTGTAATGTTACCATCCCATACAATGTCGAATTCCCTTTTATCGTTGGCTCGAAGGTCTTGGATCTCGGCAATGTGAAGATAAATGACAACATCGTCGCCAGGGTTGTCTGTAAATTCGTAAGAGTTAAAGGGTCCATGCGGGCGTTGGGGCGTAGTTGCGGATCTAGCTACAACTTGTGGGAGTTGAAAGGGATTAGAGGAATTCACAGTGAGGGTGGTGTTTATTTCTATCTTTTTCTCAAATCCAAAGTATGAGGAAGACCATTGACGATCGTAGATATCATCAGGGTACCTGAGACATATAATATTTTTGTGCGCCATGAATAAAGTAATCGAAATTTTTACATTGTGAGTGATAGTTATCGTCGTTAAAACTAAATGTAAGTAAAAACCCATTGAATTGCTTTTCGTATAAGAGAATTTATGAGAATTAACATACCGCAAGAGTAAGTCGGTCTTAGAAAATAGCCGATATATGAGTTTCAAGGAGCCTAACTGCGTGGAATAAGCATCATTTCTTAAAGGCCGTAGTTCCAAGGTTGATATGAAAGGTGTTGTTGTTTCTGTCTTGACAAGGCAAATCTGCAAGGAGTTTGACTTTGCCTTGTGAATTATCTCAAAGTCTACTTCGTAGGCCACGTACACAGATGTCCAAAAATAAGGCCCAATATATAAACCAAAACTCGGATATATATTATGACCATCATAATTTCCATATGCGAACCCTGCTCTGATTAGGTAATTGGTGTCTTTTGTGACATTCAAGTCATAGCAGTGTCGTGTTCCATCTGGAAAATATCTCAAAGCATTATACTGTTTGTAGACATACTCATCCGCATTCTTGATTTGACCACTTGTTCCAGTTTGGATGAATTTTTCATCAGATACGAAGTTTAATTTGGTTATTGGTTCGACATATGGAGACTGCTTAAGGGGTAACCCACAATCCAAGCTGATGAATCCTGACAACCATACAAAAAAACACCAAAGGAAGAGTTTGTCCTCCAGATTTAACATAATTTGAACCCTAATTAAGGAAACAATTTAAGGTTTTCAAAAGTTACGTCCTCATTGTTTTGTATCAAAATGAAAAGTAAAACAGCAAAATGTAATTAACGGATTGATATGTAACATTAGAATGCAGATACCTTGTTGATCCTGAGCTTGAACAAGGCATAAAACGATGAAATTGAACAAGATCAGGGACTGTTTTAGTCCATAATGACCGTCCATTTTGGATTCAACACACAAGGGTTCTCACCAAAGTTTAATGCTTGAAGATATCTCTACAAATTTGATGGAGAAACATTTTCCCTTATAAGTCTCCAGAGCTTTGATAGTCACGTGTCGACAAATAGTGCCGGTACTCCTAGATATCTTGATCCTGAGTAAGCACAAAAAGTTAGTTAATCACATCAAACCAAACTACAATTTGTATTCCATTTTGTTCTAAACCTTTGTAGCTCCATTGAGTTACGTTTTTTTATCACACAGCTCTGTTTGTTCTAAACCTTTGTAGCTCCATTGTGTTACATTTTTTATCTAAGCTGACAAAAAAATCACAATCTACCATTTAAATAAATACCACCAAATATTTCATAACATACGCATCAAACAACGTAATTCAACTTTAATCTTACAAGGTATAAGTGAAACTCTAAGTGATAATTGACAGAAAAACTCGTGAAACACACAAATTTTGTAAAATATAATATGAGAAGATAAACTAGCAAGGACACATTTGGTCTTCTTATAATATCCACTAGCGAGCTTTAGGGATCACGTCGGTATAAATATCTACGCTGAATTCTATAGAACTTTTTGATTCTCTGTCTCCACCCTCTCATATTCGAGAGCTTTCAGATATGAGACACTCTTTTAGATCATTAGCAACCCGAGACATGTTTGGTCTTCTTTTGGAAGAAGGACTCACACATGACATTGCTATTTCAATGGCCTTCCAGACAGAACCTTTGTCATAATTTTGATGGAGGTTTGGATCCATAATATTCCTAAGATCTCCTTTTGTTATCATGAAACTGATCCATTCTACTAAGTGAGGCTTTTTACGAGACTGTTGAATAATAGGACGGGTTGTTATGATCTCCAACAGTACAATTCCGAAACTGTATATATCACTCTTTTCTGTCAGCCAATTTGTTTGATAATACCTACAAAATAAATTATTTGTGATTAATTGAGTATCAAAAGTGATGGTGATTTGTATAGTAACATTTGAAGTAATACTCACTCAGGGTCAAGATATCCAGGAGTGCCAGCAATAACAGTTGACACATATGAATCATTTCTGTCGGGGAAAGATCTCGAAAGCCCAAAATCGGCTAATTTGGCTTGGAAATGTTGATTCAATAGTATGTTCGTAGTTTTGATATCTCTATGAACCATTGGTGGTTTACATCCAGTGTGTAAATACTCCAATCCTATGTAATAAATTTAACGTTAATAATATAAATGAAGTTATGGGCCAAATTTCATATTCTCCTTTGTCGAGGTCAGAGTTTCTGTAAATTTTCCCTTCAGAAAATTGTAACTCCTCCCAAAGGATAATTTCCATTGCGTGATAAGAGCATTCTCATCAAAGTGTTTATAGATAATATCTCATAATAAAAATAATGAAAAATATAAAAAGGAAGAAGAGAGAC
Organism: Nasturtium officinale; assembly: GCA_963854855.1. Classification (NCBI taxonomy): domain Eukaryota; kingdom Viridiplantae; phylum Streptophyta; class Magnoliopsida; order Brassicales; family Brassicaceae; genus Nasturtium; species Nasturtium officinale. The sequence continues at coordinate 5,325,052 of OY978511.1, read as the reverse complement.
ATATATAAGTATATAACCAAGAATCGGTTTTCAGTTAAATGAGAAACTTTCATAACATGTGTCATTTGTTAGTGATCTATTTTTTATTTTTTATTTAAAATTTAATAATAGTAATAAAATATGCATGAGGTATTTATGTGAGATACAAGATACTCTTCCAGTAAGAAAGTTATAAAAGCATCATTATCAATGAGAGATACCATCTAGATTTTTTACATATATAAGAATAATATTTTTGGTATAATGTAATTAATAATTAAATTTTAAATAGAAAAAGGAATATCAACCAATTAATAAGAGACATGCAGCCATATATTTCTCATAAGAGGTTTTCCATGGAGAAACCAATTCATACCTCTCTCTTTCCTTTCTATTACTTTTATAGGTTTGAGAAAATATATTCGTACCCACCGTATATCCGGATTTAGATCCAAAAGCGGATATTCGAATAAAATAGATATAAATATGAATAAAAATTTGAAATTGTTTTAGAATAGATATTTTGAAGCCCAAAAGAGAAAAAAAAATTATGTTTTGAACCTTCAAAAGTTAGCCTATATTTCTTCATTTAAACTAAAATCTATTTTTATATCCTAATATTTTTTAATTCTCATTTTGTAATTATTATAATATTACTTGATTAATTAAGCGGTTAGATATATCGAGCGGATATCCAATTTTTCTTAAAGATGTCCAGAATTTATGGATACGATTACGGATAGTGAAATTGTGGATATGACAGATATAGATATCCTAAAATAATACCGATATTCTCATATGTAATAGGCCTAGTGAGAGACTCCATTAAATACTATTAATGGACGTATTATAAGGTTAAATTTGTGGTAAACTGAACTAATAGCTATTGAAAGTCGTAATTGTTAACTAAAGAATTGTCTACGTTTAATGAATAAATTTGAGCTTACCTGTAGCTGCATCCACAGCTATTTTAAGCCTACTCTCCCAACTCAGGAAGAATCCACCACGCTTTCCTGTATCAATCAGACAAAAAAAATTCATCTCTCAAAATAAACTAATTTAGTCATCATAGTTAATTATATTTTAACAGATTATAATGAAAATGTGCTATTACCTAACAGATGCTGCTTTAAGTCTCCATTTGGCATGTACTCGTAGACGAGTGCCAAGTGGTCCCCCTCATCACAATATCCAACAAGACTGACCAAATTAATATGGTGAACTCTCATAAGCAGTTCCACCTAAGCGATATATCAATCATCAGCTAATACTCTTTAATTAAACATATGAAGTGCATATATACACAAATTTTTACGAGATCGCTAGAAAAAGAGTACCTCTGCCATGAAATGCTTATAGCCTTGAGATGATGATTGAGAGAGTAATTTAACAGCTACTTGTTGTGTACCATTAGCAAAACCATGATAAACAACTCCAAACCCTCCTTCACTTAAAGCTCTTGCAAAATTATTTGTCATTTCTTGAACCTCCATATATGTAAACCAACATCCACTACAGGCATAGTTGGTGGTGGTGGTGGAGCGTGTAGATCTGCACGGTAAAATATTTGAGTATCTACTAATACGGAAATATTTTTCTAATGATTAAAGACTCGAGACTTACCAGCTGAAGGCACCTTCTTCTTTCGAAAAACAAAAATAAGAGCTATGACTACCACTATACCAAGCAGAGACGCAGCTGATGCAGTAACCGGTAGCAAGAATTTCTTCTCTTTTGGATTGCATGAACTAACTGATCTACACAAATTTGGGTTTCCTTCAAGTCTAGTAAGAACATGAGAAATAGAGGTTGTTAATGAACAAGCCAATCGAAGACCATACCTTGTGATAAGTTATATAATCGACGCAAACTTCCTTAAATCTATTTTTTTTTTAAATTCAACCAAATTTTTTTCTTTTTTTTTGGGTCAAACGAGGAAACACATGATTTCTTTTATTCAAAAAAATATCTCAAAAAAAAAATTGAATATTTATAAATGCGTAATCTGAGCAGAAAAAAAAAAGATTCTTACATTAAGACAAGTTGTCCTTCTTTTTGTCTATCAAGAAGAGCTTGAGGAACTGAACCATTGAGATTGTTCCCACTTAAGTTTCTGTTGAGACGACCATGACCATTATATTCATATGTAATATATGCACATACGCAAATCCAACGCAAAGCTCATGGTAAAATAATGTCTCTAGCTTCTGATTTCTCGAAAGCTTACATTAAAGATAACGATTTCATGCTGGCAAGAAAACTAGGTACTGATCCAGTTAAGTTGTTATTAGATAAGTCCCTGCGGTCGCAGAAATATAGAAGATGAAATATATGTCCTTTCCAACGAATTCATACGTGGTTTATATTTAATTATCGGAAATAAGGATACTTACAATTCCTGTAATTGCGTCAGATTCTGTATAAATGGAACTATACTCCCCCTTAATCCACTTTCTGTTAATTTTCTGGTTAAATAAAAAAAATTCGTGGATGGCCTTACGAATATACATTAGTTTTCAAAATCAGAGAATGTGTTTGTGAATAGTCTTACAAAGAAACGATTCTTGGTGGAGTGAAGACATTTGCGTAGGCACAAGTCAGATTTTCCCAGGAAAATTCTTGAGGGAGACATGGATCTCCTTGCCAACTGATGTTACTCAGTCCATAAGCAGCTTTGATTTTCTTGATAGCGTCAACTGACACAAACGTTTGAGAATGTAAAAACAATATTATTATATATGGAAATATATATATATATATATAAGCTCATTTGCTGTGGTTATTGAACGTTAAGGCGAGGTACCATCAGTTAGGCTTGTTTCCAACTCTGGGATTTCAATAACAGTGTAAACCTCAAAAGCGTTGATGAGAGGTGGAAGAGTTGATTTACGAGTTCTTACAAGCTGTAAATTGCAACCTCCTGAATCACATTGCATCGGCGCATCACTGTATACTGTACTTAGCTCTAACTTGCGTGGACTAAAGCCTGAACGATTAAAGTTTCCGCTGAAGATAATGTCGAATTCCCTCGTTTCATTGGCCGCAAGAGTTTCTATCTCAGCAAAATGAAGATACATGTACATTTTTGCATTATAGGGCCTAGGTACCCAAGAGATGATCAGTGGCTCGCTAGCATTTTTAGGCGTGGCAGCAGTTTTGAGCACAGTTTTTGGCACCTCATATATATCTGAGTTGTTTATATTGAGACTGGTCGCTATCATAGTATATAAAGGATCGTTGTACCATGTAAACCAAACCCGATCACGGACGTCATCTGCATACCTGCAAGTAAATTGTATTAGCCAAAAGGATTCAAGCTAATAAACCCTACTCATATATCTCTATACTAATATATATAAAATAATTTTTTTAAAATTACATTAAATGTCATAAATTGTTCAATCTATCATCTGTCGGCATATTTGTATCTATTACATTCATAAACAAATAATCATTAATTCAAATAAAACCAAACAAATTTCATAATCATAATATACATACATATATATATATATATATTAATCCTTAAACATAATGCATAAATTAATCAAATTATAATATTATCCCACGTAATGTCGGGACCAAATAAATATATCAATTTAGAAAGATATTAATTTATCAATAAATTATTAATTTATAGAGAGTTTTTCCAAATTTCAAAAAAAATATTATATAAAAATTAGGACATGAAGAGAGTATTTCATTTTTAATGCATTTACGCATTAAAAATAATCATTGCATATATAATTTTTAATATTTTTGATGCAATTTGAGAAAATAATATCATATATTATTGACATTTTAAGAAAATATAAACAAACTCCAACAAAATTATAAATTTGCTAATAAATAAACAATATTAGAATCATATTTCACTAAAATATAATAGATATATATGGTTATTAATTTATGTTTTAAATGGATCATATATTTACATATAGAATTCAAAAAAAATTATCTTATTATCTTATCAAATGTTAATTATTACACCGGGCCAAATCGAAGCTGTGATATGACAGTTTATTAATTTATAAAATTTATTAATTTACAGTATTTATATTGTATCTAGTATAAAACGAAAATTATAATGTCTAATTGAGTACACCCATCCCCTCCTATACATAAAAGAGTGAATCGTTTTTATCTAATTAAAACATATAATACAATATATTTTAATGTTAATTTATTTTTAAAAAGAAATGAATATTTATTTTATCGAAAAAAATCTTCTCAACATTTTTTCACCTCTTTCAAAAAAATTTAATTAAATAAATAAAAGTACAATTACTAGACAAAATATCTTACTATATAAAGTTTAGACATTTCGTGAAAGATAGTTAATATGACATGTCACCTTTTGACACAGCATTTAAACGACACCTTGAAATTTGTTACTTCTCATCACACAATTGAATATAAGACCATTTAAAATAAAATAAAATAACCTTATTTGCAGTGTAGAACTGTTAAAATACTCCCTGAGTATCATTGTCAATGAACCAGATTGGGTAACATAAGTATCATTTCTCAGTGGCCGCATTTCTATTGCTGAAATTAGTGGAACTGTTGTTCCTGTTTTAACAAGACAGATATTCAAAGTATTTGACTTAACTTTGTGTATTATATCCTGTCTTGTGCCAACTTTACTTTTCACCAGATCTATAGTTATCCACTTACTGGAACCAAGATAGATATCGAAGATTGGATAAATTTCTAAACCATCATAATTTCCATATACAAATATAAGCGAGATGAGATAATAAGTGCCACGCTTGACATCGAGACTATAACAGTTACGTTTTCCTTCCGGAAAGTATCTCATAGTCATATATCGTTTATAAAATCCTCTGTGTGCTTCGTCCTCGACTGCTTTACCAGTTTTTCCTGTCTGGATGAAATTGGAATCCGATGTGAATGTTAAACCATTATAATTGTCAGTGTAAGAAGGTTCATTAGACCCGCAATCCAAACTGATGAACCCTGTAATCAACATGAAATGAATAGACAGATATTATGAAATATATATATATATATATACACATATATATAGGAGATTTTCACAATGTCACCACCACCAAGTTTTTTTCTTTTATTTTAGATAAGTGTTACTAACACTCTTTTTTTTTAAATAAGTTTTTGAGCAATGAATGTGTTTTATGTCTATTTAATCCCAAGAATATTTTTATTGGTTATGTTTTATAAGTGTTTTATTTTTATTAATATTAAAAAATTTTAAAACACTTTACTTTTTTAGATCTAAATTGTGAAACACAAAATTTACACTATTTCAAGACATTTTCATCTTTTTCTTCTCTTATTGTTATTACAATTAAAGATTATTTTTCTTTTGAATAATGGACATGCTCTAACAAAGTGATTATAAGATAAAGAAGTATGGTTAATTTGTATTAATGAGGACCGTTAACTGAGAAATGATCCGAGGGATGATATGGAGAGAGAAAAGTGTTTCTCGATTGATCATGAATCATGATCGGATAGATGTCTCCTATTAAAAGAGAAATTTATTTATCTCTATTTTTCATTCCTTTCTTTTTATGTTTCTCTCTCTTTTTATAATTATCTCACATGTAGTACATAGAAAAGTTTTACCAAGACAATATTAATTTTTTTTTGAAACTAACATCCATTTTATAACCATATATATATATGATTTCCACATGATAATGAACATATCTAGATAAATATGTAGAATGACATAAGACTATGATGATAAAGTGTGAGTTTGATATTAGCAAAAAAATTAGATGCTACTTGATGAATTACTCACTTGTTTACTTGTTGAATTCGGTTCGAGTGGATAAAGAAAAGAATGATGATTTAGTGTGGTTGTTGTTCATTTTTTATACCCTAAACCCTATCCTACATCCTAAACCATATATTCTAAATATTAAACTCTCATCCATAAAGCCTAGATCATAAACCATAAATCTTAAATTCTAAATTCTAAACCATAAATAGTGATCCCTAAACTAAGTTTCCTGAGATATTAACAGCTATTTGATGATATTATGGATTGGTTTACAAACCTTTGATGGTCTTAAGAATAATGAATTTAAGAAAAAATTAATCCCCACAATTCCCTGTATAGTTACATGATGCAATGGAGGCCCTTACTCCAAACTCTTTAAACTCTAGAATGCCAACTAAACAAAATATCCAAGAAAAAACTATTTGCTTGTTTGGGACAACAAACAATGATCCTAGAATTATAATATAGATAAATGGATAGTTTTCAAGAACTTATTTATTGAATAATTCATCTATATGGTCCATGGAAAATGGTCAGGAACTAATAAGTGAGAGCTTTTGTCCAACCCAGATCAAAGGTGATAGATAACTATGTAAGAAAAAACAACTTTTAAACTCTCATGAATGCCATCTAAATAAAACATCCAAAAAATTATTTGCTTGTTTTAGACAACAAACAATGATCATAAACTTATAATAAAAACAAATAGATAGTTATCAAGAACTTATTTTATAATTTACTTCATCCATATGGTCAATAAAATATGGTCACGAACTTATCCTTCAGCGAGTGAGAGCTTTTGTCCAACTCAAATCAAATATGATAGATGCTAGGATTTCAATTGAATAAGAATCTAAGATGATTTGTTTTTAACATAAAAAAGTCAAACCCAGATAAAAAGATAAAAGGAGTAAATATTTTGGATGCAAGTTTCGATAATGACCACATGGCGTAACCATCTGGATATCGAAACATTAAAAAGTGATCTAGAGTGAGATTTTCCCTTTAAACTATTACACCGGTGAGCAAAGATTTAAACTTATGTGTGTTTATAATTGTTGTTACAACAGTATATAACAAGAAAATTGATATTAAATTGTGATTATATAGGGTATTTGTTCAGGTTCTTAACGCGTGTGACATAACGAAGCAAAATTTTGTCCTTACACAAAAGCGTTATACTCGATAAAAAAATTATTTGGATTAATCAAGTTATTTCTGCTTAATAATTTAATTTGTAACGCATAGACACGTTATCAGATATGTATACTCAAAACCATTTATGCTTAGTAACTAAAAACATTATGATGGCTAAGATTAAATGTGGATTTTCTTTTGTCAATTAAGCTTTAAAATATATTTAAAAAAACCACTCGCCCTCTTTTCTTTCTTTCTCTCTTATAATTACTAACATCATTAATCTTTATTATAGTGTCTAATTAAAGTTTACAAGTTTTTACATATCCAAAAAGTGATATTTTGATAATTTTCAAATATTTTCATAATTATTTATTTATTTATAGTTATTATTAGATTTTAGGAGTTTTAAGGTTTTCAAATTTTATTATAAATAGTTTTCTACACTTATTGCATTATGAAGATTAGTGATGAATTGATTAATTAAAATTTTTTAATAAGATTTTGATAAACCATTGTGAAAAGTATGCACAAATCCAAGAGATTTTGTGATAGCACTGAGAGGAGAACTCTCAAACTTTAGTTATCCGGTATACTAAAAAATCATCGGATCTTTAATTCTATCTTTACAAGTTTCCGCTACATCAGTTGGTATCAGAATCGTGTTTGTCATGACACCTCTGGATTTCAAAGATAAAAGTTCAATCCAAAATTTCAAGTTCCTTCAAGCATTTGATAAATATCAGATTCAACAAAGTAAGAAATATGATATTCATGAGGAAGAAATAGAAGATCCAATATGAGAAGAATTTGTACAGGATGAGATATGTGTCAATTTCATCCATGATACATATTGTTCAAATTTTGGGTTAGATTTGATCCGTGAAAAATGTGTGTGCGAAGATCTTAAAATATCTATTTGAAGCAAATCTCGTGCATATTCAAATTATATTTGAAGATGGATTTCTGAATATTTGTGTGATGCCATATATTCGAGGTCAAATCTTTCTTGGTCAGGAAGACCTGATATAACACAGACACAAGATTCAAGGACAATTTTTTCTTATTCGGCGAGAACTGATACAGCGTGATATTTGGATAATTTCCAAATATCTTCATAATAATTTTTTTATTTAATTATAGTTAATATTAGATTTTTAGAAGTTTTACGGTTTTCAACTTTTATTATAAATATTCTTCTAGACTTATAGTATTATGAAGGTTATTGATAAATTGATTAATTGAAAAACTTTAAAGAGGTTTTGATAAATTGCTGTGAAGAGTATTCACAAATCCAAAGTTTTTGCGAAAGCCGTAAGAAGAAGACTCTTAAACCCTAATTATCCGGTATTTTGAAGAATCAACGGATCTTTAGTTCTACCCCTATAAGCTTCTGTTTCAAGTAAAGAAAGTAAATGTAAACAATGAAATCTAGATAAATTTTTGAAATAAATGTATTGTTTTCAATGTTAATTACGTATTAACATCATTGGCTTAGATTATTAATTATGAAAATATAAATCATATATTAGATTTTAGAATTTCTATAATACCATAAAAGAAAAGCTTAACGAGTGAAAATGTATGAGCTAGAATTTGGGTGTCCAAATAGTTTTAAGACAACCTTCATCTATTTCATACCGTTCGGATATATACGTACTTATATTTTTCGTATATATTTGGTATGATGTAATTTTCTGATTTTAACAGTGCATGCAATATATATCCAAAGAAAAATGTTCATAAATATATATTATGAGGATATGTTATCTTGTTAATGAGAATATACTTATATGTTAAAAGTAGAATATACTTATATGTTAATGAGAATATATAATGAGTATTATACTTGGTACCAAAAGTATAATATTCCCTATATATATAGTTAAAGGAACCAATAAAGAGCTGATATGTTATTACCTTCTTGTGTCTGGGCTCCAACAGTAAGGGCAAAGGTTCCAATCATGGTCAACAGAAGAAGACTCTCCATGTTCTCTCAATATCAGTTTCTGGTATCTATGGAAATCAAGAGCAAAACAAAGATTTGTTGCTTAGTGAAAACTGAAAACTGCGAACGATATATGTAAAGGAAAAATACTTCATGCTTATGTTGGAAGGAATAATTAATTAAAAGAAAGTCAACTCTAGCAAGACAATTATAGAATTAATAATGTATAAATTTCACTGATACATTGCAATATGAAACCGTGAAAAACCAATCCATCTGGTGTTTTATCTAGTATTTAATGTCCAGGAGAATCGTCATGTGTAGGAATATTTCCTCCATGTATGTGTGTTAGTTAATGCCAGTAGACTGTAAATCTAACTTGGTCTCTGCAAATGCTTGCTTGAGCAACTCTTCATTTAGAGGAGTAGTGAGTTAATTAATGTCCAGTAGACAATATTAAAAACTAAGCAAATGAAAATGAAATGAAAACATTTGTATTGGTAGATACATCCCAATTTTGAAGATTATAATTTTTGTTCTGAAGTTCATGTATTTATAAAAAATACACAAACTCGTGTTTTATATTATAATTAGAGTTTTAGGTTTTTCTTTCACATTATCTTTCATATTACGTTGGAAAAGAGCTTAGAGAGATTTAGGGCATAATCTTGTACCATGTAGAAAATATTTTGAATATGTTTATTTGAATGAGTTCTTAAAACTCATGCGTCTAAAGATAATAGTAGACGAATTGATTTTTTCATTAACGAATTTATAGTTGAGGAGTTTTTTCATTAAAACAATAGTTGAGAGGTTTTATTACTAAAAACCCAATAAATTATATCTATTTTAACCATGTTTGTCTCTTTTTGTTTTAGAGATTCTTATTAGGGACATGTAATGAATTTTGAATTGATTGGTTATGATTCAAATTTGATAATTCTTCACTTAGATTTAACTAAAGTTAGATTTAGTTTGATCTTCTATGATCTTGATCCTAGATTATTAAATTGGTACAAAAGTGTGATTTAGAACCGGTCCAAAACTAGGGTGAAAATAAATAATTGTGAAGAAATTTGGATTAAATAATTTTTGAACAAATAAAATTTGTGTTTAATGCATGTTAAGACTTTAATATTCGCAAAAAAAAAAAAAAATTCTTATTATTTGTGCATATGTTTATTTTATCATTGTGTTTGAATTCTAAAATTTGTTATTAATTCAATTATAATGATTTCCCTGAAAGTGAAGTTTTTCTTGTTTGATAACAAAACAATTTATTAATTTATCTTAATTGCTATTTAAATTTATTTCATAATTGTTTAGCTGAATTTAAAACTAAAAAATCTATTGTGAATTTGTTTCTTAAATAGTACCATGATTTCTTAATTTTAAAAAACTAAATCTAAGAGTTAATTTGAGCATATCATCTGTCACTCATATGACCTATTGAATGCATGGTTTGGAGTGATAAGTATTAAGATGACAAATCAAATATTATTCAAACATGAATTTTAAAAAAATCTTAGAAAATCAAAATTTACTATATTATTGATTTAAAAATGTAAAATATAATAAAATGTGATTGGAAACATTTAAGTTAGTATATTTGATGTGACTTGAATAGTTTTAGATGTTATTTTAAAGAATTTCTTTGTTAAAAATAGAAAACATATAAATAATAAGTCTCATGGTTTTAAGTTATATTTCACGTAATATTATATTAATAAAATACAAATTTGAATCATATTAAAGGAAGTGTGACGTAATCAATATCCAAATTTGAAAAAAAATAATTCAGTTTAATCAAGTTATTTAGTTAAACTATATATTAAACTGGATAATTATAAATGACGACAGCCAAAATAATGAGAAACATCTTATTTAAAATATTTTATTAATATATTATAAAAGAATCAAAATGTTAGAAAGCTGTAAAATGGTATATTTGATGAAGAATTTGGAGTGAATTGAATTTAACGAGTTTTGAGATGATTTTGATGAACTTTGACGTACTAAATTTTTATATTAAAATTCTCTGAAATTTTATATTAAATCTTGATATTTAGATTTTTGTTTTTAATCAAAAATCTCTAAAATCTCATCTCAAATATTCAAATCTAATTTTATAATAATTTAACTTAAATTCTTCTAAATATTCAGTTCAATACACAATCTCACTTAGCTGGCCTCCAAATTTGAAAGTGCTTGCTAGGTTTAATCAAGTTCTTTAGTTGAACCATATTTTTAACCTAATAATATGAATATTATTAGACATATTTTAACTTAGTAAAATATAAAGTATTAGAAATAAGTAAATATTTAGATTATTCAGTTATATGGTGTATCCAGTTAAAGTTGATGTTATTTTTTAATTTTTTTTTAAAAAAGTTAATGTTATTATGACTGCAATTGTGTGAGAGCTAATCTACCAAAACTTGCACAATATATTAGTCCGATTTGAAGCATGTTAAATGGATGGGTTACCTTTTTAGTGTTTATATAATATAAGGAAATTATCCAATATTGATAGGATAATATGCAATTGCTTATAAATATAAGTATGCTATCAATATTGACTCATTCTCTTATTTCACAAAATCATACCATAGATTAAGATTAAAACAATCGATTTTCTTAGTAGAACTAAATATCAAATACGAATCTAGTGATAAATTAACTGGTCAACTCATGCAAGGAAGTTAACGAAAAAAATGTTTACAAATTTTTTTAATACAAATAATTAGCTATACCTAAGATATACATTAAAGGAATAGTGCCTAAGAAGGAGTCAATTCAGGCAAAAATAAATAAATAAATAAATAAACAAAAAACCGATGAAAATTTGCGTTTAATCCATTAACATATGTACTTAGTCAATGGTTGGCATATGAATATTTCCAGATTCATCTATTACCTTATAATTCATTCCAGGCTTTTTTCCTATGGATTTCAAGAAAGTACAAAGAAAGTAAGAAACACAAAAAATTCTTGTAGAGAAACAATTCCTTTTGATAAACAAAATTCACACATATTATCCAAAAAAGAAAACATGCTTGCAAAATATCAATAAGGTACGTGATTAAAGTGCGAAAATTCTTTCATTTAAACGTTACATTTGACCTTAGGTGCCAGTATCTCTCAAGGTACGTGAGTAATCCATTCATTAAATATAAACGAAATGTAGGGTATGCATGTCACTAGGATGATTGATATCTTAGTTTATTTTCAATTATACCAAGAATTTTACATATAATATTAGCTAGGGTTATTAATGTGAAAGACAACTAAATATAGAAGATTCATCTAGTTGTTGTGAAATAGAAGACATTGTCGGAATTGTCATATATAGTTATGGAGCTTTGACATTAGATCAACTTGGCAGGCTTTGTATTGTTTTAAAAAAAAAATAGCATCAGCCATCAGATGCTATGATTTTTTTTTCACTTTTTTACACTTTTGTTAGATGAGACGTGCTGGGAGAAGTAACATGAACAAATTAGTTCGAGAATATTTCACACCAACATGGAGATGTATATTTTACGATTTTCAAGTATTTCTTTCTAAAGAAAAATGAAAATTCCTTCCTTATTGAAAAAATATCACATAAACCGATGGTCATATCCTTGGTATACTATTGGAATTGGCTAAAATTGATGGATTTCCGAAAGATTGCTCATTTGGTTAAAGAGAATTTGTACGATGGAATTACAACTAATTCGATGACTGGTAAAGTCATCCTAAAACCGTAATAAACGGTTCGTCCGAAATCTGTCGTACATTATTTTTGACGAATTTCCAATATATATTTGACAAAACAATTCAATGAATTTTCAACTCAACATGGGAGCAATTTATGGCATATATATATATATTCATAGTATTTAAAATTAAAGTACTAATCTTTATTGATTCATATTCGAATAAATTAAAATTAAATTTGGTTAATTAAACTGCTTAAAATTCATATTAAAATAAGAAAATCTACAAGTTATCAAATTAAACTTAAATTAATTTACAATACATAAAAGGTATTGAACGTTAAAATAATTTCTAAAAATTCATAAAACTTTAAGAAATCCATATAATTTTTTTAAAATGATATAAGCTACAATTCTAGAATCTAACAAAGGACAATCCAAATCTCAACTATTTCATTCCAAATCATAAATTTAACATTAAAACCCCTATATCTAATACTACAAAAATATAAATCTAACGTTGTAAATCCTAAATCCAATTTTCTAAATCCTATATATATATATGTCTATTAATCTAAGCTTTTAAAGGATAGAAACTTAAATGTTGTTTTTGGAAGAGTACGGAGAAAAGAGGAGGTTTAGAGTATCAATTAACATATTACACGTTAATACTTTCCCACGAATTTGTAATGGATAGTTTTTTCCGTTGGAATTTCGACTGATCCGATTATCGGTAAAGCCGTTATAAACGGTTCGTTGGACAAACGCATAAAAACTTCACAAAATTTCATAAAACAATAAAAACAAAAAAATTGGGTATCCATACCATCCACAAAGAATCATTGCATATTGATATTTTTTAACCTTATACCTTGAGTTTCGAATTACTAAAGTTGACTATACCAATATAACGTGGTCATGTTTCGAGAGTGCATGATATATTCTATAAATTAAGAAAGTAATGCTTAAAGAACTTATCATTTTCGGATCCGTATCATGATAACTTACAAGAACGAGTAATTTGGGCCGGGAGAAAACTTATGTGATCAGCTTTTAACCCGGTTCACTAATTCGTAAGAGAAATTGATGTGGTCAGCTTTTAAACAACTCTTTTCAGTTCGCTAAATTATCTAGAATTTGTGACAAGGTAATCAATCAAGTTTTACACACACACATCAAGAGCCGGCTGATCGATGATTCGAACGTACACTGTTTTGTTTTCCATCTGATTTCAAAATAGAGGATCCGAACAAAACATAAACGTTATTACTTATAAACTGAAGCCTTTACACACACACACAGCAAGAGCACTTAGATGTAAACAAAAGATATAGGATCAAACATAGATGCGAAAGGACAAAAGATTTGCACACATGCATGCAGATCATATCAAGGGCAATTAACGTTTTGACCAGGACCACCATAGAAGAAATGAACCCCAAAGGCAGTTCCACCATTTCCTTCTATAACATTGTAACAGTTACCATTATCAGCTGACGAGAAAAGTCCCGCTGGTTCTCTAAGAGTGTTTAACCCATCGACTACCATAATATTCTTGATATAGCTTGCTTTCCTATACCCTTCGTCTGCGAAATGCCCGCTTCCCATATCAGTTGTTGTGTGTTTCACACCTAAATCCGTGTAGATTTCACCTCCCCATTCAACTGTCGTAGCTCCATCTCCTAGAGAATCGAACAGCGAGCCAGGCCAATAACCTATAATGTCCTTGTCATTTATCTGTAGCCACCAGTTTCCTGTTTTTTGGTCCTGATGATTGCAAAATATCCATTTCGAATATGTGAAAGGGTAACTTAGAAAGCAAAATGTGTTTAGTAAATTACCTCGAATAATAAGCAAGGACAGATCCACTCAGAGTCAGAGAGGAATGGGTCATTAGCATTTAGTTTAAACAAGTACAAAGCTATATATTGTAGTTACTAAAAGCCTCATCAAATGCAACTAGTATGTATTTTATCTTATTTTATTCTCTTTGTTAGTTCTCAATATGCAGAAACCTCAATTTGCACCAAAAAAAAAAAGAATATTTCTCTTACAATAATATATCATATACCGAATAAAAAAATTAGAAGTTTTCTTTATTTACCTTCCATACAAGTATGTTGAGATCTGCTTGAGCTCCGTTGTATTGGGACACGGTAGTAAAAGATGCACCTACAGAGTATTTAGTGTTCGTCTGAACAAAACCACTGCAGAGATTGTAGCATCCCGTCGTTTGGTATCCGTCGCTCTAATATACGTATGAATTTAAGTAAAGAAGGAAACTCAATATAAAAAAAACAATATAACATATTTGAATACATATTTTTGCTAGTGTTCTGGTGATAGTGGTAATAAACTAATAACTAATATGTGTGTTTTAAGATTGAATACAAATCTAGTGAACCCTCTACATTTTTCAAATGATTAGATTTCAATATGTTGAAATAGGAACTTACCGTCCAGTAAACAAATAATCTCGGATTATTATCCTGATAAATTTTTGGATAAACCTATGCGAAAAATAATAGTAAAGTTAATTAAGAGGTTTTGCATGTATATATGTGAACAAGATGTTGTTAACTGTTAAGGATGGAAAAACAAAGAAGTACGAAACCTGCCAACCAACTTCAATAGTGTTAAGAGTAGGGCCATCTCCTGACGAGAGCCAAGTTTGAGCTAAGCTGAACTCGTTGGGATCTTCCAATTCTGGTTTCCAGATATTTATTGAGGCTTTTGTCCCGTACAACTTTACATTCTGCACGCCCATGTACGCGTACTAAACCAACTCCAAAAAAGGAAAACAACTGTTATTATGACTGGAACCATCTATATATATATATATTTGGAATTCTATTCGTTCTGATTGTTTTTATTCGATAAAACTTTAGTTTTTGTAAAGAAAAACCATAAAAACAAATTATAAACATATTTCGAGAAACTTTCAGGTTTTTCCAATTTTCAGGTTTTTCCTTTAAAATATTATTTTAGTAGATTGAACATTTGGTCGAATTTCCATATTTAACATATATAGCACCGGATACAAATCATGTCAATTCAAAGTTTTCAAATAGAAAGGAAGCAGTAGCCGAAATAAAATAATCAAAAATATTCATTTCACGGGTCAGAGTGATTTACATTTAGAGTGTCTTCATAAATTATGATTTTAATTTTAATTATTTTTTTAAAAAAATAACCAATAAAAAGTAACACATAGAGATATAGAGATATAGTATCTTAACCAAGATTTTTACACTTAGGAAAGATATTATCTCTTTTTCTCTCTTATAATGTCTTAAATATATATTATAAATATCTAGGTATACTATACACCAAAGGAGAATAATTCAAATAAGGGCAATGCATAAACGGCGTACCTCATGGCGAAATTCTGGATCAGGTGATGTAACTTCAGGAAAGCTTGGAGGAGTTTTTTTCCCAAAATCCTCGACGGATTTTGCTAGTAAGATATCTTCTCTTTTTGTTCTTCTTATAGGAACAGTGTTTTGAGGGCATTGCCCATTCTTTTGCCATATTTGAGTTACACCATTTGCCTTTTTTTGGGTTTCCACAGTATAGCCATCTGGGATAAAACTTGGTCTCATCTACATGTGAATACTTCCCGTTACAGCGATTCAACATGATCATGCATTATATATGCATGCATGCATGCATGTACGAACAAAAGAGACACTATAAATATTAATGAATTTAAACCTGGATGGTGTGGTTTTTAAGCAAAGGATGATCAAAAGCTGGTTGGATATTTATTGGAACACAATCTATTATGTCTCCGTCGTCACTCTGTAAGAAAGATAATTAATCTGTAAAATATCTGTCCACGAATATTTATAGCAATAATTATGCAGTGGTCTAAGATACCTTAATAGATTTAAGAGCAGGCTTGTTGAGCTGCTTCAAAATTCTTTGTACTTTGATTTCCTGGTGATCAGAGAACTCTTTTCCATAGATGCAAGGAGAGACTAACACCGCCATCACCATCAGAGCAGCCGCTAAACCGGACATTCCGATCATGGTTAATTATCACAAAACCTTTAGATACTTCTCTTTGGAATATAGTTTTTTTATATCATCTACTCTTTGGAATTTATAGGAGAAATTATCTCATAGTTTCTATAAATTAAAAATTAGCGCTTAAAAATCTTATCAACTTGTAATAAATTCGTAAGTGGTTACAGTAACAATACCATGTAAATCATGAAAATTGACCCATGCAAAACCATTTGCTATTTTGTCTATTTGCTAGCTAGAAGTAGTCGTCAATAATGATGTCTTTATAACACTGTCGAATCATAGAAATAAATTTATTAAAAGGTTGCCACAAATAGTTTCTAAGGAAAAAAAATAACTAGTTTTAACTTGCAATTATTATTAGTTCTTTGGAGAAGAAAATAGACTTGATCTACTCTCGTGGACAATGAGGACGGCGACACGGTCCACCATAGAAAAAGTAAGCTCTGAAATGTTCTAAAATATACGATACACTACACACGGCTGAGCACCGTGAGATATCGCCATACATACAACCATTTATATAAAAAGAATACAGTGGATTACTTTTTATAAAAATTAACTATTTTGTAAAATTTAGTCAAGATATGTTTATATATATATTTATAGTTCAATAAATAAATAATATTTAAGTAATAATAATGATAAGTAATTAAATACTATAACATATTATTATAGTATATGAATATTAAATATTTAAAATTCTTATTTTAACAAAAATGATTGTGATTATCGAATACCAGTTTATAGAAGTAAATGTGTCAAGAACATATTGATGAATTAATCATCCGTATTTTATAATAGTAAAGTCTTCAGTATTTCTATTTCGTACGTTACATATAATATTAATCTGTCATTGTACATAACATCTAACTACACTTGCTGAATGATTCTCATATGACATTCTTTCGTAAAATCCAACTTCTCCATAATTTAATAATATATTATATTGAAAATCCATGTAAAAGGGATGAGAAGCCAAATTTCTTTGCAATTTTTGTAATCTATGTTGTATTAAAATATTTCGGCTGCCGTAGAAAAATCGCACAGTAATTCTTTATTTCATTAGTGAATGGTAATTCATAGTGTTGTTTTTTTAATCATAACCTACCGCATGAATTTTCATTTCTTTTTTTTTGGTTTTAATGTTACTATACAAAATAACACCAAAATATTTAAAAAAAAAAATCATTTTACTATCACCATCATATCGAGAGCTGTAGCTTTTCTAAATAGTTTAGCTACAATTCAAATTTTGTTAACACGTATAATACATTTCTATTTTCTTAATATACTTTATTTTGAAAACAAAGAATCACTACACAATAGTTTATTCATACTAACTTTTTTTCGTCAATTGCTTCTCTTAGTCAATAACTGACAGCAAATATGGTCTAATTTATTACAAACATAATATCGAAATTGAACATAAGATTGTTGCATCAGGGTCATTTTTAATCATAACTAAACAAGAGGCACTGCGAAAATTAAATAAATATCACCAAGTATTTAATCACATACACATCAAACAACGAAAATTCAACTTCAATCTCACACGATATAACTGAAAGTCTTAGTGATCATTGGCAGAAAAATCTTGAAATCACAAATTTTAAAAATACTATATGGGGAGATAAACCAGCAACTGCACTTGCAAGGACATACATATATGGGAAGCTAGCGAGCTTTAGGGATCACGTCGGTATAAATATCCACGCTGAACTCCATGGAACTTTTTGATTCTTTATCTCCACCCTCTCCTATCCGAGAGCTTTCAGATTTGAGACACTCTTTTAGAGAGTTAGCAACCTGAGACATGTTTGGTCTTCTTGTGGAAGAAGGACTCACGCATGACATTGCTGTCTCAATGGCCTTCCAGACAGACCCAATGTGATAATTTTGGTGGAGGTTTGGATCCATAATATTCCTTAAATCTCCTTTTGTTATCATGAAGCTGATCCATTCTACTAAATGAGGCTTTTCACGAGATTGTTGAATTATAGGGCGGTTTGTAATGATCTCCAACAAGACAATTCCGAAACTATATATGTCACTCTTTTCTGTCAGCCAATTTGTTTGATAATACCTGCATAACATAAAATATTTTTTAGTTAATTATTAAGTATCCAAAAGGGCAGTAATTTTGGTATTAATATTTTAAGTAATATTTACTCGGGATCAAGATATCCAAGAGTGCCAGCAACAACAGTTGACACATATGATTCATTTCCTTCTGGAAAAGATCTTGAAAGCCCAAAATCTGCTAATTTTGCTTGTAAATGTTGATCCAGTAATATATTAGTAGTTTTGATATCTCTATGAACCATTGGTGGTTTGCATCCAGTGTGTAAATACTCCAATCCTGTGTAATACATTTATCGTCAATATTGCTTTTTTAAAAACAATCAAGTTATCGGCCAAATTCAAATTTAAAACTCATAATCTCTTTTGTTGGGTCAGCCTTTTTAGAAATTTCATAAGAAAATAAAAACTCTTTCTAAATAGTTCCAACTCAGAAATTCAAACTCCTCTGTCTTTTTTAAAGGGTCTCACACCACATTGTCTTATAAGAGATACTTACTTTAAACCTAAGAAGCACGAAAACTAAATTCTTAAAAACTCTAATTTAGAAATTAGATAGAAACGTGTTTCACCCATTTATTAAACATCAGTATGTTTTTTTGGAAAATGAAGTGTTTCATATATTTCTTAGAGGATTAATTTCCATTGAGTTATATGCTAACATAAGGTTCCTTTCCAATTGACTCGAGGCAGAATTAATACAACCTTTTTTGTTTTATTTTTTGAGTAAACTGAACTAATACCATTCAAAGTCATAGTTCTTAACTCTAAAATTGTCCAAGTTTAATGAATAAATTAGAGCTTACCCAAGGCTGCATCCACAGCTATTTTTAGCCTTCTCTCCCAGCTCAAGAAGAATCCGCCACGCTTACCTGTAACAATCAAACAAAATTTTCATATCTCTCAAGATGTGATCTTTATTTCAATTTAAACTAGGCATCATATACTTAAATTTAACCGATTATAAATAAATATATGCTATTACCTGACAATTGCTGCTTTAAGTCTCCATTTGGCATGTACTCGTAGATGAGTGCTAAGTGGTCTCTTTCATCACAATACCCAACAAGACTGACTAAATTTATATGGTGAACTCTCATAAGCAGTTCCACCTTAACAATTATCCATAATTAGCTAATATTCTTAAAGACAGGAATAACATATACACATCCATTAGATTTGGAGATCACAGGGGAAAAAAGAGTACCTCTGCCTTGAAATGCTTATAGCCTTGAGATGATGATTGAGAAAGCAACTTCACAGCTACTTGTTGGGTATCATTAACAAAGCCATGATAAACGACTCCAAAACCACCTTCACCGAGAGTTCTTTCAAATTTATTTGTCATTTCTTCAACCTCAGCATATGTAAATCTAATCTTTTTCGATACAATTGATGATTCTGACTTATTATTGTGCCCAATATTCACTACGGGGATACATGGCGTTGGTGGAGCGTGTATATCTACACTATAACATATTTGGTTGTAAAAAATAAAAAAATATGAAAAAACATTTAAAACATATTTGGTTGTACAACTTTAATTATTGATATGTAACAATTCTAATGATTTATGACTTGACACGTACCTGAAGGCACCTTCTTTTTTCGGAAAACAAAAATAAGAGCCACGACCAGCACTATAACAAGCAGCGAGGCAGCTGATGCAATAGCCGGTACCAAGAATTTCTTTTTCTCTTTTGGATTGCAGGAGCTAGATTTGCACAAATCTGGATTTCCATCAAGTCTACAAGAAACAAGCGATATTGAAGTTGTTAGGTTTCCTTGGGACCAGTCGTTGATAATATCACGTAAACGTTTAAGGCATAAATCATCCCAATCAAGTGGATGGTGGTCTAGTGGTCTTGACAGTTTAGTCTTGGAAAATGTTGTATAAGAGATAGTACCGTACTTCTATATGATTAATAAATGCATACCATGAGTGAATAAAAAAATAATCTTACTTTAACACAAGTCCTTCTTTTTCTCTGTCAAGAAGAGCTTGAGGAACTGAACCAGTGAGATTATTCCAACTTAAGTTTCTGTAGAGACGAATACGACCATTAAATACACACAATTCCAAAGAAAAGGAAAAACAGGGTTAAAGTGTTCATTCTGATTTCTAGAAAGCTTACATTAAGGATAACGATTTCATATTGGCAAGGAAGGTAGGCACTTGTCCTGTCAAGCTGTTATTTGATAAGTCTCTGCGGTTACATGCACATACACAAAAAGATTGGATTACAAATTGTGTCTGAGAAAATCATTCTTGGTTTAGTTAATCAACAGTAGAGATACTTACAGTTCTTGTAATTGCGTCAAATTTTGTAAACCTATGGCTATGCTTCCATTTAATCCATTTTTCGACAAATTTCTAATTATACAAAGCACAAAAACACATACAAAATCTTTAGATATATTTTTAAAAAAAATAGACTATATATGTTTGTGAATATGCTTACAAGGAAATGATTCTTGGAGGAGTAGACACATCTGCGTAAATGCATCTAATATTTTCCCACGAAAACTCTCGAGGGAGACACGGATCTCCTTGCCAAGTGATTCCACTCAGTCGATATGTATCTTTGATGTTCTTGATAGCGTCCACTGACACAAATATTAAAGAATATAAGATTCAAGATCTTATGATAAAACAAAAAATTACTTTCTTGTAATTATTGAAAGTTTATGTGAGACGTACCATCGCTAGGGCTTGTTTCCAGTTTTGAGAATTCAATAACACTGTAAGCCTCAAGAGCGTTGATCATAGGTGGAAGAGTTGAATTCGGAGTTTTTACTAGCTGTAAATAGCAACCTTCTGAACCACATTTCATTGGTGCTTCTGTGTATAATGTAAATACCTTTAACTTGGGTGGACTAAAACCTGAATGATTAAAGTTTCCTCTCAAAATAATGTCAAATTCCCTCGTCTGGTTGGTTCCAAGGGTTTGAATCTCTGCGAAGTGCATGTACAAGTACACTTCAGCATTTGTGGGTGTAGGATCCCATGTAATGATCAGAGGTGCACTCGCGTTTTTAGGCGTGGCAGAACTTTGGAGTACAGTTTGTGGTATCTCATATGAATTTGAATTGTTTATATTGAGATTGGTTGTTATCTGCGACTGTGAAGAGCCCAAAAATGGAGACCAAATACGATCATGGACATCTTCAGAAAACCTGCAGTAAATTTTATACAAACAAGATAAGTGAACCTCATAGAGTACGAATAATAGAATACGATCATTAGTCATTTACATGTTTGAAGACGAATGACAAGGAACATAATTAATCGCTAAATTATTATCTTTCACATAAAATAAATAAATAAAGTTTTCCGTAAATATTAAAAAAGTCATAACTTGTAAAGTTTCTTAAAGAGTTTGAGAAACTTCTTAAAAAAAAATTGAAATTTTGAAAGTTTTCAGACACTTGTGTTTGTTTTGAATAGCTTTCATTCCCTTACATGCACTCATGCAGTTCATTTAGAATAAATTTTTGCGTGATTTGTTTTTGTTTTCAATTTTTTTTGCGTGATGGCTTGTAAAAACATTTTTTCAGTTCTAATTCAGATTAGTTATAAAGTAAACTCTGATTAAAAGATGTTTTTTATTCAGAATAATATCTAGAACAAGATTTTTGAACCAAAAAGATTAAATGGGAGAAAAGATTATCATTTAAAAAAGTTATATACCAGAATCCTCATATTCAAAATAGATAGATCTTGGCCTGTCATCTCATTACTAATATGTATAGAATCTCATAAATCTCCTCATGAAAGTTGATCATTTACCAAACAAACAAAAAAACACTAGTGAAAGGTTTGGTTTTATAATTTGAAGGAAACAATATATAATTGTAACATCTAAATACTAACAAAAGCAATTGAGCAAAATATTGAAAGCATATTATAACTGACAACTCAAATTGAATACGTCAAATGGAGTTGTGACTTACCTTACAGAGTCATTGGAATTGCTAAAAAATATCCGGAAAGACATCATCAGGGAACCAGATTGTGTAACATAAGTATTATCTCTCAATGGCCGTATTTCTATGGCTGAAATTAGTGGCAATGTATCTCCTGTCTTAACAAGACAAATATCCAAAGTGTTTGACCTAGCTTTGTGTATGATCTCTTCTCTTATCCCATTTGTTTCTCCTTTCAAATCTATTTTTGTCCACTTATTCGGACCAAGATAGATGTCGAAATTTGGGTCACGATTAAGACCATCATAATTTCCATATACAAAGCTTACCACGATGAGATAGCTCGTGCCACGGTTGACATCGAGACTATAACAGTTACGTTTTCCTTCTGGAAAGTATCTGAGAGTCAGATATTGTCTTGATAATATTAAGTTAAGATCTTTATTGACTCTATCAATTTTTCCTGTCTGGATGAAATTGGAATCCGATGTGAATTTTAACCCATTAAATGAATCATCGTAAGGAGATTCACCAATAGGTAAACCACAATCCAAACTGATGAATCCTGTTCAAAAATATAAAAAGAAATTAATGGGAAAGTCAATGAATATTCTTGTTGATGTATATAGCCATAAAAGAGATGATAGACTATTACCTTCTTGATTCTGGGCTCCAACTATAACGTAAAAGGTTCCAATCATGGCCAACAAAATATGACTCTTCATCTTTCCGGCTTCTATGGAAATCAAAAACAAACCAAAGACTTGCTTAGAGAAAACTGCCAAACATAATGTAAATGAGAAATACCTCATGTATACATTGGAAGGAATTATACAAAAGTCCACTTCGGATAAAAAAATAAATAAAGAATTCATTGAAACATTCTAGAATAAGATCGTTGAATTATTCTATCTGGAGTTGACTCTAGTAGTATATCTGTGTATGTTCAGGAGACTTATGTGTAGGAATATTTCCTCCACGATTAGTTCGGTATATCTTCATTTAGTGGTCATCAGCAAACAAAATAAATAAATGCAAAGATATGACAAGGTGTCTTTTCATGGCTTACTATTTCGTTCGGACCCGGTACTTAAAACTGATTTAGCAGATATGAAAAAAAAAAATTATCAAACATTATTCGCGTTATATATAAATCTTGTTTTCTCATGGCATATGCCATCCAGTACCATATGTTTTTGAAAGTAATATGTTGTGCAATTCACCATACGTCTTTTTGAAACTGTCCAAAAGAATTACACAACCTACATTATATTATAACAGAATGACAGATTCAATTCAATATCACATCAATAGCAATATTCGGTTTAGTAAAACTCCAACAAGGGTGTATTGATTTTGACGAACTAGCAAGCTTTAGGGATCACCGCATGCTGAATTCCACAGAACTCTTTGAGTTTACTTCTCCACCCGAATTTTCCGCTATAATACACCCTTTAAGAACTTGAACAATTTGGGCCATGCTTGGTCTTCTTGCTGAAAAGAGATTCACTCATGACATTGGTAGCTTTCTAGACAGAACCAAGGTCATAACATCCATGGAATTATCATATACATAGTAGCTATCGAGATTTAACTTAAGATCAACTTGCCATTTTTACATTGATTTAAACAAAGATAACATCACGTAGTTTTGATTTAATAATATTCACCACTTCACACAAGTTAGACTAAATGTATATAATTTTTGTAAGATGAGGTCAGAGTTGCTGGAAGAGTATAACATAGATTAGTTCAAGAATTTTCTACACCAACATGTAGATTTATATACTTTATTAACTTTAAAATATTTCTTTTCGTATTGGAAAACCAACTCTCATATACTTCATATCATCTCTCAAAATTATAAGTTTGTATGATAACTTGAAAATGGAATATCATCGCAAACTGATACTAGTGTTAACCCTCGTGATTGTATTATTGGAGATTGTATTATTGGAATTGTATACAGCTTTAGGATTGTATTATTGGAGATCATCACAAGTCATCCTGTGATTCAGCAAACTCGTGAAAAAAACACATATAGCAGCATGGGTTGGATACATGCTTACTAAGACAGATATTGAAAATATTGTGGGTCCAAGACTCAATAGAGATTATGATCCTACTTCTCTAAGGACGGTTCTTGAGATATCAATGTCATGTGTGAATCCTTCTTCAGAAAAAGACCAAACATGTCTCAAGTTACTAATAACCTAAAGGAGTGTCTAACATTAGAAAACTTAAGGCGAGGAGGATGACAAGACATGGGCTCAAGAAGTTCCGTTGAAATGAGCACAAGCTTTTCAACCGAAGTTAGCCCCAATGCGCGATAACTTATGCAAAAAAATCCCATGATCATTAAAGATTTTGAATTTTCCATGACTGTTTGGTTTTGGTTTTAATTTGGTTCTGGTGGGTGTTAAGTTTTGGAATAATGGGTTTCCAAAACGGGTGATTGTTAGTGGAAGCCCAAAAATATTTGGACTAAAGAATTGAAGTCTTTATGTTGTCATTATAATACTGTCATATTGACATATATGCTTACTTTATAAATAACAGGTGAATACTAATTAGAAAATCCTAACAAAGGGAGATAGTTTTATTATAGAATATGTGATTTGTGATCTTTTTATTTTGAGAAGATTTTTTCTATTGATAAATTTAATTTATCATCATACATATTTGTTTTAGGGAATTTAGCTAGAATATTACTAGGCGTGACAATTAACATGGCTTTGAAGAGACAGCAAATATTATAATTTAAATAAAATTTGATTTAGAGTTTTTAATCAGTACTGTGGATGTTGAAGAGAAAGGATCAGAAATATATATATATATATATATATATATAAATAAACTCATTTTCAATCTTTTATTGTGAATCCTACATTTTCATATCTACAACAATTTTATTTTTCCCCCCTAAAAGATATATGCATGTTAAAACCTTGGTAACGAAAGCTGGCATTTCGTCTGCCTATTGGTTCGTGTTTCAAAAACCGGGTTAAAAAGCTACGCAGGACTGCCTCCAGTACCTCTGTCTATGTCTTATTATTCCAATTCACATAATAATGATAGAATAATTTATAAAAAGAAGAAGAAAATATCAGCTTATTCAAATCGGGTTTGGCAGCCTAGAGAAACTGTAACAGTTTATAATTATTTTCTAAGGTCTTTTTTTTATAAAGTATTTTTTCGAAGGTCTTTTCTTGATCCTCTAAAATGAGAACGAGAAAAGACGGAAACTCCTCTGTATAATTTACTCTATGTAAAAATTATACTTTACATTAAATTCATAGATATAATGCTATTTAAATTAAACACATATTGGATACTTGAATGTTTCAAAAATAAATAATAATAATAAATAAACACATTAATAGTTTTTTACATTTGTTTCACATGGTTCATTCCCTCATATCATATATTCGTCTTCCGGTTATTATCAAGATATTTGCATTGGTACATTGGACCAACAATTTATAATTCATAATCACAAAAGAAAATGTAAGAAAGACGACTAGATCACGACACATTACAAACTATATTTTCTTAGTAAAATTTGAATATTGCAGGTCCATTGGATAGTAATGTCATGTGACTGCTAAATAGACCAACATCGATATCACATATTGTTTCTCGAATATGAAGTTTTTGCCTACTCACATGCGATTTTGCTTAGGCTTATCGTCTCACCCTTTCACGTCGGATCCACTATGAGTAGCGCAAAATCACAAATATGAAGACGATATACTTAGTACTTACGGTGATCATATTAGTTACTTAGCCATTCGAAATATATATTATACGGGTCCAATATATTAAAAGAGAATTAATGAGAGTAACTTTATTTCTAGAAAAAATTATGTGTGGGAACACGTTGAAAAATGCTTGGTTCTGTTTATAGCAACGTATCCTGCATATTAAATGGCTTGCTACCATAAAACCAACACAAAAGTTGAATATATTTGTTTCTTATCATATATACTATTGAGTTATACGTCATAACCAAAATGTACCATATGAGAAAGTACTATTCGCACTGTTAGCTTTTGATGGCCCCAAAAACTGTCAACTTAGGCTATCAAAATTTACTAAAGAAATCTCGGAGCCAGATTAATAGAATGTCTTAAGAGTCTGGTATATATGTAAACAATAGGTTAGAAGATTTCAAAAATAAGTTAGAAGAGTTTGTAAGTATCTTAACCATCATGAACTACCAGAGCCTTACGAATATTTAAAACAAGCTTATTAAACAAAGCATTTAAAAATTAATACAATAAACGACCCTGATCTCTTACATGGCGAAATATAGTTTCATAAGGTAGGGACTACCGCATTGAATTCGTAAACCTCTACGAAGATAGCTTCATGGTTGGACACACGGCTACATGCCAATGGTACACGTTGTTACTTAAATAAATTTGCAAGACTTCGGATTTAAGAGTTATGGAGATGATCATATATCCACATGGGAGGTTGGATATCTTGAGGAGTGGCAAGTGTTTTCATATTTAGGTTCTAGTTGCACCCTCAAAAAAGAAAACATTTGGGTTCTCTTTCATTTACATATTAGTTCAAAATGTTTGTTGTCTTTGTCAAAACACGCTTTTTATGTTCCAATTTCTCGCAAACCTTAAGAAACCGCTAGAGACTAAACATATGAACGTTTAAAATGTTTATCAGAGTCTAAATCAGTTTGGATATTCTAGGTGCTAATATATATAATTTAATATAATATTGTAAATTAGCATATGACCCATGAATAACTAATAACAATAATTACAACTCTAAATGATGATTGATAACAGCCGCTTAGAGCCGTCAATATCCATCTAATGTCTCCTATAACAACTTAAATCAGCTTAATAACAAAACGGACTAATCTTAACATTTAGAAGATGTATAACGCTTTTTAACGGTCGTTTAAATTGGTTTTTATAACATTAATTTTATGATAGAATCATGTGATTTTCCAAACTAAAGAGCCACCAGTAACCAGACAAAGATATTGCTATTATTTGACGCGTGCGGCTCGAGATTTCATCTTTTCTTTAATTTGTCTTTATATTTCAAGAACCATTAAATTATTGACATTAGTTTGTTTTAAGGTGGTCGAGCTTATTAGTAATTTTAATTTCAGTTTAGCAGATTCGCCGGTGTAGATGCTCCGATGATTACGGTAATCAAATGGGTCCCACATTTTTAGGTAATCTCTTTTGTTAGTCATAATTCTAGATAGTATATTGATAAGTGTAGTCCTACTCCTACCAAACCACACATGTTTTATTTGTACTTATATGTCACAATTAAATTGTATTACCTAAGAAATGAGAGAAAAATAAACTTCATAAAATTTCTCATTTCATGTTGCTTTACAATGTACATACTCATGTGCATAATAGAATATCAGACAGTAAACATCATCATCATATATTTTTTTTTTTTTTGTTAATAAACACCATCATATATTCATATTAATAGACTGGTTTAGCTCTTTTATCTCAAGCTCATGAGTATTTGAAGTATTACTTGTTTGTTTTGCTATAATTGCATACCCTAATAAAAAAATCTAATTTATGTTTCGATCTTTCTTTAATCGATAATTGAGATGACTTGTGCTTCCAAGTAACATAAGTAACCTTTATTAAATGAAGTCTGTTACGTACGGATAATCTAGTGTCTTGCAACAAAGGGGAAATCATGCTTAAGAAAGGAATTAATGTGATACTAAAACAATAATTCTTTCTTTGGTTTTAATTTAAAATACTATAACAACTTCATTATGCTAATGTATAATTTTTAGTTGAGATGTATCGGGAGTTTTATTTATCAGTATATCATATAGAAAACTCGTATTTAATATACAAGCCGTGAACAGTACAAAATATATCATCATAATTACGTATATGTATAGTAGTTTATGTGTTTCGAAATGCACTGGTGCTATTTCATATTCAGGTATAACTTACGTCTATAAGATTTGAAAAATATGAGACAATAATATAAAACTAAAAATTAATTTATTTTTGTATATAACTATTGATTCTAGGTAGAGCTTTTATATTTTTACATAAATGATCTAAATACTAAGGAAATCTTATTTAGTTGCAACATTATATCATCACAAATAAACACCATAATTATATAAAACTGGAAACTAATTAAAATGTTATTACAATTTTATAACAAAAAAAAAAATCTATTCGAAGTTTTTAAAATGTGATATTAATGAAGAATGCTAAATTGCTAAAACGTTAGAATTACAAGTTAAACTAAACGACAAAACTGTCAATGATGGAAGATAAGCTAACGAAACATTATTCTTTCTAAAAACGAAAATTAGTATAGTCATTAGAATAACAAATTCGTATACTATTTTTAAGTGTCAATAGTTATCATCATAGGTCCAAAGCGATAGAAGATTGAGCAATTTTAGAGGGCGAGAATTATTGATAGCAACTAAAGAGTGGTGATCCCAACGCGCTTCAATGGAGCGTGTAAAGATCTGTGTAGAGTTTCACCATCGCTCTACTACTCACGCGTAGATATCTTCCTGCTACACTCGTAGAAGGAAGAGCAAGAGCAAGAGCCAACATTTAACTATTGATTTCTACATATTACTTGTGTACATAAGACATATACAATATACACTTTATTCTACGATTTTGTTTTTTTTGATAAAGTATACTACTACACATACAGACAAAAATCTGCAATTGTATTTCAGAGAATAATACAAATCAAGAAAATAAATAAATTAAATGCTTGAATTAAATGTAATATATATATATATATACACCTCTCCATTCTCTTCCCTACAACACATGAAAACAGTCCAGAAGAGTCTCTTCTTCTTCCTCTGCCTCTTCCCAAAGTCTCTCTCTTATTTTCTCACAATGACAATATTGGGTTTTGTTTTATGTGTTCTTACATTACTGCTTACAACATCTGAAGCTAGAATCCCAGGAGTTTACAATGGAGGAGGTTGGGAAACTGCTCATGCCACTTTCTATGGTGGTTCTGATGCTTCTGGCACCATGGGTATGTATCTCTATCTCTTACACATTCTCATCAAATTAAACCTAAAGTTCCAATCTTTATGTTAATTATATACTACATTGTGAAAATGTTAAAGTCTTCTATTATTGCATCTTCTTGTCTTTTTACTCCTTAAGGTTTCAACATAAACACAAACCCAACTTAAATTTTCAATCTTTATGTTCGTCTTTGCTTTAACGAAACTACTACATTGTCAAATTAAGACTTGTATTATAGTTTTTGATGTTACCCTCCAAAGGTTTTAACTTTTACTCTGTTTGTTTCATTTCAGGAGGTGCTTGTGGTTATGGTAACTTATATAGCCAAGGCTATGGAGTGAACACAGCTGCTCTAAGCACAGCTCTGTTCAACAATGGGTATAGCTGTGGTGCTTGTTTTGAGCTCAAATGCGCGAGTGATCCTAAGTGGTGTCATTCTGGTAGCCCTTCAATCTTCATCACTGCCACCAATTTCTGCCCTCCGAACTTTGCTCAGCCTAGTGACAATGGCGGCTGGTGCAATCCTCCTAGGCCTCACTTCGATCTCGCTATGCCTATGTTCCTCAAAATCGCTGAGTATCGCGCCGGAATTGTCCCTGTCTCTTTCCGCCGGTAAGAAGAGCTGTTTTTATTGGCTAATTCAGTTTAAACCTCTAGGCTTGATTAGATTGGTTTCTTGAATTGGGGTCAACTTGGTATATTAAAACTTTGGGGCGTGAAAGTATACATTTTAGAAGTCTTGGGGTACGGTTGAGAAGTCTTATAAACGAATGGGGTTAATGCCGGTAGAATTAATAGTTTAGGGGTACTAAGCTCAACAATTTAGAAGCTTTACGTCTACAGATTCTGAATAACTTAGGTAAATGCGGTTAGAAATCAAAGTTTAGGGTAAGAAACATAACATTTTAGAAGTAAAGTGATGTGGTTGAAAAAGTCTACGTCTTCGATTCTTTGGCGCGAGCCGATGCAGCATTTATGTCGGGTCCCTCGTACGTGACTAATTTACCATTTTATGTAAAATGACGAAACTATCCTTCCAACAATCCCTTTTTAGTTTTTACCTATCAGTACGATCGAAAGTAATAAAACCGGACCCATAATAAAAAGTTATAGTAACAATAATGAATGGTCTCGTTGGTCAACACGCGTTTTCCAACTTTATGTGAACTGACGTAATTACCCTTGTGTTGTTTGTTTTAATTACACAGTGTACCATGCCGAAAGAGAGGTGGAATTAGGCTTACCATCAACGGTTTCCGTTACTTTAACTTGGTTCTGGTCACAAATGTCGCCGGCGCCGGGAACATTGTGCGGCTAGGTGTGAAAGGAACACATACTTCGTGGATGAGCATGAGTAGAAACTGGGGACAAAACTGGCAGTCTAACTCGGTTTTGGTTGGTCAGTCACTTTCGTTTAGAGTCACAGGCAGTGACCGTAGAAGCTCCACGTCATGGAACATAGCTCCGGCGAATTGGCAGTTTGGTCAAACTTTCATGGGAAAGAACTTCAGAGTCTGAAGAAAAGGACAATATCGGCAAATCAATCTATCTATATTATTATGTTATAATTTCCAGCCGAAGGCATTAATATGAGAAATTATATTTATATATTGTTTTTTTTTCAAGACCACTAAAATTCCAATTCTTCTACATCTGATGGTTTTTTTCTTCTTGCTGTGTTCGTTGGGGAGTGTGAAAAATGGAGAGTGGTGTTTTTAGCGTGTGGGGTCTTAAATGTTTAACGAGTTATCTTTTAGGGTAAAATTAGAAGTTTGTTAAAAGTAGAAGGAGCTGTGAAGCAGATGCAAGGAGTTATCAGCCTATTATAGTAAAACTGTAAAAGTAGTAATAGCTGGCTTTGTAATGATTCTTCTTGTAGACATCTATACTGTGATAAATTTATATAATTTTGGGTTTGTTGTGATTTATTATCTTAATTTTCTAAAAAAATCAAATTGTTATTGATGACTTATTTCTTTCAACTTGTTACCATAATTACTTTACAACTAGATGTATTGGAATTTGGAAAATACTTACCACATATTTTATTAGATTAACTTGTCATAAATTAATATTAGTGTTTTAAACTAGATTTATTTTATGTTTTATCATCTTATTTATTATTATTATATATAGTTTATGTTGCATTAATTAAAATTATTTATATGTAATTATATGTGGTGTTATATTTGTTGACAATTTATGCAATAAGTTATATCATAATAAAATTTTACTGTAAAAAATAAGTGGTGCTATGCATATATTTCATTTTATTCGAAATACTATAAATGTTTGATTTATTCTACTGTATCATTTATTATTAATGATTAAAAATTCGATCATAGATTAGTCATGAACCTTCTTAATCCATCTTTATATATTCTAACATGTTTTGACCCGTAATGATCCATTATAAAATTTAGAATATTGGAACATTCTGATGATTTAAAGTTAGTGATAACACATTAATTTTAATTTTTGTCCATAATTAAGAAGAGGGATAAAATGATTTTATTTTTGTGTGGAAAACAATAATTGTGTAAAATATTATTTACATTTTTTAATTATATTAATTTGTTGATTATTATTATTTTATTTTAAATGACTTTATTTAAAAATTTAAAATATATATTGTTTAGATATTCTAATTAAACAATTTCATAATTATTTAGAAGATAATAAATAAAAATAAAAATAATAAGATTTTAAAATAATAAGATTTTAAAATTGAATATCTATATACCAAATTTTGTGCTATTTAGCAGGGAATTACTTAACTAAATAGGAAATTATTATGATTATTAATTAGATTTGAAAAAATTAAAAGATTATCTAATGACATTTGCTGTAATATCCCATGTAAATGTAAGGTTATTTTGTTAACAACAATGCTCAATAATAATATAGAGGTAAAAATAAAGAATTTGTTGATTGGTCATAAATATTTGAGTTATCTAAGGAAAGGGTTGGGTGGATGAGAAAAAAAATGAATTTAGCTAAAACAAGAAGATGATAGTGAAATTTTGTACACAAGCCATGAGATAATTACGGAAAGCATTAATATTTCCTTGTACCAATAGGTCCAATACCATTTGATATATTTATAAATATATTTGGAAATAATATACAGTATCTGTATTGTAAAAATGATCATCATGTTGCCATCATTTCATTTTCATATGTATGTAAATGTAGATAAAGGATAAGGTGGAGTGGGAAAGAAGATAAAGAGAATCACATCAAAGAAGAAGGGTCTCTTGGGGTACTTAACAAGAAGAAAGAAGATGAGATTCGCACATGGGAGGTGGGTTCTTTTTGTTCCCTCCCCTACTCTATCTATAATTTCTTCTTCTCTTCTTTCCAACATCTATAATTTCTTCTTCCATTAACTTTTGGAAAAAAATATTAAATTAAAGATGGGGATTTATAAGACAACCCCATAAATTTGTGCATATTTTGAGGTTAGAGTAAATTTGTGTGTTTTCCAATTGTGAATTGATATTTATAGAATAACACCAATATTTCTTTAGAAGCCAAACAATTTTTATATGTGAAGTTAGGTAGCATGCTTATAACTACATAAACTAACAAAAAAATTGAATTTATAACATGAGCAACAAAACACATGGTCGACCATGGGTTATTATTGTTCAAGTAATAAATTCATATTTTAATTCATGTAGTTTATTTTCAAAATCCAAAAACTCATAAAAATCTAAACTATCGTCACAATTTTTAATTTTTTCAATACCATTAATTAATCTCTCTAATTTTGGCCAAAATTCTTCATGATCTTTTCTTCTCGGCCAAAATTCTTCCTTTTTCAACAAAATAAAATTGGTTTTGACTGATGTTTGAAACCAGCAAACAAAAGCTCATATGTTCTTTAAATTAACGCCAAAATTGTTTGGCTTCTAAAGAAATATTGGTGTTATAAAAACCAAAGGAAGTGTGACGTAATCAATATCCAAATTTGAAAAAAAATAATTCAGTTTAATCAAGTTATTTAGTTAAACTATATATTAAACTGGATAATTATAAATGACGACAGCCAAAATAATGAGAAACATCTTATTTAAAATATTTTATTAATATATTATAAAAGAATCAAAATGTTAGAAAGCTGTAAAATGGTATATTTGATGAAGAATTTGGAGTGAATTGAATTTAACGAGTTTTGAGATGATTTTGATGAACTTTGACGTACTAAATTTTTATATTAAAATTCTCTGAAATTTTATATTAAATCTTGATATTTAGATTTTTGTTTTTAATCAAAAATCTCTAAAATCTCATCTCAAATATTCAAATCTAATTTTATAATAATTTAACTTAAATTCTTCTAAATATTCAGTTCAATACACAATCTCACTTAGCTGGCCTCCAAATTTGAAAGTGCTTGCTAGGTTTAATCAAGTTCTTTAGTTGAACCATATTTTTAACCTAATAATATGAATATTATTAGACATATTTTAACTTAGTAAAATATAAAGTATTAGAAATAAGTAAATATTTAGATTATTCAGTTATATGGTGTATCCAGTTAAAGTTGATGTTATTTTTTAATTTTTTTTTAAAAAAGTTAATGTTATTATGACTGCAATTGTGTGAGAGCTAATCTACCAAAACTTGCACAATATATTAGTCCGATTTGAAGCATGTTAAATGGATGGGTTACCTTTTTAGTGTTTATATAATATAAGGAAATTATCCAATATTGATAGGATAATATGCAATTGCTTATAAATATAAGTATGCTATCAATATTGACTCATTCTCTTATTTCACAAAATCATACCATAGATTAAGATTAAAACAATCGATTTTCTTAGTAGAACTAAATATCAAATACGAATCTAGTGATAAATTAACTGGTCAACTCATGCAAGGAAGTTAACGAAAAAAATGTTTACAAATTTTTTTAATACAAATAATTAGCTATACCTAAGATATACATTAAAGGAATAGTGCCTAAGAAGGAGTCAATTCAGGCAAAAATAAATAAATAAATAAATAAACAAAAAACCGATGAAAATTTGCGTTTAATCCATTAACATATGTACTTAGTCAATGGTTGGCATATGAATATTTCCAGATTCATCTATTACCTTATAATTCATTCCAGGCTTTTTTCCTATGGATTTCAAGAAAGTACAAAGAAAGTAAGAAACACAAAAAATTCTTGTAGAGAAACAATTCCTTTTGATAAACAAAATTCACACATATTATCCAAAAAAGAAAACATGCTTGCAAAATATCAATAAGGTACGTGATTAAAGTGCGAAAATTCTTTCATTTAAACGTTACATTTGACCTTAGGTGCCAGTATCTCTCAAGGTACGTGAGTAATCCATTCATTAAATATAAACGAAATG
Organism: Nasturtium officinale; assembly: GCA_963854855.1. Taxonomy (NCBI): domain Eukaryota; kingdom Viridiplantae; phylum Streptophyta; class Magnoliopsida; order Brassicales; family Brassicaceae; genus Nasturtium; species Nasturtium officinale. The sequence goes on along the minus strand of OY978511.1, from coordinate 5,290,064 downwards.
TAGGGTATGCATGTCACTAGGATGATTGATATCTTAGTTTATTTTCAATTATACCAAGAATTTTACATATAATATTAGCTAGGGTTATTAATGTGAAAGACAACTAAATATAGAAGATTCATCTAGTTGTTGTGAAATAGAAGACATTGTCGGAATTGTCATATATAGTTATGGAGCTTTGACATTAGATCAACTTGGCAGGCTTTGTATTGTTTTAAAAAAAAAATAGCATCAGCCATCAGATGCTATGATTTTTTTTTCACTTTTTTACACTTTTGTTAGATGAGACGTGCTGGGAGAAGTAACATGAACAAATTAGTTCGAGAATATTTCACACCAACATGGAGATGTATATTTTACGATTTTCAAGTATTTCTTTCTAAAGAAAAATGAAAATTCCTTCCTTATTGAAAAAATATCACATAAACCGATGGTCATATCCTTGGTATACTATTGGAATTGGCTAAAATTGATGGATTTCCGAAAGATTGCTCATTTGGTTAAAGAGAATTTGTACGATGGAATTACAACTAATTCGATGACTGGTAAAGTCATCCTAAAACCGTAATAAACGGTTCGTCCGAAATCTGTCGTACATTATTTTTGACGAATTTCCAATATATATTTGACAAAACAATTCAATGAATTTTCAACTCAACATGGGAGCAATTTATGGCATATATATATATATTCATAGTATTTAAAATTAAAGTACTAATCTTTATTGATTCATATTCGAATAAATTAAAATTAAATTTGGTTAATTAAACTGCTTAAAATTCATATTAAAATAAGAAAATCTACAAGTTATCAAATTAAACTTAAATTAATTTACAATACATAAAAGGTATTGAACGTTAAAATAATTTCTAAAAATTCATAAAACTTTAAGAAATCCATATAATTTTTTTAAAATGATATAAGCTACAATTCTAGAATCTAACAAAGGACAATCCAAATCTCAACTATTTCATTCCAAATCATAAATTTAACATTAAAACCCCTATATCTAATACTACAAAAATATAAATCTAACGTTGTAAATCCTAAATCCAATTTTCTAAATCCTATATATATATATGTCTATTAATCTAAGCTTTTAAAGGATAGAAACTTAAATGTTGTTTTTGGAAGAGTACGGAGAAAAGAGGAGGTTTAGAGTATCAATTAACATATTACACGTTAATACTTTCCCACGAATTTGTAATGGATAGTTTTTTCCGTTGGAATTTCGACTGATCCGATTATCGGTAAAGCCGTTATAAACGGTTCGTTGGACAAACGCATAAAAACTTCACAAAATTTCATAAAACAATAAAAACAAAAAAATTGGGTATCCATACCATCCACAAAGAATCATTGCATATTGATATTTTTTAACCTTATACCTTGAGTTTCGAATTACTAAAGTTGACTATACCAATATAACGTGGTCATGTTTCGAGAGTGCATGATATATTCTATAAATTAAGAAAGTAATGCTTAAAGAACTTATCATTTTCGGATCCGTATCATGATAACTTACAAGAACGAGTAATTTGGGCCGGGAGAAAACTTATGTGATCAGCTTTTAACCCGGTTCACTAATTCGTAAGAGAAATTGATGTGGTCAGCTTTTAAACAACTCTTTTCAGTTCGCTAAATTATCTAGAATTTGTGACAAGGTAATCAATCAAGTTTTACACACACACATCAAGAGCCGGCTGATCGATGATTCGAACGTACACTGTTTTGTTTTCCATCTGATTTCAAAATAGAGGATCCGAACAAAACATAAACGTTATTACTTATAAACTGAAGCCTTTACACACACACACAGCAAGAGCACTTAGATGTAAACAAAAGATATAGGATCAAACATAGATGCGAAAGGACAAAAGATTTGCACACATGCATGCAGATCATATCAAGGGCAATTAACGTTTTGACCAGGACCACCATAGAAGAAATGAACCCCAAAGGCAGTTCCACCATTTCCTTCTATAACATTGTAACAGTTACCATTATCAGCTGACGAGAAAAGTCCCGCTGGTTCTCTAAGAGTGTTTAACCCATCGACTACCATAATATTCTTGATATAGCTTGCTTTCCTATACCCTTCGTCTGCGAAATGCCCGCTTCCCATATCAGTTGTTGTGTGTTTCACACCTAAATCCGTGTAGATTTCACCTCCCCATTCAACTGTCGTAGCTCCATCTCCTAGAGAATCGAACAGCGAGCCAGGCCAATAACCTATAATGTCCTTGTCATTTATCTGTAGCCACCAGTTTCCTGTTTTTTGGTCCTGATGATTGCAAAATATCCATTTCGAATATGTGAAAGGGTAACTTAGAAAGCAAAATGTGTTTAGTAAATTACCTCGAATAATAAGCAAGGACAGATCCACTCAGAGTCAGAGAGGAATGGGTCATTAGCATTTAGTTTAAACAAGTACAAAGCTATATATTGTAGTTACTAAAAGCCTCATCAAATGCAACTAGTATGTATTTTATCTTATTTTATTCTCTTTGTTAGTTCTCAATATGCAGAAACCTCAATTTGCACCAAAAAAAAAAAGAATATTTCTCTTACAATAATATATCATATACCGAATAAAAAAATTAGAAGTTTTCTTTATTTACCTTCCATACAAGTATGTTGAGATCTGCTTGAGCTCCGTTGTATTGGGACACGGTAGTAAAAGATGCACCTACAGAGTATTTAGTGTTCGTCTGAACAAAACCACTGCAGAGATTGTAGCATCCCGTCGTTTGGTATCCGTCGCTCTAATATACGTATGAATTTAAGTAAAGAAGGAAACTCAATATAAAAAAAACAATATAACATATTTGAATACATATTTTTGCTAGTGTTCTGGTGATAGTGGTAATAAACTAATAACTAATATGTGTGTTTTAAGATTGAATACAAATCTAGTGAACCCTCTACATTTTTCAAATGATTAGATTTCAATATGTTGAAATAGGAACTTACCGTCCAGTAAACAAATAATCTCGGATTATTATCCTGATAAATTTTTGGATAAACCTATGCGAAAAATAATAGTAAAGTTAATTAAGAGGTTTTGCATGTATATATGTGAACAAGATGTTGTTAACTGTTAAGGATGGAAAAACAAAGAAGTACGAAACCTGCCAACCAACTTCAATAGTGTTAAGAGTAGGGCCATCTCCTGACGAGAGCCAAGTTTGAGCTAAGCTGAACTCGTTGGGATCTTCCAATTCTGGTTTCCAGATATTTATTGAGGCTTTTGTCCCGTACAACTTTACATTCTGCACGCCCATGTACGCGTACTAAACCAACTCCAAAAAAGGAAAACAACTGTTATTATGACTGGAACCATCTATATATATATATATTTGGAATTCTATTCGTTCTGATTGTTTTTATTCGATAAAACTTTAGTTTTTGTAAAGAAAAACCATAAAAACAAATTATAAACATATTTCGAGAAACTTTCAGGTTTTTCCAATTTTCAGGTTTTTCCTTTAAAATATTATTTTAGTAGATTGAACATTTGGTCGAATTTCCATATTTAACATATATAGCACCGGATACAAATCATGTCAATTCAAAGTTTTCAAATAGAAAGGAAGCAGTAGCCGAAATAAAATAATCAAAAATATTCATTTCACGGGTCAGAGTGATTTACATTTAGAGTGTCTTCATAAATTATGATTTTAATTTTAATTATTTTTTTAAAAAAATAACCAATAAAAAGTAACACATAGAGATATAGAGATATAGTATCTTAACCAAGATTTTTACACTTAGGAAAGATATTATCTCTTTTTCTCTCTTATAATGTCTTAAATATATATTATAAATATCTAGGTATACTATACACCAAAGGAGAATAATTCAAATAAGGGCAATGCATAAACGGCGTACCTCATGGCGAAATTCTGGATCAGGTGATGTAACTTCAGGAAAGCTTGGAGGAGTTTTTTTCCCAAAATCCTCGACGGATTTTGCTAGTAAGATATCTTCTCTTTTTGTTCTTCTTATAGGAACAGTGTTTTGAGGGCATTGCCCATTCTTTTGCCATATTTGAGTTACACCATTTGCCTTTTTTTGGGTTTCCACAGTATAGCCATCTGGGATAAAACTTGGTCTCATCTACATGTGAATACTTCCCGTTACAGCGATTCAACATGATCATGCATTATATATGCATGCATGCATGCATGTACGAACAAAAGAGACACTATAAATATTAATGAATTTAAACCTGGATGGTGTGGTTTTTAAGCAAAGGATGATCAAAAGCTGGTTGGATATTTATTGGAACACAATCTATTATGTCTCCGTCGTCACTCTGTAAGAAAGATAATTAATCTGTAAAATATCTGTCCACGAATATTTATAGCAATAATTATGCAGTGGTCTAAGATACCTTAATAGATTTAAGAGCAGGCTTGTTGAGCTGCTTCAAAATTCTTTGTACTTTGATTTCCTGGTGATCAGAGAACTCTTTTCCATAGATGCAAGGAGAGACTAACACCGCCATCACCATCAGAGCAGCCGCTAAACCGGACATTCCGATCATGGTTAATTATCACAAAACCTTTAGATACTTCTCTTTGGAATATAGTTTTTTTATATCATCTACTCTTTGGAATTTATAGGAGAAATTATCTCATAGTTTCTATAAATTAAAAATTAGCGCTTAAAAATCTTATCAACTTGTAATAAATTCGTAAGTGGTTACAGTAACAATACCATGTAAATCATGAAAATTGACCCATGCAAAACCATTTGCTATTTTGTCTATTTGCTAGCTAGAAGTAGTCGTCAATAATGATGTCTTTATAACACTGTCGAATCATAGAAATAAATTTATTAAAAGGTTGCCACAAATAGTTTCTAAGGAAAAAAAATAACTAGTTTTAACTTGCAATTATTATTAGTTCTTTGGAGAAGAAAATAGACTTGATCTACTCTCGTGGACAATGAGGACGGCGACACGGTCCACCATAGAAAAAGTAAGCTCTGAAATGTTCTAAAATATACGATACACTACACACGGCTGAGCACCGTGAGATATCGCCATACATACAACCATTTATATAAAAAGAATACAGTGGATTACTTTTTATAAAAATTAACTATTTTGTAAAATTTAGTCAAGATATGTTTATATATATATTTATAGTTCAATAAATAAATAATATTTAAGTAATAATAATGATAAGTAATTAAATACTATAACATATTATTATAGTATATGAATATTAAATATTTAAAATTCTTATTTTAACAAAAATGATTGTGATTATCGAATACCAGTTTATAGAAGTAAATGTGTCAAGAACATATTGATGAATTAATCATCCGTATTTTATAATAGTAAAGTCTTCAGTATTTCTATTTCGTACGTTACATATAATATTAATCTGTCATTGTACATAACATCTAACTACACTTGCTGAATGATTCTCATATGACATTCTTTCGTAAAATCCAACTTCTCCATAATTTAATAATATATTATATTGAAAATCCATGTAAAAGGGATGAGAAGCCAAATTTCTTTGCAATTTTTGTAATCTATGTTGTATTAAAATATTTCGGCTGCCGTAGAAAAATCGCACAGTAATTCTTTATTTCATTAGTGAATGGTAATTCATAGTGTTGTTTTTTTAATCATAACCTACCGCATGAATTTTCATTTCTTTTTTTTTGGTTTTAATGTTACTATACAAAATAACACCAAAATATTTAAAAAAAAAAATCATTTTACTATCACCATCATATCGAGAGCTGTAGCTTTTCTAAATAGTTTAGCTACAATTCAAATTTTGTTAACACGTATAATACATTTCTATTTTCTTAATATACTTTATTTTGAAAACAAAGAATCACTACACAATAGTTTATTCATACTAACTTTTTTTCGTCAATTGCTTCTCTTAGTCAATAACTGACAGCAAATATGGTCTAATTTATTACAAACATAATATCGAAATTGAACATAAGATTGTTGCATCAGGGTCATTTTTAATCATAACTAAACAAGAGGCACTGCGAAAATTAAATAAATATCACCAAGTATTTAATCACATACACATCAAACAACGAAAATTCAACTTCAATCTCACACGATATAACTGAAAGTCTTAGTGATCATTGGCAGAAAAATCTTGAAATCACAAATTTTAAAAATACTATATGGGGAGATAAACCAGCAACTGCACTTGCAAGGACATACATATATGGGAAGCTAGCGAGCTTTAGGGATCACGTCGGTATAAATATCCACGCTGAACTCCATGGAACTTTTTGATTCTTTATCTCCACCCTCTCCTATCCGAGAGCTTTCAGATTTGAGACACTCTTTTAGAGAGTTAGCAACCTGAGACATGTTTGGTCTTCTTGTGGAAGAAGGACTCACGCATGACATTGCTGTCTCAATGGCCTTCCAGACAGACCCAATGTGATAATTTTGGTGGAGGTTTGGATCCATAATATTCCTTAAATCTCCTTTTGTTATCATGAAGCTGATCCATTCTACTAAATGAGGCTTTTCACGAGATTGTTGAATTATAGGGCGGTTTGTAATGATCTCCAACAAGACAATTCCGAAACTATATATGTCACTCTTTTCTGTCAGCCAATTTGTTTGATAATACCTGCATAACATAAAATATTTTTTAGTTAATTATTAAGTATCCAAAAGGGCAGTAATTTTGGTATTAATATTTTAAGTAATATTTACTCGGGATCAAGATATCCAAGAGTGCCAGCAACAACAGTTGACACATATGATTCATTTCCTTCTGGAAAAGATCTTGAAAGCCCAAAATCTGCTAATTTTGCTTGTAAATGTTGATCCAGTAATATATTAGTAGTTTTGATATCTCTATGAACCATTGGTGGTTTGCATCCAGTGTGTAAATACTCCAATCCTGTGTAATACATTTATCGTCAATATTGCTTTTTTAAAAACAATCAAGTTATCGGCCAAATTCAAATTTAAAACTCATAATCTCTTTTGTTGGGTCAGCCTTTTTAGAAATTTCATAAGAAAATAAAAACTCTTTCTAAATAGTTCCAACTCAGAAATTCAAACTCCTCTGTCTTTTTTAAAGGGTCTCACACCACATTGTCTTATAAGAGATACTTACTTTAAACCTAAGAAGCACGAAAACTAAATTCTTAAAAACTCTAATTTAGAAATTAGATAGAAACGTGTTTCACCCATTTATTAAACATCAGTATGTTTTTTTGGAAAATGAAGTGTTTCATATATTTCTTAGAGGATTAATTTCCATTGAGTTATATGCTAACATAAGGTTCCTTTCCAATTGACTCGAGGCAGAATTAATACAACCTTTTTTGTTTTATTTTTTGAGTAAACTGAACTAATACCATTCAAAGTCATAGTTCTTAACTCTAAAATTGTCCAAGTTTAATGAATAAATTAGAGCTTACCCAAGGCTGCATCCACAGCTATTTTTAGCCTTCTCTCCCAGCTCAAGAAGAATCCGCCACGCTTACCTGTAACAATCAAACAAAATTTTCATATCTCTCAAGATGTGATCTTTATTTCAATTTAAACTAGGCATCATATACTTAAATTTAACCGATTATAAATAAATATATGCTATTACCTGACAATTGCTGCTTTAAGTCTCCATTTGGCATGTACTCGTAGATGAGTGCTAAGTGGTCTCTTTCATCACAATACCCAACAAGACTGACTAAATTTATATGGTGAACTCTCATAAGCAGTTCCACCTTAACAATTATCCATAATTAGCTAATATTCTTAAAGACAGGAATAACATATACACATCCATTAGATTTGGAGATCACAGGGGAAAAAAGAGTACCTCTGCCTTGAAATGCTTATAGCCTTGAGATGATGATTGAGAAAGCAACTTCACAGCTACTTGTTGGGTATCATTAACAAAGCCATGATAAACGACTCCAAAACCACCTTCACCGAGAGTTCTTTCAAATTTATTTGTCATTTCTTCAACCTCAGCATATGTAAATCTAATCTTTTTCGATACAATTGATGATTCTGACTTATTATTGTGCCCAATATTCACTACGGGGATACATGGCGTTGGTGGAGCGTGTATATCTACACTATAACATATTTGGTTGTAAAAAATAAAAAAATATGAAAAAACATTTAAAACATATTTGGTTGTACAACTTTAATTATTGATATGTAACAATTCTAATGATTTATGACTTGACACGTACCTGAAGGCACCTTCTTTTTTCGGAAAACAAAAATAAGAGCCACGACCAGCACTATAACAAGCAGCGAGGCAGCTGATGCAATAGCCGGTACCAAGAATTTCTTTTTCTCTTTTGGATTGCAGGAGCTAGATTTGCACAAATCTGGATTTCCATCAAGTCTACAAGAAACAAGCGATATTGAAGTTGTTAGGTTTCCTTGGGACCAGTCGTTGATAATATCACGTAAACGTTTAAGGCATAAATCATCCCAATCAAGTGGATGGTGGTCTAGTGGTCTTGACAGTTTAGTCTTGGAAAATGTTGTATAAGAGATAGTACCGTACTTCTATATGATTAATAAATGCATACCATGAGTGAATAAAAAAATAATCTTACTTTAACACAAGTCCTTCTTTTTCTCTGTCAAGAAGAGCTTGAGGAACTGAACCAGTGAGATTATTCCAACTTAAGTTTCTGTAGAGACGAATACGACCATTAAATACACACAATTCCAAAGAAAAGGAAAAACAGGGTTAAAGTGTTCATTCTGATTTCTAGAAAGCTTACATTAAGGATAACGATTTCATATTGGCAAGGAAGGTAGGCACTTGTCCTGTCAAGCTGTTATTTGATAAGTCTCTGCGGTTACATGCACATACACAAAAAGATTGGATTACAAATTGTGTCTGAGAAAATCATTCTTGGTTTAGTTAATCAACAGTAGAGATACTTACAGTTCTTGTAATTGCGTCAAATTTTGTAAACCTATGGCTATGCTTCCATTTAATCCATTTTTCGACAAATTTCTAATTATACAAAGCACAAAAACACATACAAAATCTTTAGATATATTTTTAAAAAAAATAGACTATATATGTTTGTGAATATGCTTACAAGGAAATGATTCTTGGAGGAGTAGACACATCTGCGTAAATGCATCTAATATTTTCCCACGAAAACTCTCGAGGGAGACACGGATCTCCTTGCCAAGTGATTCCACTCAGTCGATATGTATCTTTGATGTTCTTGATAGCGTCCACTGACACAAATATTAAAGAATATAAGATTCAAGATCTTATGATAAAACAAAAAATTACTTTCTTGTAATTATTGAAAGTTTATGTGAGACGTACCATCGCTAGGGCTTGTTTCCAGTTTTGAGAATTCAATAACACTGTAAGCCTCAAGAGCGTTGATCATAGGTGGAAGAGTTGAATTCGGAGTTTTTACTAGCTGTAAATAGCAACCTTCTGAACCACATTTCATTGGTGCTTCTGTGTATAATGTAAATACCTTTAACTTGGGTGGACTAAAACCTGAATGATTAAAGTTTCCTCTCAAAATAATGTCAAATTCCCTCGTCTGGTTGGTTCCAAGGGTTTGAATCTCTGCGAAGTGCATGTACAAGTACACTTCAGCATTTGTGGGTGTAGGATCCCATGTAATGATCAGAGGTGCACTCGCGTTTTTAGGCGTGGCAGAACTTTGGAGTACAGTTTGTGGTATCTCATATGAATTTGAATTGTTTATATTGAGATTGGTTGTTATCTGCGACTGTGAAGAGCCCAAAAATGGAGACCAAATACGATCATGGACATCTTCAGAAAACCTGCAGTAAATTTTATACAAACAAGATAAGTGAACCTCATAGAGTACGAATAATAGAATACGATCATTAGTCATTTACATGTTTGAAGACGAATGACAAGGAACATAATTAATCGCTAAATTATTATCTTTCACATAAAATAAATAAATAAAGTTTTCCGTAAATATTAAAAAAGTCATAACTTGTAAAGTTTCTTAAAGAGTTTGAGAAACTTCTTAAAAAAAAATTGAAATTTTGAAAGTTTTCAGACACTTGTGTTTGTTTTGAATAGCTTTCATTCCCTTACATGCACTCATGCAGTTCATTTAGAATAAATTTTTGCGTGATTTGTTTTTGTTTTCAATTTTTTTTGCGTGATGGCTTGTAAAAACATTTTTTCAGTTCTAATTCAGATTAGTTATAAAGTAAACTCTGATTAAAAGATGTTTTTTATTCAGAATAATATCTAGAACAAGATTTTTGAACCAAAAAGATTAAATGGGAGAAAAGATTATCATTTAAAAAAGTTATATACCAGAATCCTCATATTCAAAATAGATAGATCTTGGCCTGTCATCTCATTACTAATATGTATAGAATCTCATAAATCTCCTCATGAAAGTTGATCATTTACCAAACAAACAAAAAAACACTAGTGAAAGGTTTGGTTTTATAATTTGAAGGAAACAATATATAATTGTAACATCTAAATACTAACAAAAGCAATTGAGCAAAATATTGAAAGCATATTATAACTGACAACTCAAATTGAATACGTCAAATGGAGTTGTGACTTACCTTACAGAGTCATTGGAATTGCTAAAAAATATCCGGAAAGACATCATCAGGGAACCAGATTGTGTAACATAAGTATTATCTCTCAATGGCCGTATTTCTATGGCTGAAATTAGTGGCAATGTATCTCCTGTCTTAACAAGACAAATATCCAAAGTGTTTGACCTAGCTTTGTGTATGATCTCTTCTCTTATCCCATTTGTTTCTCCTTTCAAATCTATTTTTGTCCACTTATTCGGACCAAGATAGATGTCGAAATTTGGGTCACGATTAAGACCATCATAATTTCCATATACAAAGCTTACCACGATGAGATAGCTCGTGCCACGGTTGACATCGAGACTATAACAGTTACGTTTTCCTTCTGGAAAGTATCTGAGAGTCAGATATTGTCTTGATAATATTAAGTTAAGATCTTTATTGACTCTATCAATTTTTCCTGTCTGGATGAAATTGGAATCCGATGTGAATTTTAACCCATTAAATGAATCATCGTAAGGAGATTCACCAATAGGTAAACCACAATCCAAACTGATGAATCCTGTTCAAAAATATAAAAAGAAATTAATGGGAAAGTCAATGAATATTCTTGTTGATGTATATAGCCATAAAAGAGATGATAGACTATTACCTTCTTGATTCTGGGCTCCAACTATAACGTAAAAGGTTCCAATCATGGCCAACAAAATATGACTCTTCATCTTTCCGGCTTCTATGGAAATCAAAAACAAACCAAAGACTTGCTTAGAGAAAACTGCCAAACATAATGTAAATGAGAAATACCTCATGTATACATTGGAAGGAATTATACAAAAGTCCACTTCGGATAAAAAAATAAATAAAGAATTCATTGAAACATTCTAGAATAAGATCGTTGAATTATTCTATCTGGAGTTGACTCTAGTAGTATATCTGTGTATGTTCAGGAGACTTATGTGTAGGAATATTTCCTCCACGATTAGTTCGGTATATCTTCATTTAGTGGTCATCAGCAAACAAAATAAATAAATGCAAAGATATGACAAGGTGTCTTTTCATGGCTTACTATTTCGTTCGGACCCGGTACTTAAAACTGATTTAGCAGATATGAAAAAAAAAAATTATCAAACATTATTCGCGTTATATATAAATCTTGTTTTCTCATGGCATATGCCATCCAGTACCATATGTTTTTGAAAGTAATATGTTGTGCAATTCACCATACGTCTTTTTGAAACTGTCCAAAAGAATTACACAACCTACATTATATTATAACAGAATGACAGATTCAATTCAATATCACATCAATAGCAATATTCGGTTTAGTAAAACTCCAACAAGGGTGTATTGATTTTGACGAACTAGCAAGCTTTAGGGATCACCGCATGCTGAATTCCACAGAACTCTTTGAGTTTACTTCTCCACCCGAATTTTCCGCTATAATACACCCTTTAAGAACTTGAACAATTTGGGCCATGCTTGGTCTTCTTGCTGAAAAGAGATTCACTCATGACATTGGTAGCTTTCTAGACAGAACCAAGGTCATAACATCCATGGAATTATCATATACATAGTAGCTATCGAGATTTAACTTAAGATCAACTTGCCATTTTTACATTGATTTAAACAAAGATAACATCACGTAGTTTTGATTTAATAATATTCACCACTTCACACAAGTTAGACTAAATGTATATAATTTTTGTAAGATGAGGTCAGAGTTGCTGGAAGAGTATAACATAGATTAGTTCAAGAATTTTCTACACCAACATGTAGATTTATATACTTTATTAACTTTAAAATATTTCTTTTCGTATTGGAAAACCAACTCTCATATACTTCATATCATCTCTCAAAATTATAAGTTTGTATGATAACTTGAAAATGGAATATCATCGCAAACTGATACTAGTGTTAACCCTCGTGATTGTATTATTGGAGATTGTATTATTGGAATTGTATACAGCTTTAGGATTGTATTATTGGAGATCATCACAAGTCATCCTGTGATTCAGCAAACTCGTGAAAAAAACACATATAGCAGCATGGGTTGGATACATGCTTACTAAGACAGATATTGAAAATATTGTGGGTCCAAGACTCAATAGAGATTATGATCCTACTTCTCTAAGGACGGTTCTTGAGATATCAATGTCATGTGTGAATCCTTCTTCAGAAAAAGACCAAACATGTCTCAAGTTACTAATAACCTAAAGGAGTGTCTAACATTAGAAAACTTAAGGCGAGGAGGATGACAAGACATGGGCTCAAGAAGTTCCGTTGAAATGAGCACAAGCTTTTCAACCGAAGTTAGCCCCAATGCGCGATAACTTATGCAAAAAAATCCCATGATCATTAAAGATTTTGAATTTTCCATGACTGTTTGGTTTTGGTTTTAATTTGGTTCTGGTGGGTGTTAAGTTTTGGAATAATGGGTTTCCAAAACGGGTGATTGTTAGTGGAAGCCCAAAAATATTTGGACTAAAGAATTGAAGTCTTTATGTTGTCATTATAATACTGTCATATTGACATATATGCTTACTTTATAAATAACAGGTGAATACTAATTAGAAAATCCTAACAAAGGGAGATAGTTTTATTATAGAATATGTGATTTGTGATCTTTTTATTTTGAGAAGATTTTTTCTATTGATAAATTTAATTTATCATCATACATATTTGTTTTAGGGAATTTAGCTAGAATATTACTAGGCGTGACAATTAACATGGCTTTGAAGAGACAGCAAATATTATAATTTAAATAAAATTTGATTTAGAGTTTTTAATCAGTACTGTGGATGTTGAAGAGAAAGGATCAGAAATATATATATATATATATATATAAATAAACTCATTTTCAATCTTTTATTGTGAATCCTACATTTTCATATCTACAACAATTTTATTTTTCCCCCCTAAAAGATATATGCATGTTAAAACCTTGGTAACGAAAGCTGGCATTTCGTCTGCCTATTGGTTCGTGTTTCAAAAACCGGGTTAAAAAGCTACGCAGGACTGCCTCCAGTACCTCTGTCTATGTCTTATTATTCCAATTCACATAATAATGATAGAATAATTTATAAAAAGAAGAAGAAAATATCAGCTTATTCAAATCGGGTTTGGCAGCCTAGAGAAACTGTAACAGTTTATAATTATTTTCTAAGGTCTTTTTTTTATAAAGTATTTTTTCGAAGGTCTTTTCTTGATCCTCTAAAATGAGAACGAGAAAAGACGGAAACTCCTCTGTATAATTTACTCTATGTAAAAATTATACTTTACATTAAATTCATAGATATAATGCTATTTAAATTAAACACATATTGGATACTTGAATGTTTCAAAAATAAATAATAATAATAAATAAACACATTAATAGTTTTTTACATTTGTTTCACATGGTTCATTCCCTCATATCATATATTCGTCTTCCGGTTATTATCAAGATATTTGCATTGGTACATTGGACCAACAATTTATAATTCATAATCACAAAAGAAAATGTAAGAAAGACGACTAGATCACGACACATTACAAACTATATTTTCTTAGTAAATTTTGAATATTGCAGGTCCATTGGATAGTAATGTCATGTGACTGCTAAATAGACCAACATCGATATCACATATTGTTTCTCGAATATGAAGTTTTTGCCTACTCACATGCGATTTTGCTTAGGCTTATCGTCTCACCCTTTCACGTCGGATCCACTATGAGTAGCGCAAAATCACAAATATGAAGACGATATACTTAGTACTTACGGTGATCATATTAGTTACTTAGCCATTCGAAATATATATTATACGGGTCCAATATATTAAAAGAGAATTAATGAGAGTAACTTTATTTCTAGAAAAAATTATGTGTGGGAACACGTTGAAAAATGCTTGGTTCTGTTTATAGCAACGTATCCTGCATATTAAATGGCTTGCTACCATAAAACCAACACAAAAGTTGAATATATTTGTTTCTTATCATATATACTATTGAGTTATACGTCATAACCAAAATGTACCATATGAGAAAGTACTATTCGCACTGTTAGCTTTTGATGGCCCCAAAAACTGTCAACTTAGGCTATCAAAATTTACTAAAGAAATCTCGGAGCCAGATTAATAGAATGTCTTAAGAGTCTGGTATATATGTAAACAATAGGTTAGAAGATTTCAAAAATAAGTTAGAAGAGTTTGTAAGTATCTTAACCATCATGAACTACCAGAGCCTTACGAATATTTAAAACAAGCTTATTAAACAAAGCATTTAAAAATTAATACAATAAACGACCCTGATCTCTTACATGGCGAAATATAGTTTCATAAGGTAGGGACTACCGCATTGAATTCGTAAACCTCTACGAAGATAGCTTCATGGTTGGACACACGGCTACATGCCAATGGTACACGTTGTTACTTAAATAAATTTGCAAGACTTCGGATTTAAGAGTTATGGAGATGATCATATATCCACATGGGAGGTTGGATATCTTGAGGAGTGGCAAGTGTTTTCATATTTAGGTTCTAGTTGCACCCTCAAAAAAGAAAACATTTGGGTTCTCTTTCATTTACATATTAGTTCAAAATGTTTGTTGTCTTTGTCAAAACACGCTTTTTATGTTCCAATTTCTCGCAAACCTTAAGAAACCGCTAGAGACTAAACATATGAACGTTTAAAATGTTTATCAGAGTCTAAATCAGTTTGGATATTCTAGGTGCTAATATATATAATTTAATATAATATTGTAAATTAGCATATGACCCATGAATAACTAATAACAATAATTACAACTCTAAATGATGATTGATAACAGCCGCTTAGAGCCGTCAATATCCATCTAATGTCTCCTATAACAACTTAAATCAGCTTAATAACAAAACGGACTAATCTTAACATTTAGAAGATGTATAACGCTTTTTAACGGTCGTTTAAATTGGTTTTTATAACATTAATTTTATGATAGAATCATGTGATTTTCCAAACTAAAGAGCCACCAGTAACCAGACAAAGATATTGCTATTATTTGACGCGTGCGGCTCGAGATTTCATCTTTTCTTTAATTTGTCTTTATATTTCAAGAACCATTAAATTATTGACATTAGTTTGTTTTAAGGTGGTCGAGCTTATTAGTAATTTTAATTTCAGTTTAGCAGATTCGCCGGTGTAGATGCTCCGATGATTACGGTAATCAAATGGGTCCCACATTTTTAGGTAATCTCTTTTGTTAGTCATAATTCTAGATAGTATATTGATAAGTGTAGTCCTACTCCTACCAAACCACACATGTTTTATTTGTACTTATATGTCACAATTAAATTGTATTACCTAAGAAATGAGAGAAAAATAAACTTCATAAAATTTCTCATTTCATGTTGCTTTACAATGTACATACTCATGTGCATAATAGAATATCAGACAGTAAACATCATCATCATATATTTTTTTTTTTTTTGTTAATAAACACCATCATATATTCATATTAATAGACTGGTTTAGCTCTTTTATCTCAAGCTCATGAGTATTTGAAGTATTACTTGTTTGTTTTGCTATAATTGCATACCCTAATAAAAAAATCTAATTTATGTTTCGATCTTTCTTTAATCGATAATTGAGATGACTTGTGCTTCCAAGTAACATAAGTAACCTTTATTAAATGAAGTCTGTTACGTACGGATAATCTAGTGTCTTGCAACAAAGGGGAAATCATGCTTAAGAAAGGAATTAATGTGATACTAAAACAATAATTCTTTCTTTGGTTTTAATTTAAAATACTATAACAACTTCATTATGCTAATGTATAATTTTTAGTTGAGATGTATCGGGAGTTTTATTTATCAGTATATCATATAGAAAACTCGTATTTAATATACAAGCCGTGAACAGTACAAAATATATCATCATAATTACGTATATGTATAGTAGTTTATGTGTTTCGAAATGCACTGGTGCTATTTCATATTCAGGTATAACTTACGTCTATAAGATTTGAAAAATATGAGACAATAATATAAAACTAAAAATTAATTTATTTTTGTATATAACTATTGATTCTAGGTAGAGCTTTTATATTTTTACATAAATGATCTAAATACTAAGGAAATCTTATTTAGTTGCAACATTATATCATCACAAATAAACACCATAATTATATAAAACTGGAAACTAATTAAAATGTTATTACAATTTTATAACAAAAAAAAAAATCTATTCGAAGTTTTTAAAATGTGATATTAATGAAGAATGCTAAATTGCTAAAACGTTAGAATTACAAGTTAAACTAAACGACAAAACTGTCAATGATGGAAGATAAGCTAACGAAACATTATTCTTTCTAAAAACGAAAATTAGTATAGTCATTAGAATAACAAATTCGTATACTATTTTTAAGTGTCAATAGTTATCATCATAGGTCCAAAGCGATAGAAGATTGAGCAATTTTAGAGGGCGAGAATTATTGATAGCAACTAAAGAGTGGTGATCCCAACGCGCTTCAATGGAGCGTGTAAAGATCTGTGTAGAGTTTCACCATCGCTCTACTACTCACGCGTAGATATCTTCCTGCTACACTCGTAGAAGGAAGAGCAAGAGCAAGAGCCAACATTTAACTATTGATTTCTACATATTACTTGTGTACATAAGACATATACAATATACACTTTATTCTACGATTTTGTTTTTTTTGATAAAGTATACTACTACACATACAGACAAAAATCTGCAATTGTATTTCAGAGAATAATACAAATCAAGAAAATAAATAAATTAAATGCTTGAATTAAATGTAATATATATATATATATACACCTCTCCATTCTCTTCCCTACAACACATGAAAACAGTCCAGAAGAGTCTCTTCTTCTTCCTCTGCCTCTTCCCAAAGTCTCTCTCTTATTTTCTCACAATGACAATATTGGGTTTTGTTTTATGTGTTCTTACATTACTGCTTACAACATCTGAAGCTAGAATCCCAGGAGTTTACAATGGAGGAGGTTGGGAAACTGCTCATGCCACTTTCTATGGTGGTTCTGATGCTTCTGGCACCATGGGTATGTATCTCTATCTCTTACACATTCTCATCAAATTAAACCTAAAGTTCCAATCTTTATGTTAATTATATACTACATTGTGAAAATGTTAAAGTCTTCTATTATTGCATCTTCTTGTCTTTTTACTCCTTAAGGTTTCAACATAAACACAAACCCAACTTAAATTTTCAATCTTTATGTTCGTCTTTGCTTTAACGAAACTACTACATTGTCAAATTAAGACTTGTATTATAGTTTTTGATGTTACCCTCCAAAGGTTTTAACTTTTACTCTGTTTGTTTCATTTCAGGAGGTGCTTGTGGTTATGGTAACTTATATAGCCAAGGCTATGGAGTGAACACAGCTGCTCTAAGCACAGCTCTGTTCAACAATGGGTATAGCTGTGGTGCTTGTTTTGAGCTCAAATGCGCGAGTGATCCTAAGTGGTGTCATTCTGGTAGCCCTTCAATCTTCATCACTGCCACCAATTTCTGCCCTCCGAACTTTGCTCAGCCTAGTGACAATGGCGGCTGGTGCAATCCTCCTAGGCCTCACTTCGATCTCGCTATGCCTATGTTCCTCAAAATCGCTGAGTATCGCGCCGGAATTGTCCCTGTCTCTTTCCGCCGGTAAGAAGAGCTGTTTTTATTGGCTAATTCAGTTTAAACCTCTAGGCTTGATTAGATTGGTTTCTTGAATTGGGGTCAACTTGGTATATTAAAACTTTGGGGCGTGAAAGTATACATTTTAGAAGTCTTGGGGTACGGTTGAGAAGTCTTATAAACGAATGGGGTTAATGCCGGTAGAATTAATAGTTTAGGGGTACTAAGCTCAACAATTTAGAAGCTTTACGTCTACAGATTCTGAATAACTTAGGTAAATGCGGTTAGAAATCAAAGTTTAGGGTAAGAAACATAACATTTTAGAAGTAAAGTGATGTGGTTGAAAAAGTCTACGTCTTCGATTCTTTGGCGCGAGCCGATGCAGCATTTATGTCGGGTCCCTCGTACGTGACTAATTTACCATTTTATGTAAAATGACGAAACTATCCTTCCAACAATCCCTTTTTAGTTTTTACCTATCAGTACGATCGAAAGTAATAAAACCGGACCCATAATAAAAAGTTATAGTAACAATAATGAATGGTCTCGTTGGTCAACACGCGTTTTCCAACTTTATGTGAACTGACGTAATTACCCTTGTGTTGTTTGTTTTAATTACACAGTGTACCATGCCGAAAGAGAGGTGGAATTAGGCTTACCATCAACGGTTTCCGTTACTTTAACTTGGTTCTGGTCACAAATGTCGCCGGCGCCGGGAACATTGTGCGGCTAGGTGTGAAAGGAACACATACTTCGTGGATGAGCATGAGTAGAAACTGGGGACAAAACTGGCAGTCTAACTCGGTTTTGGTTGGTCAGTCACTTTCGTTTAGAGTCACAGGCAGTGACCGTAGAAGCTCCACGTCATGGAACATAGCTCCGGCGAATTGGCAGTTTGGTCAAACTTTCATGGGAAAGAACTTCAGAGTCTGAAGAAAAGGACAATATCGGCAAATCAATCTATCTATATTATTATGTTATAATTTCCAGCCGAAGGCATTAATATGAGAAATTATATTTATATATTGTTTTTTTTTCAAGACCACTAAAATTCCAATTCTTCTACATCTGATGGTTTTTTTCTTCTTGCTGTGTTCGTTGGGGAGTGTGAAAAATGGAGAGTGGTGTTTTTAGCGTGTGGGGTCTTAAATGTTTAACGAGTTATCTTTTAGGGTAAAATTAGAAGTTTGTTAAAAGTAGAAGGAGCTGTGAAGCAGATGCAAGGAGTTATCAGCCTATTATAGTAAAACTGTAAAAGTAGTAATAGCTGGCTTTGTAATGATTCTTCTTGTAGACATCTATACTGTGATAAATTTATATAATTTTGGGTTTGTTGTGATTTATTATCTTAATTTTCTAAAAAAATCAAATTGTTATTGATGACTTATTTCTTTCAACTTGTTACCATAATTACTTTACAACTAGATGTATTGGAATTTGGAAAATACTTACCACATATTTTATTAGATTAACTTGTCATAAATTAATATTAGTGTTTTAAACTAGATTTATTTTATGTTTTATCATCTTATTTATTATTATTATATATAGTTTATGTTGCATTAATTAAAATTATTTATATGTAATTATATGTGGTGTTATATTTGTTGACAATTTATGCAATAAGTTATATCATAATAAAATTTTACTGTAAAAAATAAGTGGTGCTATGCATATATTTCATTTTATTCGAAATACTATAAATGTTTGATTTATTCTACTGTATCATTTATTATTAATGATTAAAAATTCGATCATAGATTAGTCATGAACCTTCTTAATCCATCTTTATATATTCTAACATGTTTTGACCCGTAATGATCCATTATAAAATTTAGAATATTGGAACATTCTGATGATTTAAAGTTAGTGATAACACATTAATTTTAATTTTTGTCCATAATTAAGAAGAGGGATAAAATGATTTTATTTTTGTGTGGAAAACAATAATTGTGTAAAATATTATTTACATTTTTTAATTATATTAATTTGTTGATTATTATTATTTTATTTTAAATGACTTTATTTAAAAATTTAAAATATATATTGTTTAGATATTCTAATTAAACAATTTCATAATTATTTAGAAGATAATAAATAAAAATAAAAATAATAAGATTTTAAAATAATAAGATTTTAAAATTGAATATCTATATACCAAATTTTGTGCTATTTAGCAGGGAATTACTTAACTAAATAGGAAATTATTATGATTATTAATTAGATTTGAAAAAATTAAAAGATTATCTAATGACATTTGCTGTAATATCCCATGTAAATGTAAGGTTATTTTGTTAACAACAATGCTCAATAATAATATAGAGGTAAAAATAAAGAATTTGTTGATTGGTCATAAATATTTGAGTTATCTAAGGAAAGGGTTGGGTGGATGAGAAAAAAAATGAATTTAGCTAAAACAAGAAGATGATAGTGAAATTTTGTACACAAGCCATGAGATAATTACGGAAAGCATTAATATTTCCTTGTACCAATAGGTCCAATACCATTTGATATATTTATAAATATATTTGGAAATAATATACAGTATCTGTATTGTAAAAATGATCATCATGTTGCCATCATTTCATTTTCATATGTATGTAAATGTAGATAAAGGATAAGGTGGAGTGGGAAAGAAGATAAAGAGAATCACATCAAAGAAGAAGGGTCTCTTGGGGTACTTAACAAGAAGAAAGAAGATGAGATTCGCACATGGGAGGTGGGTTCTTTTTGTTCCCTCCCCTACTCTATCTATAATTTCTTCTTCTCTTCTTTCCAACATCTATAATTTCTTCTTCCATTAACTTTTGGAAAAAAATATTAAATTAAAGATGGGGATTTATAAGACAACCCCATAAATTTGTGCATATTTTGAGGTTAGAGTAAATTTGTGTGTTTTCCAATTGTGAATTGATATTTATAGAATAACACCAATATTTCTTTAGAAGCCAAACAATTTTTATATGTGAAGTTAGGTAGCATGCTTATAACTACATAAACTAACAAAAAAATTGAATTTATAACATGAGCAACAAAACACATGGTCGACCATGGGTTATTATTGTTCAAGTAATAAATTCATATTTTAATTCATGTAGTTTATTTTCAAAATCCAAAAACTCATAAAAATCTAAACTATCGTCACAATTTTTAATTTTTTCAATACCATTAATTAATCTCTCTAATTTTGGCCAAAATTCTTCATGATCTTTTCTTCTCGGCCAAAATTCTTCCTTTTTCAACAAAATAAAATTGGTTTTGACTGATGTTTGAAACCAGCAAACAAAAGCTCATATGTTCTTTAAATTAACGACAAAACCAAAATTTTGTCTATCTCTTTTATTTTTTTAACGTCTCTTTTATTATTATCATTTTAAACAAAAATTTATAAAATTACAGATAAATTATTTTTATATATAATTTTCATTAAGGTTTCTTTTATTATTATTGTATGAGATCATTTTTATACATAAGTTTCAAAATTGCTGAAAACCGATACAACATTAGAACGAATTTGACGATGTTTTTCTACTCAGAAATCTCTAGAAACTAAAAAGTATGAAATTCTAAATTAGTTAATTCAATAAAAAAGAGAAGCCCAAAAATTCCATAAACCCAAGTTTTTAAACGCCGCCTCGTTGTCCAAATGTCCAAGTTCATCTCTCGGACAAGGTTTTATGGAAAAATAAAATTTATATCGACCGGTTCAACCAACAACAACAATAAAAATACAATTAATCAAAGTTAGTCAATTCTCGAGACTAATTCAAGATTTTGGTGCTTCACGAAAACAACATCACGACTATCATAATTCATAAGATTCATTTAAATTCCATTTTGATCAAAACTGTACTTTATTTACTCATTTATTTCTCTATACGAAATTTAGTTGCAAGTTAGGTCAGATCAAAGAATTGAAGAACGTTAGATCACAAAACCAACGGTTATAAACTCGCCACGTCATCAAATAAAAATCAAAACCTGTCACATCAGATAACTAACTACTCACTCATCTTCAAGTAATCTCATCTTCTATTCATAAGTCTTCAAAACTTGTGTTGTTGACTGACTCGGTCGGATTTGAGGGAAGAAGAAGATGAAGTGTTTTCACTTCACCAATGGCGAGAAGAGAGGAGACGAAGGAGGAGGAAGCAGCGTCGTTTCAAGAACTTCAAGACTCTCATGGGCTCGGTCACTAAGTGTAGCTTCATCAACTACCTCTGACCCAACTCGCCGGTCTGAGTTTGACTCAGACTGGAGTTTCTCACCGGAACGTTCTAACTTCCCCAAACCATTGAGACAACGTTGGACCGGTGGACTTATTGTTGAGAACGATCTAAAGGTGTTCACTTATAGAGAGCTGAAATTAGCAACTAAAGGGTTCAATAGAGCTCTTTTGATTGGTGAAGGTGGCTTTGGTTGCGTTTATAGAGGCGTCGTTGATGTTTCAGACTCTAATGGTTTTGATTCGAAGATTAATGTTGCTGTTAAACAGCTTAATCTTCAAGGTTTACAGGCATGACTCCAATTTCTCTTGACTCTGTTCTGCTTTAATTAGCTCTGTACCTGTTTCAACTTTTACCCCAAATCACTTCAAGAAATGATAAACCCTAAAAGGAGAAACTTTACTTTGTGGTTTGTGATTGAATTTTAAAATTTATGCCTTGTGATTTGGGTTTGTTGTTGTTGTTGTTGTCTTTTGTTTTGTCTCTTGACTCTGTTCTGCTTCATTAGTTCCGTAAAGGTTTCATTTTTTTGAGCTACTAGCAAATTTGGAAACTTAACTTTGTGGTTGGTGATTGAATTTTGAATTTTGTGTTGTGATTTGTCTTGTGGTAAAGCTTTGTGTGTGTGGCTTTGCGTATTAGTACTCAGGGGCATAAAGAATGGATCAATGAGGTGAATTTTCTAGGAGTATTGAATCATCCAAATCTTGTGAAATTAGTTGGGTATTGTGCTGATGATGATGAACGAGGGATGCAACGGCTTCTAGTTTACGAACTTATGTGTAATAAAAGCTTGGAGGATCATCTCATAGGCCGAGTTGTGTCTGTATCGCTACCGTGGATGACTAGGTTGAAGATTGCTCAAGATGCTGCTCAAGGCTTAGCTTATCTTCATGAAGAAATGGACTTTCAGGTTAAGACCTTTTAACTAGTTCACAACTTTGCTATTTCAAGAACCGTTTGTGTTTTGGTTTTTGAATTTGCTTCTGTGAATCTTACAGTTGATTTTTCGAGACTTCAAGTCTTCGAATATCTTGCTTGATGAGAGATTCGGTGCTAAGCTTTCGGATTTTGGATTAGCGAGGGAAGGACCTCCTGAAGGACTTGGTCATGTCTCAACTTCGGTATGTTATCTCTATACAAGCAAATCTTTAACATAACGTTTCTTGAGTTCTTGAACTTTGTAGTGTTTAAAAGGTTGTAGGTACGATTGGTTACGCAGCTCCTGAGTATGTACAAACTGGGAAGTTGACAGCAAAGAGCGATGTTTGGAGCTTTGGGGTTGTGTTGTATGAACTGATCACAGGAAGACGAGCAGTAGACAGAAATCTCCCTCGAGGGGAACAAAAGCTTCTAGAATGGGTAAAACCTTATGCATCAGACTCGAAGAAGTTCCATGTGATCGTCGATCCAAGGCTTGAAGGGCAGTACTATATGAAGTCTGTCCACAGAGTAGCTGCTTTAGCAAACAAATGTCTAATGAAGCAACCGAAATCTCGGCCTAGAATGAGCCAAGTTGTATCACTTCTTAGAAGCATCATCGATGAAGAGATGGAAAACGCTCTGCCACCACTTGCTGATGAAACAGAAGAGATCATTAAAGCTGAGGTAAGTGGAGAGAGTGAGCCTGAGTTGAAGAAGCAAGGGAGTAATTATTTCAAGAAGGTTATTGATCTTAGAGATAAGATGAACTTAAACAAGTCGCTTTCGAAGCTAGACTGGCAAAACTGGACACCAGGACTAGTCAGAACATGGTAAAGATAGTTTCTTCACTGTACATAAAACTGCTTAGCCAAAGAATTATAAGTTACTAATGCTAATAAAGCCTCTTTCTTTTGTTATCTATCGAATTGCTTTGTTGTGCATTAGCTTGAAAGTGAAGACATGAGAGCTCATTTAGAATTATGCTAGTCAAGTTTGGTACTACAATGATCAAATTGTCAAATCTCTGCATCGCATAAACTGAATCCTTTTGGTACATAAACAGAAGCAAAACTGTACATCTGAACTAAACATAACATTGTAGATTTCTTACTCACACAAACAGAGGCGAATCAGAGGGGCGTGGATAAGCAGTAGCTATGGCGCCTACAGCAGTTTGTCGAGCAAAGCCTGCATTTGGTTTTTGGTTGAGAACAACACTATCGCTTCTCCTACGTATTCTTTTATCGATCTTATCGATGTTTCTTCCTCCTGTTTCATTCAAAGTCTGGATGTGTTCAAGGTGAGAAACAACCTCGTTCATGTTCGGCCTCAGCTTTATCTCGTATGTGAGGCATCTCAGTATCAGAGTAGCTACTTTAGAAGCTTCTTCCATAGAGTATTGATCTTGTAGACGGTTATCGATAACTCGGAATAACTTCCTTTTGTTTGCAAGTAACGGTCTTGCCCATTCCACCAGCTTTTGCTCTCCTTGTGGACGGTTCTTGTCCACAACTCTCCGTCCAGACAACACCTCCAAAAGCACAACACCATAGCTATAGACATCACTCTTGGTTGTTAAATGACCTATAAGAAAAGTAAAAGAGTCAGAAAAAGTAATCAAATCAAATCACACAAAGTAAAAGACTTTTGCGACTAACCGGTTGAAAGATACTCAGGAGCTACATATCCGTAAGTACCCATGATCCGTGTCGAAACATGGCTTTTTTCACCCGTTGGACCGTCTTTAGCCAACCCGAAATCAGAAAGCTTGGCATTGTACTCCTATGATCAAGTCAAGGACAAAGGTTAACATTAAAGCCTTGAACTTTCATAACTTTTTCCATCAAACCAAAGATAGAAAAAGGCTGCAAAATACCGAATCAAGAAGTATATTCGAAGTTTTGAAATCGCGGTATATGACACTATTCTCGGCATTGTGAAGAAAAGCAAGACCTTTTGCAGCACCAAGAGCAACTTTCAACCGTAGAGTCCAAGATAATGGTTGGAAATAAGAACCTCCTACAACAGCAAGAACAAAAATCAAATATTCGAAAACGTTTTCGAATCAACATATGCACAAAAAGTGCAAGAGATACAATACTTCTGAATAAATGATTCTCTAAGCTTCCACGAGGCATGAACTCATATACTAGAAGACGATGCTCATCCTCAAGACAATAACCAATTAGTTTCACAAGATTCGGATGCGAAAATTGTCCCAAGTAATTCACTTCAGCCTACAACAACAACAACGAAACATAAAGAATCTTCAAATCTTGTCAAAAGTTACAAAAGATCTCAAAATTCTTGAATTTACTTACCAGCCATTCTTGATGACCTTGCCAACCATCTTGGTTAAGTTTTTTAACAGCAATAACCATACCAGTTCCCGGTTTAGATGCAGCTAGAGACTGTTCATCAATCCAACCTTTAAAAACAGAACCAAATCCACCTTCACCAAGAACACTGTCTGGTCTAAAATTCCTAGTTGCTGCTTTAAGCTCAGAAAAACTGAAACTTTTGAGATTAGGAGATTGCAAGATCTCTCCTTCAGTTCGAGGGCTTGTTCTAATAGACACAGAAGAGCCTTTGCTTCCCATACTTTGTGAATCATTAGCTTCTGAGCTCATATACTTCGAACTTGTACCTATGCAACCACCAAATACATATTTTGTGTACAAAAAAAAGTTAGATTTCACCTTTATGATAATATCCATAAAACTCTGCATTTTGTTCTGCTTGTCTTTTCCTCTCTGATTGTTTAAAAAAAATTGTTGAGTTGTGATTAACCAAACAGCTAAAAAGACAACTTTTTGAAAATATTATTATGAAACCTTTGACAGATTTGTCAAAACTATACACTAGAGCCTCACTTTTAAGTTAAGTCCCCAACTACCAAAAAACCTAACCTCGAATCAAACAAAAACTTTAATAAATTAACAAATAAATACCTAATTCTTTCTATACCAACTCATATTAACCAAACTTATAAAAAAACCTCGAAATTAATAAAACCTCACATAATTCAACGTTTTTGTTATTCAATTCAACATTTTGCATGAGTGGTGTTAATTTATAAATGTAAAATAACTTTTCTCAGGAAAAAAATTATAAGTACCTGGCTTACCTGGACTCACAGCTTTAATCTGAGCACTCAAGCAAATCCCCATGGTTTTGAAGAGGTTCAAAACAAAACCCTTTTGATATCACAAACTAGAGAACAAAAAGATTTAAGTTTTATCAATGGAAACTGAAAAGTTGAAGAAGAAACAGATCAAATTTGTAAGGATAAAGAAGATTTTATATTTTCTCCGTCAGTGAGAGTTAGACATAGAAGTTTGTATGGACAATTTTTGCTGCAACTGAGAGAGAGAGAGAGAGAGAGACAAAGAAGTTTGTATGAACACTTAACAATTTTGCTGCAAGTAGCTGAGAGAGAGAAAGAGAGGCGTTGGAAGGTGGCATTGATGATGGACCGGTCCCTCCTTTAAAACCCATCTCTTTTTTTTCTTTGTTTTTATAATACTTTCATTTAAATTCAATGTCGATTTTGTTTTTTCTTTTTCTTAGTCTTCGTCAATTTTGTTTCGATTGTGCAAGATATAATACTTTTGTAAAAAAAAAACAAAAATACTCAACGAAATTGGTGATTTATTTTTTTTTGTAAAAATATTTCAATTAACAACAGCCATATTTTCAAAACACCATGTGTTTTTTTATGGAATCATATTTACTAAATCTCAAAAGAAAAAATGCAATATAATTATTTAGATAGCTTGTTTGAGCATTCTTTTAGTGGTTTCTACTAAATCATATACTAGATCATTTTATCTAATTTAACATATGATGTTATGCCTTATCAAATATAAAGAAAAAAACATACTCGTATTTTTCTTAATAAATGACGCTTTATAATTGATTTTTTTATTTCAAATTATTTTTTCTTAATTCTACTGTAAAAAATTTAATATATTTTCAATTTTAACTTTATTTTAATGTATTTATTACTTAGAGAGCTAAATAAATATTGCACAACATTGCCGAGTAGAAAATAATTAAGAGATATAAAGAAGGAAATCACGTACACGGCGGTCAAATCCTTCTCAGCCGTTGGATTCTTAATCTTAAAAAAAATTAACTTCACGATGCTAACCTGACTCAGCTCATGTCGGCTTTGGTTTTGCCAATTGTTAAACGCCATTTAATTACTTCTGTTCATTTTTAATTACATTTATTTCCGTTTTTGTCATTTTGATCCAATCATAAAATGTTCAACTTCATTGACTTTGGTATTAGGTTTGATCATATTGATAATTTTTTGGTCTCTAGAAGCATGATTAGGCACCTGAAAAGTAAAAGCAAGAAAATTAAATGTTTTTCATTTGCTTTCTCTACAACTTTTACGTGACATCAAAACAGAAGATAAACTTTTATGTGACATTGATACAATTCCACCTGTACTAAAATAGACATTCAAGTTTGGTTTTTGATCTACATACAGCCATTAATTAACGTTATTAACTCAATTCAAACATTGTAAACTACACCAACTTAGTGTAATCTTCTATGACTTATATTGGGTAAATAATAACCTTTTTACCGATAAATTATGAATCAAAGCTCATACATCTCGTTGCATCCGGTAGTAAAAAATTAGGACATGACCCGACTCCTTCAAAACGTGGTTTTGGATTGAACCGGTTGAGCTATAGATTTCTTGTTAAACAACATTGTTTTTACTTGTTTGAAAAACTATTTTGAAATGTCACCGTTTCAAATTATTGATAGGGGAATGAAACACTAGATTTATCTATTTTCTGAATTTTTGTCGATCCAAACTCTTTTTCGGGATCCGAAATGAACGGTGACAAAAGAAGAAAAGGACACGAGCTATTGAGGAATATTGACTTATGTCTCTTTGACCATATCTTATCACAATATTATATATATATATATATATATGTTTCAACCACAAAATTTGTGATATATAAAGGAAAAAATCTTATTAAAATAATAATTAAAAAAGTCTTTTGTGGTGTCAAAACTCGCACCACAAATATATGATATGGGATGGCCATCATTTATAAAATCAAAGAAAGTCCATATTGTCAAAAAAAAGGGTCAAACATTAATATTAATTTATATTCAATTCATAAATTAATGATCATGGTCAAAGATTGAAGTTAGTTTTGTGATTGAATTCATGAATTAATATCATGGTCAAAGATTAGAATTAATTGGTGGATTAATTCTGAAATTTATGGTCGAATAAAGAGGCATGAAGAGAAAGAATAAGGCTATATAAAAGAGAAGAAACAAACGTAGGTGGTGGAACAAATTTTCTACAAATACAATGTTAAACTAGAAATTTATATTTATCATCATTTGTAGTCAAATACTTAGTAATACACCTGGTATGACCACGAGAACTCTGAGATTAATATTAGAGTCTTTCATCTACACCGGTAACTATTTTACCTACCAAATTGATGTCTGGTTTTGGAGTTAAGGTTTAATCTTTGCGCTAATTACCTCTTCTTTTTTTTCGTTTTGCCAAGAAATTGTTTGCATGAGGAGGAGGATGTGGATTTTTTGGTGTTTAGATTCATTTTTTTGGTGCAAAAACAAACGAACTAATGCTTTTGATCTGGTTTTTATAAACAAAGAATTTTCCGAGTTTTCAAAGTACCAGCTCGTTTGAATTTACTTCGTGTGGTCGAGAGAATGAATTAAGACACCACAAATTCATCTTCTCTGTCTGAAATATTTTTTTTGGCTAAAGCGAAAAATGTTGTCCGTAAAAGATATCACTTTAACTCCAAAATCTGACATTAATTTGATAGGTAAGAGAGTTTTTTTTTTGGTGTAGTTGAATGATCTTTTGATGCATGATAATTGATTAATATCATGATGAAAGAAACTGACATGAATCTCAAAGGTCTTGTGTTCTTACCAAGAAGCCACTCCAATCAGTTCAGAAAATGAAGTTGCTCCTCTTGTTAAAATGTATGGGAGAAAAAAATCAAGAAACCCTAAATTAATGAATTTCTCACACACATTTTAATATGAGGAGCCACATCATTTCCTGACTTTGCTCAAACATTGACTCTAGTGACACAAGAGAGCAATGGCGAAATCTCAGTTCAAACGAAATAAACTATGATGGAGAATGATGAATACAACAAAGTTGTGAGTTTGTTTGTGGAGTTTCATGAATTCCACAGACGATGATGAAAATTGATCAATCAAAAAAGCAACACACATTAGCTCAATGTTACAAATTATTTGGTTAAAATTGGCTTCAACTCTAAATATGAAGTAGAACAAAAAGATTTTATTAAACTCAAATTTGTAAGATATTGTTGATGTTTTTTTAAACCTATAGATTTTCAGGTTAACAAAAAGTTTGTTTTTTTTGGTCAACGAAAAAAAGTTTTTTTTTTACATAAAAATGTGTTAATCAGTAATCACAATCAAATAAATTGTGATACTCTCTCTGTTTTCATCTCTTATATTATGTTTTATAACATTAGTTCCTGACGGGATATTATTCGAAATTATACGGTTTTACTGTTAAGTAGCTAATGAATTGTCTCCATTAGACAATGAAGATAATACAAAATCATTTACTAAATGAATCGTAAGAAAAGTCAATTCGCAGAAAGGGCTCGTGGGTAGTGGGATAATATTATACTGGTTTAATTTATATTAAATTTTAAATAACGAGTGTATATTATTCGCCAGAAAAGATTCAATCATTCAAACAATGCCCGTGATCAATCCAACCGTATATTATAGCAGTGAGTCTATTATTATTGGCCGGAAATTATCAAACATATGTTATTGTCAATCGTCACATTGTAAAAGTAAAACAGTACAATATCCACTTTTTCACCTTCACTTTAATGGAGTATACAATTAAAATGTCACACCCATATTCTAAAATCTCCGATTGTTTAGTTATAAGGTTTACTCTCTCACTAATTCATCAGTCAATCTATTACTTTTTGGATAATCTGATTAATTTCCATATAATCCGATTATTTTTATCTAACTTATGCATAATCCGATTATTTTTAAATTGCAAGTATAAAAGAAAATTTTGTTATTCAAACATTTATATCGAGATTTTGTTATGTTTTATAATAAATTATATTAAATTTTTTTTAAAAAATCTTAATACTACGTTTTCATGTATTTACTATAATTTTGAAAACAATATTATTTAAAAGTTTATTAATAATAAATAAATATATTTACATTAAAACAATCTAAAACTAATCCCTATTTATTTTCTGATTAATCGTCTAGGCGTTAGGTATCGGCCGACTAACGTCTACCGAATTTTAAAACATGGCTTTTAACACAAAAAAAAATTCTTCCAAACTTTTCACCACAAAGTTTAACTGAATAACGAAGGTCTGTCATATAATTACTGTAAAATAATTATTGAACGAACTGAAAGTAGAATAAAAGAGTTAAATATTTAACGTAATTTTTTTTTCTGAAGTGAAAACAAATGAGAAGATACAACTTTATTATTTCTGAAGTGAAAAATGAGAAAATTCGTTACTTGAAAAACGAACGATCATAGATAAATTAAGAGGAAGATAATTTAAAATATTGATTCTCAGGTTTTGTTGAAACAAGCATAATCACGTAAATTTCAAAAAAAAAAAAAAAAAAAAAAAAACATAATCACGTAAGTATATAGTCCGTACGTTTTGATGGTGCAAAGAGGAAAAAAAGGCACATTAATATAATATTCAGAAGAAAGAAACCAACGAAAATATAGTATTATGGGTTTTGTTGAGCGTAATCCTAAAATTCTTTTATTAATCCAATTTTTTCAACGTAATGATGATTCTTGATTGATCCATCACTATGACTATCATGATCGTCGTTCGTCACAATCAGATTATATATTTCATTATTATTGTTAAATACTAGTAGATTCAAACGTGATGCTGTTTCTTTTTTCACTTGGTCAATTTCACAGATTAGAGTAAATCAACAAAGATCTTGAACAATAATCTAACTTATCATATTCAGAAAGCGATAACTTTTATGGCATGTCATAGAACATTAATAGACTAATATAAAAAACTCATGTTTAGATAGTGTCGTGTGGAAAATATCCAATACGGAGATTTGTTTTTTTTTCAATTGACCATTATATATATATATATATATATATTTATAATAATAGAACTATTTTCTGTCTTAGACCTGGCATATGAATTACCTTGATTTTGTTTTTGTTTTACCATGACGGTATAAAGTCAATTGAAAGCTGTTTTATTGATGAGGACTCATATGTAGTATAATCCATCCAACCTTGTTAATAACAAGCTGTTTTATTAATGATTAAGTTTGAAAAACCGATTACTCCTAACCAAAACAACCTCGCAAGTCTAAACATTGTCTGTGATATATATGCTTAAGTCTAATTATAATCATGTTTAAAAGCAAATAATATAAAATGTAGATACGTTCGTTGTCATCTTATATGATTAATAAAGCAAAATATTAAATGGTCCACAGGCAAATGGCCGGCTGTTGACTTTTAAGGTTTCAACCATTTCCGTCGTATTCTATCTTCTTTTATTCGTTACGGCTCTATCGAAAATATATCAAAGTTTGTATGTAGCTCAAAATCATCATCAAATTATTTATATTTATGCGTTTGACCTAAAACTAATCGCATGTATAGAGTATTGAATGATCCGAAATCAGCTAACACAGCCCATTGATACTTGCATAGCTTATATATTTTCATATATTTGTTAAAATAAAAATGCACCCATTTGTAAGAAAATTGAAAAAAAAAAAATATATCTGCCTTTAACCTGTCAATATCCCATCAAATTAGTTAAGTTATGTCATTTTAAAGATTATATTTCATTAATCAAAAATTGACTATTGCGTAACTACATTTTCTTTGTGATGATAATAACTCAAAATATATTGTTTTTTTAGTTAAAGAGAGAATCTATTCCCAGCAAGACTTTTCTAGATTTGGGTTTTCATTATTGACCTATTTATCAGATCCAACTACCATCTGACTACATTTACTATGACTCATGGTTCCTATCATTTGTAGTTAAATTATATAGGATCTTCTTACATTGAATTTGTAGCTTAAAATGGGATACTATTATCTAGAAGCAAATGGAGGTTGTGAGGAAGGAAACAAAACTTAAGAAAGAGAGAAATAAAATGTAATGGAAAGTCAAACAAATTGAGGGAGTAAGTGTCAAAGTGGTGTTATGATGTCAGCGAAGAAACAATATCATGACTCTTCAATCTTCAAATAATGTTATTTTATCCGTACGGTTCACATGTACTTTGGTTACACAAAAGTCAACCCTGAAATTGAAATTATTAGGAGGCGGAATTAGGTTAGGAAGAGTTGTCAAATCTTCTCTTTATTGTGATGTACTCTTATAAACAAACAACAAAAACAAATTGTTATGGAAGAAGTGTTATCGCCCTTCATCTTGAGCTTTTTTGCAACTAGAAAGAACATCTAAAATCGTTTTCAGCTCAATTAGCCTTGTGCTCAACAAGCCTAGTAAAGAAAAACCCTTAACCAATGTTTTAATGAAAGGAAATATTAGTCGGACCTTGTTACATTTGCTACGACCAGAAGAAGAAGTATAAACATCAACAACAAAAAAAATCGTAGGCTACAAAAACAAAGAGAGTAGAGGTCCATAAAACTTTGTGGCGTGAAATGGAGGAAAGCCCCGGCCCATTTAACATTGCGAAAGAGATCACAATTGTTTTTGTTTTTATTTTTATTTTACTTACCTTCATATCTTTGCTATAGCCTATAGTTAATTTACTTAATTAGAGGAAACACAAAACGCAAAAAGTTGAACAATAATTTTAATAAGTATGGCTTATGGCTTATTCTAGCCATCTGATTAGTTATATTAAGATGTCGCCAAGTAATATTATTGTAATTATTTAATAGAATTTTTCATGAGGAGTCAATAACCCAAATAATGAAGTTTATTAAATCAAACAAAAACTGTAGATTAAACGAAACTAAACAAATTATAAATGATTGGTTTTCTAGATTTAATAAGATAAATTAACCAAAACCAGACGGTAGTCCTATAATATAATTATTAATTCTTTCAAATATGCATACATACGTCACGATTCAAGGACCGGATCAATAATTTTGTTTAAAATTCCAAAATCATAAATTCCTCCTCCTTAGATATTTATCTAAATCCCAATTACGTACAAAAATAATTCGAAATTGGAACTGAACCGGATCGTACCGACCATTAAATCCTAAAACCTCCTCCTAGCCTCTTTACCATTCACCACTGAAACGGTGCTCTACAAATCGGACACGTCAGCTTATAAAAACACCACGAGTCTATACACTGCACGTGAAACACGTGCTTACATCCACGAAGAACCCTAACGACGTCGTTTACTTCAAAATCCTCCAAACAAATAACGCACAAATCTGCTTTAAACCCATCGTCACCGTCACCGTCGCTGCCGCATTTCGTGAGTCTCACGGCCGGAGGTAACGGTTGACCGGCTTCCTCGTCGCCGATTGCTTCCTTCGTTTGCTTCGGGTACAATACGAAGCAAAGAAGAAAGATCAAACCGTAGAAGACGATGATGAAGACGACACAGAGAAGCATTAACGCCATTGATGCGTGCTCCGTCGTCACCGAAATCTCCGGTGAAGCAGCTGCCGCCACGTAATCTCCACAACAATTTGATTGCATTTTCGATTTTTTCAAGAATTTATGTAATTGAATTAGAATTATTTTGTGAAATTAATTTGAGTTTTTGTGGATTCATAGTGATGTTTCTTTATATATGGATTAGGTTTTATTTTTTGTACTGTGTGATGAACTGGTGAAAAAACTGATTTAACGCAATTTAGTTACAGTTTTGCGGAGAGGAAGGTGGCGGGAAGGATTAAGAGAGGCATATTCTAACTCATTAATTGTTATTAAGAGGTTAATGATAAATCAGGTTTAATTAATTATCATGAATCATTGAGCATTTCTATTCATGAATACACACAAAACTAACTGAAATTAAATTAAGCTTATGCTCAGTTTTGTTTGTTTTAGTTTGGAGTGTGTTTCGGTTATTTTTCGATAATGATTGATCACAGAAAGAAAAAACAATGGGTGATTACAGATTGATTAATTATAACACTATTGATTTAAATCCTCTTGATGCCTGGGTCCGGCCCAGAGCAGAATAATTTTGTGGTATCTTTACGAAAAGTATTAATTCATTTGGGTTCTTTAGTAAAATATGTGACAACAAAAATGTGAAAACGATGGAAAAAAAAACCAAAATAAAAGTAAAATATGTGACTAAAAAGATAAAAATACTGAAATAAGCAGAAATTGGGAGATGTAAATACACTGTAATAAAAGCTATATTTTTACTAAAACTATTTGTATCTCTTATGTTCGACTTTCTCATTTCTATCGTCTAAAAGTTTTATGGTGCCTGAAAAAGGTATTTACTCATTGTTGGGTTCTTTATTTTATAGTAAAATACCGTGACAAAAAACTAAAATACACAGAAGTTTAAGGGTATAAGTACAATATAACAAAAACTAAAGTCGGTTCCAACAATTTCTCAATCTTTATAATTTAGCCTCAAACTTCATCCTTCTTTCTTTTAGCCTCTCTTCTCAAATCAGAGAGCATAGGAGAAGAAAAAATCGAACTTTTCTTCATCCATTTCTCTCCGTCGCTACTTGCTAACGATCTCTTCCATCAGATCTGGTAAGCAACTCGATCTTCTCTTCCTTTCAGATTTATGATTTCACTGAAACCCTAGAATCTAATCGCCTTTTATCACCAAATTAGTTTCTTGGTCTTTGACGATTGAGGATTAAGAACCCTAACTTTATGTGTAATCTAGTGAATCAAACGAATTCAATTACGGGGATATTGGTGTGTCTCGTTTTGGTTAGGTTGGTGAAGTCTTGGTTTTGATTTGGGGCTTAAAAATTCTAGCTTTTTGTTTAATTGATTGAATTCAAATGCGTAGCTATTGATTTTTTTCTCGTTTTGGTTAGGTTGTTAGATTTTCTAAGGCTTGGTAAAGATGCCGGCGACTGCAGGAAGAGTGCGTATGCCCGCAAACAATAGGGTTCATAGTAGTGCAGCTCTTCAAACTCATGGGATTTGGCAAAGTGCTATTGGTTACGATCCTTATGCCCCAACTAGTAAAGAAGAGCCAAAGACGACTCAGCAGAAATCTGAAGATCCTGAGAACTCATATGCGAGTTTTCAAGGTCTTTTAGCTCTTGCGAGAATCACTGGTTCGAATAACGATGAGGCTCGTGGTTCTTGTAAGAAATGTGGTCGTGTTGGGCATTTGACGTTTCAATGTAGGAACTTTTTGAGTACTAAGGATGATAAGGAGAAAGATCCAGCTGCGATTGAAGCTGCGGTTATGTCAGGGTTGGAGAAGATTAGAAGCAGAGTTGGGAAAGGTGAGGTTATGGAGGAGGAGAGTAGTGAAGAGGAAGAGGAGAGTGAGAGTTCGGACTCGGATGTTGATTCTGAGATGGAGAGGATCATAGCTGAGAGGTTTGGGAAGAAGAAAAAGAGTGGGAGTAGTAGTGTTAAGAAGACGAGTTCTTTAAGGAAGAAGAAGAAGCGTGGTGTTTCTGATGAGTCGGATTCTGATTCTGGTGAAGATAGGAAGAGAAGGAGGAGGTCGAAGAAGCGGAAGGTGCATAAGAGAAGGAGTATGAGTGAGTCTGAGGATGAAGAAGAACGAAGGAGTAAGAGAAGAAAGGAGAGGAGAGGAAGAAAGAGAGATGATGATGATGATGATGATTCGGATGAGTCTGAGGGTGAAGATGATAGACGAGTGAAGAGAAAGAGTAGAAAAGAGAAGAGGAGAAGAAGAAGCCGGCGTAATCATTCTGATGAGTCTGATTCTGATTCTTCTGAAGAGGATAGAAGACAGAAGCGAAGGAACAAAGTCGCAGCTTCTTCTGATTCGGATGTTTCAGGCGATGATGATGTTTCACGCGTTGGAAGAGGTTCATCTAAGCGGTATGAGAAGAAAAGCAGGAAACGTCATCACAGGAAAGAGTGAAAGTATGATCAATCTCTATCAATCTATGTAAAATTTGTAACGAAACTTATCTTCTATGGTGGATTTGATTTGTGTTTGAATTTGTTATGAATACTCTTGTTTGCTCTTGTTTGTTTTCAAGAATGTGTTGAATTGTGAGTCTTTTAACTCTATTGCTTCAAGAGTGATCTTTCGATGTGATTATTGTTATTAAAGTTTCGATTTTTACGTTATAATTTACTAAATTCATATTGAGGTCGGCAACATGTCGCTATGAGGGATCACGAGACTCGTGGGTTAGTTTTTGGCATAGCTCGAAAAGGATAATATCGTCATTTAGAAAGCTCGAGTTTCATTGCTCGATTCAGACAATATCTATCTCTTCGTGGGTCCTTTGTAATCTCTTCACAACCGTTGAACTAAAGTTTTGAATATCCACCGTTAAGCCTATTATAAATCCCAAGAAAATAGGTGAAACTGTTTCAGAAAAAGATCAAAGAGATAAAAAAATATCCCAAAAAAGAACACAAAGGAAGAAGAAGAAAGATGCCTTCAAGCACATTTTCCGGAACTGTGAGCACACCGAAGCTATCGGTGGCAGTTGATATGGGAAACCCTTTTCTCAATCTCACCGTTGATGCTTTCCTCAAGATCGGAGCTGTAAGTTGTAATCACTTTCTCTGTGATCTCTTTGTTGGATCATTTTCAAATTTTGTGATCTTTCTCTTTGTTGGGTTTAGGTTGGAGTTTCTAAATCTCTTGCAGAAGACACTTACAAGGCCATTGACAAAGGTAACTCCATAAAGCCATTTACTTGATCAAACACACACTTAAGTGTTGGTTTATGTTCTGTTTATGTAAAGTTGACTCATTAATACGCATTACCTGATTGGTGCTTTCAAAATTTGATTTTCATTATTTGTAGGGAGTCTCTCCAAGAGCACTTTGGAACATGCGGTGAGTATTACTAATGCATCAAATTTATGTGTATATTATATATATTTGTCATGTGTGTGTTTGTGTTGAGTTTGAAAATTTTCTTGAAACATTGTTGCAGCTTAAGAACCTATGCAAAGAAGGTGTTTACTGGGGTAAGTTACTTTCATATTCCATGGTTCTAGTTTCAGCAATGGGTAAATAAAGTGATTCAGAAAGATTAAACTTTTCTATATATGGATATGATTAGGATCTGTGGCTGGAGTTTATGTTGGAACAGAGTATGGAATCGAACGTATCCGTGGTACAAGAGATTGGGTATTACCTTCATTACTTTCCCATATTTTGCTATTTGTTGCAAAAATTTATGAACTAATTGGTTAAGTTTTTGTATCAGAAAAATGCAATGTTGGCTGGCGCAGCCACAGGAGCAGTGATCTCTGCAGCTAGTAACAAAGGCAAAGACAAGGTTGTGATCGATGCCATTCTTGGTGGTGCCCTTGCAACAGCTTCTCAGTTCCTTAACAATCATTATTTCTACTGATTTTCAATCTTCCTATAGGAACCAGTTTGGTTTTTCCAAGTTTGGTTTATATGGTGGATTCGTTTGTTTACTCTTCCAATAAAACAATGTAGTGTGTGTTTCAATGAATACATTTCAGTATCATTTTGAACATTAATATATCCCATTTGCTATTTAAATATATTAGAAATGCCTCAAAATAATGAAAATTCATAAGCAATGGTTTAAGCTTTCTATAAAACTCTCTGGCTCACTCCAAAGGTTACTTTTGTTCTCCATTGTGTCCATTGTATACTAACTATCACTATAGTGAATCAAGCGAATAGTGAAGTCAAGGTCTTATCATTTTACATGAATCATTTTAAATGAATCATTTATCAATGAAGAAATTGGCTTCAAAGATTTTTTTTTTTTTAAGTTGAACTAGTAGAATGTTTTTTTTAACTATTGGATAAATGGATATTTAATTATCATGCATGTTAAATACCACAATTACATTTGATTTAGATTTACTATGAAAAATAGACTTTTAAACATCAAATTTTATTTTTAAACCGAATAGCCAGTTATTTTTCAAAATTTAGATTGGGTTTTTTAATGAAGAGATGGGATTAGATTTAGAACTTCAGTTTTGGGCCTTAAATTTGAAGTCTCAAGTCTCAACCCAATATTTATGTACATGTAAAATATCCAACCACGTTGTTGCTTCATCAGGTTCAACATCAAACACACTTGATTATGGAGTTAATGAAACTCCCAACCACCAAAAAAATATATAAACATTCTGACTGTATAGAATAGATAGTCAAATCAAAAATTTAAAACAAAATTTCCAAAATTTGGAGTATCAATGCCTATATTTGCGTTTCAACTTAATCACCTAGTTAATTATACTTCTCATATACGTTTCACTTACATCAACTATATTTCTTCACGAAAATGATCTAAATTATATACATAGACTATAATCTCACTATATAAAAGGAAAACAAATTACTTGATATATATATACAAAAACGTGTATAGTTGTTGGTTTAAGAGTTTGCCTTGGTGTGTGTTGTTCACTATAAGAGTATGGAAGTAGTGGAGAAAACAATGGTGGAGGTGAAAGAGACAATGATGTCTGCAACAAGTTCTTATGGATTTATGTTTGCTTAATGGCTACCATCTCTCCGTCGCTCTCTCCTATCATCTTCTACTACTTTCTACCTCAAGCAATACTTCTCTCATTCAACGAATCTACTGAGATTAAATCAAATCAAGTCAAGTTAATTTCACATTCTCTACAATGAAAAATTTATTTTCTGCATTCAGAAGAGGTAAACAATAAAGTTTGTCTATAGGATAAACTAATATGGGGCTATATATCTTGAGTTCATGCTTCACTTGTTGGAGGTACATGTCAAAATATTCATATAACTAATAATGGCAAGTGACATTAAACTAAAAACGTAATAAAAATTTGGAATTTTTAGGAGAGTAACATGTATATTACATATACGTCCATAATAGGTGAACTGCAGAGAAGTGGGTTGAAGATGAGTCAAGACAACAATACTTTAGTGCCAGCAAAGCCGTGAGATACATCAAATCGTAAACTGACACAAAAGACCCACTTCTCTTATTATTCTTACGAACTAATCCCCACCATTAAGGGCCACTAATCTTATTTTTTATTCGTTACATAAAGTCAAAATTAATTAAGATGCAAATTAGTAGTTTTACTCTCTCTCTCTCCCGAATATATTATAAGGTCAATGATGCAACCAGTAATGTAGTCTTTATTCTATTTTTTTTTTTTACTTTCTTCATGCAAATTTATTAAATAGTTCTTCTCGGTAAATCATTTGACCGGTATAATCATTAATTTAGTGTCACCTTGGTGTTATATTTTTACATATATTGTTCTTTATGTTTTTTCGAAAATTGATTCAAATCTAATACAATATACAAATTGAGATTTATATCATTGACTTTTTTCCCATCTGCTTCAATAATTGTATTTGCCAGAACAGCCAGGGATTTTATAAGGTTTAAATATGATAAACTCCAAAATGTTAAATATTTTCCAAATGAAGATATCTTATTAAAAAAAAAGTTATCATGACATTATATTTTAATATGGGATCATACAAGGCGAGGGAATGGAGGGTTCTCCACTTGCAATATTACAAATGATGATGGACCTTATATAATCAAGTGTTATTAAGATAAATGATTATTAAAGTTGAAATCAACATTTATGTGATTAACTATATCTTAAAAATTCTCAACCTCAAAACCTAATATGTTTTTCTTTTAATTAATTAACTAAAAGGTAAATGATTATTAAAGTTGAAATCAACATTTATGTGATTAACTATATCTTAAAAAATTCTCAACCTCAAAACCTAATATGTTTTTCTTTTAATTAATTAACTAAAAGGTAAATGCGCAAGTTGGTTGTGTCTCCACTTATCTTTCCATGTTTTTTTTTTGTCAACATGTTTAAATATAATCTCTTGTGTTTATTGTCTTTGAAATATGAACGCAATTATTTATTAAGGCCCGGGGAGCCCCACTCTACAATTTTCTTTTAAGATGTCTTATGAATAATGATAAATGTATTTGACTCTTCTTCCTCCTTGAAACTTGCCCCTGAGTTACCACGTGTCCACTAGACTAATTTAACTCTTAAACACACTAAGCTTTATAGTAGATCTTGATTTACTACCAAAGCTATTTTAGAATTAATGAGTTTAAAACATTTGCGGAAGACATCAGAGGATTTATCATTCTCAATGATTTGGCTGCACTCTTCGCATGCATCATTTGTGGATTACCTTCTAACTTTTCCTAGAATGATTTGACACCATTTCATATATGGCAACGGCTCAAACAATATTGAAGAATAATCAAAATAAAATATCAATATATTATTTCATTATGTGACCAAGTCTTGATCTTAAAATTTCAACATCCTCTGGATTGCGAGATAGATTAAGGTCTCACCATCTGGCTCTGTAATTTCAAACTATAAATAGTTAGATACATAAGAAAGGGAAAACAGTCTATGTAAAGGCAATTAAATGTATAATGTGTTAAGGCAAGTAGGCAACGTCGACGAAACTTATTTGTTCAGGACAGAACATAAGAAGATAGGGACGTATTACTGTTACATTTTTTTTTTAAATCTGGTAAAATAATCTTTTAATTCCGAAAATCAACATTTAGATGTAAACCATACGACCACAATTTGAGGCATAATTTCATTCTCAAACGATTTCAAAATTTAGTGGATATACAAAAGAAATGAATATGTTTAACAGACGAAATGAATGTGCTCAATCCAAAAGTAGGAACAAATTCAGGTTTTTTCAAAATGTAAAATTTGAAACAGTTATACGACATGTTTATGAATCCATAATTTCTGTATAAACGCTTTCACTTTTAACAATCAGCCTAAACATATGACCACGTTTTTCTTATATATATATATATATATATTTTTTTTTTTGAATGTTAAATTTATTAATTAACAAATAGTTTTTTTATAAAGAACCCAAAAAACGAAAGAAATAAACAGAACAATTGTTTGAGAGGTGATTAGGATTCAATGTTCAAGAAGGCATGCAAGTCTCGGGTTATTATAAAATCAGATTGAGGAAATTCTGTTACGAAATAATCTCTTTGTTAGCCGTGTTGTGTGAACCATCGAGTGTCAATCGTTGTTATGCCTTCTCTCATTTTGCTCATGAGCTTATTGAAAAGCTAAACATGTGAGGATGAGCTCCAATTTACCAAACTTGTGATGAGTGAGGATTGAGGCGTGCTAATGTGATGTGCCAGTACAGATTCGGGTGGAATCGTTCGTTGCTAGTCACCAATTATGTCGTTCCTAACTCTAAAGGCTTACGTGCATGAAAACAAAACAAGTGATCAGTCATCTCGAACCAGTTGCCGAATGATTCTTGATTGTTACACATATTATCAATGCATCGCAGAAATCAGTTTAAATGAATTAATCATATTTTTTTCCTTATCACATTCAATTCCGTAGTTAAATCGTTGTAAATTTGAGTTGGTGTAGCCAATTTTTTTTTGAAATTTATATTTTTTAATGTTTGAGATTTGCATCCTACCTACATCACCACATTAGGACAATCCGATCCAGGTTTCACATTTATTTGTTAAAATCTACATAACTGAGAGAACTTTTAGTGGATGTTTCCAAATACATTACAATCCATCTCAGTTTTATTTTTATTTTATTTTATTGGCAAAACAAAATGTGAATTCCTAAGTTCAACACTTATAAAAAACGTGACTCAAATTGAGAATAACTCCATGCTCTATCTATATCAATTTGAGTGGACATACAATAAAAAATAACAAATTATGTGTTTTTAAAATTTGATACGGGTATTAGACGTGCTTAACAGTTTGCCAAACTTTTAAAAAGCTTTTTGATAATATATCAAACATATTACATATATTTTCTGTTAAAGTGAATACATAAAAATTAACAAATTATGTTTTAAAAAAATTAAAACGGTAAGACGTGTTTAATAATCTCCATAAATTTATTAATTTTTAGAAAACTTTTTAACAATATTCTAAACGTATTACAACTTTTTTTTCTTTCCGTTGAATTGAGTTCATAAAAATTAACAAGTTCGGATTTAAAAAAAAATTGAAACGGCAATGAGACGTGTTTAACAATCCATACAACCTTTTTAACTTTATTTTAACTTTTTAACAATATATCTAAATTTCTTATAACTTTTTTTGAACAGAATCCATAAAATTAACAAATTATAGTTCTTTTATAATTTAAATTTGAAACGCTTATGAGACGTGTTTAACAATATGGTTTGACTTTTAACAATATTTCCAAACGTGTTACATCTTTTATTTTCTTTCTGTTGAAGTAAATACATAGAAATTAACAAATTGTAAAAAAAAAAGGTTTGAAACGACAAAGACGTGTTTAAAAATCCGTATAAATTTATCAAGTTTGTTAAAAAGTGAACAAATTATGTTTCCTATAGTATTGAAGTTTGCTGTTTAATATACAAGGAATTCAAGATCATTACTATTCCAACTTCCAATTTTTATTTCTATACATGGAACCGTATAATACATTACTAGTGGAATATCTTTCAATTTTTTTACTCTCGAATAGATTCGAGTAATAAAACTAATAAGTCGTGTATACATATGCTATTACCCAATCTCAAATCCAAAATAGTCAAACACTGTACATGCAAATGAATTGTACGAAACATATGATAAATTACTTCTTCTTTTTTTCGTCTAGTTCCAATCAAATCGTAAACAAAAGGAAATGATTCCAAATATTCGAGTCATGCTGGCGTGATTTAGATTAGTAATTATCACAACCTCCAACCACAATATATAAATATACCACCCACTCCATCAAATTGAAAAAATTAACATTAGACAATAGACAGACTTAAATAGTTAACACAAATTTAGCATTTAAAGTTTTAGTTGGAAGAACATAAAATTTAAGTAAGAAATAAAAGTCCAAATTTTAAATGTTTATGACATAGGAAAGAGAGTGATGGTAGTAAGCAGCGGACGAGAGCCGAAGAGGCATTATGAGAGTTGACGAGAATTTATGAAATAACCCAAGAGTCAGTCATCATACAACACGTGGCAAACTCTCAAGACCATCACGTGATCCAACGGTGATAGAAGGCACAACTTTCGAAGAAGTGTAATTTAAGAATTAATGGATTTGTTTGAAGAGACTGTGTCTATTTTGACTTTTATAGATTTTAATTCTAAGAAAATGTCTAAATCCTTAGATCTGATTCTTTCCTTAATTAGATTTTGTAAAATTTCAACAGCTTTGAGTTAATAATACCTAACAACATGGTCAGTTCATCTTCAATCCCACGCGCCATAGATGCGCTTGTATTTGATCTAAACTATTCGATATTTTTCTAGAATAGACCATTAACTAATCTCTGTATTTCATTTAATTAAGTAACTAAATATCCCTTTTCTTTAGTAATGATTTTAGTTGGGTAAATGTGAGACTACATACGTACCTTTAATAATTATATACAAGTTTTTTTAAAAAAACTGACACGTTATAGTTATAATATTACATTATTTTTGAAAACATATTATTACGTATTTTTATTCATTAATATGCGATTTATGTACTTGAAATTATGTCATATACTTCTTATATGACACTAGT
Organism: Nasturtium officinale; assembly: GCA_963854855.1. Taxonomy (NCBI): domain Eukaryota; kingdom Viridiplantae; phylum Streptophyta; class Magnoliopsida; order Brassicales; family Brassicaceae; genus Nasturtium; species Nasturtium officinale. The sequence goes on along the minus strand of OY978511.1, from coordinate 5,245,970 downwards.
ATACGTAAATACAAATAATATTTTGATCAAATAGTTCAAAATAAAATAAAATGTCCTTATCTAATAGTTTGTTATCTTATCTACTATATATATAACTTTTTGACCAATTCAATGTGAAATTCTATGAAAAGAAAAAAAGAATCCTTAACTATTTAAATCTGAACATTATAAAATCAACTTCTAACAATAATTCTAATTAGTTCGTGGTATAGACGCGCTCTGTTTTGCGAGAGTGGACCATAATAAGACTTCACACACTTCAAAAACCCCTGAGTTAAAAAAAAAACTCCAACCCTCGTCTTAGCCACGAGTCAACCCTCTTCACGTCAAGAGAGTTCGATGGAAAATAATAATTAAAAAAAAAACTTTTTTATTTTTTATTTTCCTTTTCAATATTTTAACAGAATAATAATATTATAATATCTCTCATTTTTTTCTCCTTTATATTATCTTTTCATTTATAATTTTCCACTCAAAAAATCATTTTTCCTCCACATAAGTCAACTCTCTCTCTCTCTCTCTCATCTTCTTCAAGCTCTCTTGTCTCTTGAGATTTTCTAATTTTCTCTTCCATGGATCGCATCAATCTTCGATTTTAATCTCAACCCTTTTCGTTATACTCGAAATCCTCAACTCCAGATTAAAAAAAAACATTTTTTTAAATGGGTAACGGAATTGGAAAGCTAAGCAAATGTTTCACCGGCGGAGGAGAAACTCACCGGAAAAACGAGATATCAATTCTCGAACCAGATCTTCTCGATGAAGGTTTAGGTCACTCTTTCTGTTACGTTCGACCCGACCCGACTCGAATTTCATCTTCAAAAGTTCATTCAGAAGAAACGACGACGTTTCGTACAATCTCCGGTGCTTCCGTAAGTGCTAACACCGCCACACGTCTCTCTACTTCTCTTTACGATCCTTACGGACACATCGATCGAGCCGCCGCGTTTGAAAGTACGACGTCGTTTGCTTCGATTCCTTTACAACCGATCCCGAGAAGTTCCGGTCCGATCGTACCCGGTTCAGGTCCTTTAGAAAGAGGGTTTCTTTCCGGTCCTATTGAGAGAGGTTTCATGTCCGGTCCACTTGATGGTTTAGGATTATTCTCTGGTCCCCTTGATAAAACCGGTTCTGATAAATTTCAACGTAGCTTTTCTCATGGTTTAGCTAATATCCGAGTCGGGTCAAAAACCGGATCTTTAGTTCGTGTTCTCCGTCGAGCAATTTCGAAGACGATTACGAGAGGACAAAACTCGGTTATAGCTCCGGTTAAGGGAATAGCAACGGTTAAAGAACCGGATTGGATATTCGGATCGGATAAAACCCGGATCCAGCAACACCAGAACGAGAATAATCTCACCGTTACTAGCTTGAATTTCAGTAGTGAAGGAAGTTTATTAGACGACGACGTTTCACTTGAAAGCCAGAATCTTCAGTGGGCCCAAGGTAAAGCCGGTGAGGATCGTGTACATGTAGTTGTATCTGAAGAACATGGATGGCTCTTCGTTGGTATCTACGATGGATTCAACGGTCCAGATGCGCCAGATTATTTACTCTCTCATTTATATCCAGCCCTTCATCGTGAGCTCAAAGGATTATTATGGGATGAGTCAAAATCTTCCGATGAAGCTCATGTAGAGAATTGTGAATCGAGTTCGAAGAAAAAGTCAAAGAATTGGGAAGAAAGTCAACGACGGTGGAGATGTGAATGGGATCGAGAAAGACTTGATCTTGACCGTTGTTTATCGAAAGAAAAGATTAATCGGAGTAACGGGTCGGATCTAGATCCGGATCCGAACTCATCAGATGTTTTAAAAGCTTTGTCACAAGCTTTAAAGAAGACTGAAGAAGCTTATTTGGAGAATGCAGATATGATGCTCGACGAAAATCCTGAACTAGCTTTAATGGGTTCTTGTGTTTTAGTGATGTTGATGAAAGGTGAAGATGTTTATTTGATGAATGTTGGTGATAGTAGAGCTGTGCTTGGGCAAAAAGCTGAGAGTGAGTATTGGATTGGGAAGATTAAACAAGATTTAGGAAGAATCAATGAAGAAACAATGAATGATTTTGATGGTTGTTGTGGAGAACAAGAACGAGCTAGTTTGGTTCCGAATTTATCGGCTTTTCAGCTTACTGTTGATCATAGCACTAATATAGAAGAGGTTAGAAAAGATTGCATTTTTACAAGTTATTTCATTCAAGAATTTGTTATATTTTTAGCTTACTGAATTCTTGTTTTTGTTGTTTAGGAAGTTGATAGGATTAGAAAAGAGCATCCAGATGACGATACCGCGGTTTCGAATGAACGAGTTAAAGGTTCATTGAAGGTTACAAGAGCTTTTGGCGCCGGGTTTCTTAAGCAGGTACTTCAACATTTTTGGTGTTGTTAGATTTTGAACATTAGGTTTTGTCAATCTAATTGGGAAATATATACATTATGTGCAGCCTAAATGGAACAACGCTCTTCTTGAGATGTTTCAAATCGATTACATAGGGACATCTCCTTATATCAATTGTTTGCCATCACTTTACCATCATAGATTAGGCTCGAAAGACCGGTTTCTGATACTATCCTCGGATGGTCTTTACCAATATTTCACTAATGAAGAAGCGGTTTCAGAAGTTGAACTCTTTATCACATTACAGCCTGAAGGTGATCCGGCTCAGCACTTGGTTCAAGAACTTCTTTTCCGCGCTGCTAAGAAAGCCGGTAATAATCTATCGAAAAACTTTGATGAGAAACCGTTGATTTGAAGTAGTGTGAATGAGTCAGTTTTAAATCTTTGTTATTGATGTTCTTAGGTATGGATTTCCATGAACTGCTTGAGATACCACAAGGGGAACGGAGACGGTATCACGATGATGTTTCCATTGTAGTGATCTCTTTAGAAGGAAGAATGTGGAAATCTTGTGTATAAACTAAAAATATATATATATCATATATATGAACATAGAGAAAACTTTTAAAATGTTTCTGAGATAAGTCCCCATTCAATGCAATAGATTTGGTTTTATGAATTCGAGTTGACCAAAAATGAAGACGATCGAATTATGTATTAGTATTTGTTAATAAACAGTTAGAACAAGTTTTGACTCTGGATTTAGAAACAGGTCATGCTTTTAATTTGATTGTTTATTGTGCTCTCATTAATTCCATATTCAAAGATGAATCTAGGGTTCAAAACTAACTCTTTGACTCGAATTTAAGACACTTAGTTGTTTAGATTCGATATTTGTGGAACACGTTTACTTATTGGTCAACAATGCAAGCTATTGAAATAGTTAAGTGTAGTCCAACTTCTAACTGTAATAGAATAGAGAAGTAAATGTAGGAAGATGAAGAAGAGGAAGTGGTCGAGATCCAAACTTGTCCCATTTATGATTTTAAATGTCTCTTCTCACGTAACTTCTCTTACTTCCCACCAAATCTTGGCCTCTTTGTTTCTATACTGTTTCCACCAACATAAGGCAAATACAAGTTTGGATCTTTCTGGTTTTAGTCACCATTGTACATTTCTTGAATCTTGATCTATATTTACTATGCCTCTTAGCTTTTGGACTTCCATAGAGATGAAAGAAAATGGATACACGGAACCGGGGTTTGTAAAAGACAATAATAATGATTTGATTTAAATGATTTAATAAGAGATTTTTAATTCTCAAACTTAGTATAGTACTATCTCCGCTTCCAACACAAGTGTTGTTCTAAAATTGTTTTTTTTGTATTAAAATAAATGTCTTTCAATGAAATATTTTAAGTAGTTGTAGACATATATATTTAGTATTGTGTAAAACTTATTAACATATTTTGATGGTGAATTAGAGCTAAACCCCGAAAGTCACTTTTTCTAATTCGGAAGATGACACAGCAATCGAATTCATCGATAGAGTTCATATGAGTCCTTGCGTGTTAAATGACGACAATTTTAAAATACTTTACCAAACCATCTTTCACAAATAATAGTATAATACGAATAACTTTTTTCTTTTGATTTTTTTTTTTACGTTTGGTAGTTGCATGAATAACTTTTTTAGTCAAACATTTTCTTATATTGTCTCTCATAATTCATAAATGAGGTAATTGGTTGGTTTCCCCTCTATGATATATATATATATATATAATTTTCTTATTAAACATATATATGTTTTTATCTATGCATTATTGTCTTCTTCTTTTTTGAAAATTTTATATTAGATTTAAACGATTGCGATTTCCAAATAGGTGGTGTTATAAGAGTGAAACCAAGCTTTGCGGACTGAAAATCATTTTTATCAAATCATTAAAATCCAATTCAATTCAATATATGTGATCCACTAAGCCATTAAATTATTAAAACCAAAAATATTCAAGATATTAGGATTAATGGGTTGGATTGACCCATAAAATTTCACTTATTATTGACACTCCTACAGACAAGATTAAGTGATGCTTTTATTTGGTGTGTGTGGGTGATGGTAGATATTAAATAGTGGATTATGTGTATAATCAAATGGTATGAGAAAGAGAAACAAAAAATGCAACTAATGAGATGTACATTTAATTAAGTGTGTATTGTTTTTTATCAATGAATTCTCAACGCAATTTAGTAATTTATGAAAGCTATTTATATATGTAATAACAATGAATTAAAATCATACTTCGTTCTTAAATTAAGACAATGTAATAGACAGTTGTTTTGATTTTTTTTTTAAAATTGTTGAACTGAAATTTTCAAAAGAGTAAACACAATTTTAATATATTGTTTATGTAATAAAGACGAGTCTATGTTTTCTTCTATAAACTTTTTCATATGAATTTGTATTAAAAATTTGGTGAAATACACACCTTCGATTCAGCTTCTCTTTACTTCTGGTCAGATATCTGTGTTTCCGGTGATAGGTATGGGTTTATTAGCTTCTATCATCCTTTCACCGGTGGTTTCTTCTCTTCTCCGTGTTGCCTCTTGGTTCTGTTTTGGTGTCGTTCTGTTACCGCTCATGATTTGTGAGCAGTGATGTCCAGATGGGTCCTATTTCTGCTCCTTGTCTCCACTCATCAGTTCATTTCAAGTGATGGCTAATTCAATATGCTTATTTGAAACATTGTATTGGGTGATTTATAGACCTCATGAAAAAATTGCTGAGAATGAAATGGAAGAAACTTGAAGGTCTTGCACATAAAGTTGGACGATCAAGAAATATATTCATGGAACTCTTTGCTAAGAGTAGAGGGAATGATACTTTTTGGCTTGATTGCTGTTTTATTGTGTTAGTCTCCATAAGAAAAATATATCTTCTATGACATTGTTCCATGCTAGAGGACAATTTTCTTTCATGGGCGGTAAAGGTGGATCTCTCTGGAAGCTATTGATCGAAGGCTTAACGAATGACCTAATCTTTCTCTATCCGTCAAAGGTTTATGTTTTTTTTTTTAACTTGAGCGCCATAACCCTTACTCCTGCATATTGTCTTACCATACCTATGTGCTTTGGTCATTATGCGACTATATGGATATGTCTGTAGAATACTCTCCACAATGATGTATCATATTACAGGAAGTGGAGCATTGAATCTATGACGTTTTCTTTCAGCGAGATTACATCTAAACATGTGGGAAATATTCTGATTGAAGATGCTCAAGGTTCTACTGAAACAACGATTTTTGGAAGAAGGCTTTCTTGATTTTTTATGTAAGGTATCAAGAAAGACTTTACTCTAGTTACTTAGTTAATTCCAACATTTACAGATGTCAAAGCCCATCTCTCCTTTAGAAAGTAAAATAGGGAGGGACTCATCAGTGAAACTTCTTACCTGAATGATACTGAAGAGAAGCTAATTAGCTAGAGGGATTCATCCGCAAGAAAATGGAAGGATCAAACACTTCCTGCAATAGATTCATCTCAATGCAAAGCAAGTTATGTCCCTGACAAGTCCCGAGAGCAGTATATCAACGATGTTGAGAACTGTATGAAGTATATTAAAGACGGGGAGAGCTATGAGCTTTGTCTAACTACTCAGAACAGATACAGAATTGGAAATAGTGATCCTTTGGGACTTTATCTCCACCTAAGAGAGAAGAATCCAGCACCTTATGCAGCTTTTCTCAACTTCTTAAATGAAAATTTATCCATATGTGTTCGTCGCCTGAAAATTTTCTTTAGCTGAATAGAAATGGAATGCTAGAAGCAAAGCCAATTAAGGGTACTATAGCACACCTGAAGAATATGAACTTCTTAAAATGCAATTGAAACTCAGGTTTACCAAACACCTTCTCCCATTCTTCTGCCTTTGCGTATCATGAATATCTCTGGTTGTTCTAGAGTATTTGTGTGTGTCTGAATTGTTCACATATCTCTGTTTTGTAACAGTGAGAAGAATCAAGCAGAGAATCCAATGATTGTTGATCTTCTAAGGAATGTTCTCGGTCGTGTCTGTGAGCCAGGCTCAGTTCATGTACCTAACCTAACCTCATGGATATTGAATCATACACAACAGTACATACTATGGTAAGCTAAGCACGATCAGCAGACCTAAAAGATCTGATATTAGTCCAGAGGAATATGTAAGAGCAGCTTTCCCTGGCGGTTCAATGACAGGTGCACCCAAACTAAGATCAGTTGAGATTCTTGATTCACTAGAGAACTGTTCTAGGGGTCTTTACTCTGGCTCAATCGGGTATTTTTCGTATAATGGCACATTTGATCTAAATTTTTGTGATACGGACAGTTGTGATACATGATTATGAAGTTTCAATTGGAGCAGGAGGAGCAATAGTTGCATTACCAAACTCTAAAGATGAGTTTGAGGAAATGATTCATAAGACTAGAGCTCCTGCTAATGCGGTCTTGGAGGTTTGTTGTGATCCGAGGAGACAATAGTTATGTCTCTTCAAAGTTCAAAGAATTGATTTGCTGTTTTGTCTTTAAATTGTTATCATCTGTTATTATAATTTTTTTCAATAAATTAATTCATAAATTTCTATTGGAATGTTTTTTGTTACCCAAATTGTAAGATAAATTTTCTAACGATAGTTATTTGATTGATATCATTCAGATAAAAAAGTTTTTGATTATATTTTATTTTATTTTTTTGGGTGTTAAGAAACAACTTATGAAATCTACTTGTCTTAGAGTTATTTGAATGATCTCTCATGTCCTTCATTTTCACAGCTGGAGTACTAGGTTTTATTTATTGAGTCAGACTGCAAACGTAAATAATATCCATGAATCATTGGACAGTTCAACTGTCACAGTTGCTTGCAATATAATTTCTGATGACCATCAAAATTAAATGACGTATTTGGTAGATAACTAAATGCATAGCCAACTTTGGTAGCAGAAAAAAAATGATAAACCGTAACTAAATTGTGTGCGCTTTAGTGTTTGATTTCAAACAAAGATCTTGGTATTATGCGTATTCTGAAAGTTGATAACGAATTTGAATGAATATATATTAATATAGATAAAATTAAGAAATACATGTAAACTATTATTGGCGCTAATTAGACGTTAAACAGAAGGATAGAAAACATCAATAGACATATAATAAGTTCTAGGCCAAATCACGTATGGACAAGACAAGATATTGTAATGATATTTAGCTGTCCACAGAGACATATGTTCAGCCCAAGCTACATTATTAATAGTCAATGATTGTAATTACACTGAAATTGAAACTAAGATCAAAGAAGAAAAAAGACAAAGAAAGAAAAAGGGTAGGAGAAGAAAATAGATGATGGGAAGCAAAATGATTGAGCATGAGAAATAATTCAATTATGTTTCCATTAGAGTGAGTGCTTAACTTTTAGTTACGTATCTTTTTATTAAATTCATACTTTATAATTTATCTCGGATACGTATTTAACTTGTATCTGAACAAAAAGTTAAATTATCGGCTTAACTTCAGTTGTTGATTGGGATAAATTTTTCAAAGAATCCCGAGAATTTAGATTTAGATTCTTTTTAATTTAAAATAATAATTGAAAATGTATATACTTTTTATGGTAGATTGGGTTTAGAAATGTGATCTACAACAAATCTACCAAACGCATTTGGTGCCACCATTCACAATTTTTTGTTTGTGGTGTAAAGAGCACGTAATTAAGCGCGTACAAAGCATTGTACTACTATATTTAGTACATGATTTTTCTCTTTAAAATTGTTTTTAATAAATATTTTTATTGATTAGTTTAATCGACCGAAATAATTTAGTCGACATATGTTTCACTCCATTTTAGACAGTTCATAAAATGTGAGAGTTGTAGTATATTTTGAATTGTCAATAGTATATTGTTATGATATGGTTGTTCAATTAATTTGATATTTTCTGTTGCAACAATTTGGGACTGTGGGACTAGATAATCTTCTAATCAATTTTCGTACAATAAGATTATTAAGATTTTACAATAATCTGTAATTTTAGTTAATTTTATTTATGATGAATTATTTTAAAACTTTTGTCCTATTAGGATTACCAAGATTCTCTCGTGATTTAATTGAACGTTTCTATCTACGTTAATAAATCTTAGATTTATTTACTTTTGGAAGTAGAAGTTTAACAACTTGAAAAAAGAAAACAAACTTTTTTACGAATTAAATCAAATCGTCACTACTTCAAAGATACTGACATAATGTTTCTTATTTGTATTTTATGTTTTGGTTTAAATATATCGTAGGTGAGTGTTATGTATCCAATTTCTTAGTTAATTTGACAAAACGAACACATGTCTTGGGGGTTTGTTAAGGGACATATAATACATCTTAATCTAATAAAATACGGACAAAAACATTAATTATCTCCAGCAATCTTTTTTTTGTTTTGTTATTAGTTTATACTTTATACACAAAAACATGTAGAATATCTATAACTAGTGTTGACTTTCGTTACAAATGACAAATGTTGAGAGATATATCGATGGAATCTAGATTTTTAGTATCAGAAAACATTTAAGATTTTGTCAGTTAGGTGGGTAAGTTTAATGTCTTCGGATAGGTATTTAATCTATTATAATTTTATGTCGTCTGTTAAATCGATCTAGATATACTTACACATACAAAAGGTAATGGATTTATGATATGTCAAGTTAAATGGTAAAAATTGAGATATAGTGATGTGTAAGAGTGTTTATATAGGTGGGTGTGATAACATAGAAGGCATGTGAGATCGATGTTCACATGCATCAAAGTTAGGATCAAAGACAAAGTAAATAATAGAAAATGAAGATCTAACCAAACTTGAATAACATATTGAAAGAGACAGACCATCTTCCTTTAGACTCCAAATTCAATAATTTTTCTTAGCTAGCTTATAACTAAAGGAAAGTAATTGACCTTTTTTCTTTTTAACCAACAAAACTGGCCTTTTCTTGTTTCTATGTCAATACGCTTTCAACCCTTTTCTTGTCTTTACATAATTATTATATATATGCATCCTATTTTAAATTTCTTTGATGGAATCATTTTTTTAACTAATACTCGAATGAGACACTTGATTTTTTTTAAAAAAAATTAAACATGATTGTGTATTTTAACTGTTGGTTTTTAATATGTAAAAATTAAGATAACTAAAGGAAGTATTCTATATCCTTTTTAACGAAATTACATTTTTTTTTAATTTTCTCTACCAAATATTTAAGTACAGTATGGCTGAAATAGTCACCTGGATCTTAAAGCAAAAATCCCTAAAATGGCGAGAAACATGTGATAGGTACAGAGATTAACAATTTTTTTTTACGAAAATCTTACTATATATAAAAGCAATCTTACATAAAGTATAGTTGTTGCATCGGATCCTTCAACATTAATTAAACCCCCGAATGTTCTCCAATGAAATTATTATTTACTTAACCAAAAATCATACTAATTAACTAACTCATACATTGTATTACTATTATATAAAGCAAAGTAAGCTACCAAAGCCATACACTCTTTCTCTGTTTCTCTCTCCCTCATCACAATTATATATCTTCTTCCTTGTATGCTTTAAGTTTGAGCTACGTTTCTTCTCAAACATGGGTTTCTCGGACGCTGGAATTGTTCTCTCCGATCAAAACAATCTCTGTGAAACGGAACTAGGGTTCTTTCTTGACCGGAGCGTTCATACATCTCCACAACACAGCTTCCACATCAAATCTTCAATATATCAAGAATTACAAGATCAAGGCCAAGATCTTGAAACTAATTCCCGAGAGAGAAGAAATTGCTCAAGCGAAGGATTCAAGGTAAAGAGGAAAGAACAAGAAGAAGATTACTGTATGACTCCAACTCGTGCCGACCAGATTTTACCGTCGTTTCCAAGAATCTGTCCGCCGGCGCCGAGGAAACCTAAAGTAGTCCCGTCGAGAAGCTTAAAGGTTAGAAATTCGTATAAAAGCAGGAGAATGATCATTCTAAATGTTTCTAGAGAGGTCGAATCTCTCTTTAATTCAACATCTCTCTGTAACAAAATTAAGAAAGCCAAATATATCTGATGTTTTCATATGTATGTAAAACGTAGCTACCTATAACCAAATTGTAATACACTACGAGTTACATAATGTATGTTTTTATCAGTTGACAAGTGACATGCTTTTCATTTTGGATAATATCGTCTGTGAAATATTTAGAGCTTTCAATGAATAAAAATATGTATATAAATATAGAGCTTAGATTTTGCATGGTTCTTTTAATTATATCTACTGGGTTTTAGAATATTTTATACATTGGATATAATCGGTATGTATACACGGCCAATCAGTAGAGTTTTAGAGTACATAATTACAAGCATTGGGAATGAGAGTTTTTGAAAAACTTTGGTTATGTAAAATGTGGATTTTAGTCTCGAAAATATACTTCAAAATTTAAAGGTGTATTGTGAAACTAAAGAAGATTTAAATGCTTTGATCACTGAAATCAAGGCGAATGTGTTTCCCTATATTGCCGACTGGACTGGTCCAGCTCACATCAAGTTCTAGACGGCCTATCCGAGTTTGTGGCTGCTATTAACTATTAAAAAACGAATTTACCAAGACCTACTAGGACTATATATATATATATATATCTAAGTTGGGCCCATATAATTAAAATAACGATAGTCAGGTTATGAGTGTGAGTATTTGTCTACCCACCCATATGGTTCTATCCAAGTGGGCTGAAAATGAAATCGAAGCCTAAGCCAACATTGGACAACATCTCATCACAAATGCTTAGAGAGATATTCCCGGGACCATTTTGATCTTTCCTTGTTTTACTTTTGTTAAGGCTCCGATGTCTAGCTCTAATGGTCCAATTTCAAGCCCTTTAAAGCCCGTACTTATCTGTGTTCCTTAGAAGTAACCTCGTGAGAAAGAGCAAAGTCCTGTCCACGAGCCAAACTCATTTGTGATGTTCTATTGGACAATCTAACGCATTTTGAAGAATAAAAGTCTGTATATGGTATTGCATCACCAAATTTGATCTTATTCTCAAATAAGATCTCATGAGGAGGAGACCTGGACATCAAATCGATTGTGTTGCAGACTTTTTAATCTTTTCTTAGTAGAGGTCCCACCAGAAACACGTGGAAGCTCTAAATGGCCATTGGCCAGAACCCTTATTCGATCATTTGGTGGCTATAAAGTTAAAATTTCCTTATAAACCGCAGCAGAAAAAAACATATCTAATAAGAAGAAAACTAGAGTCGAAGCGGAAGAGCAAAGCTGTGGGTATGTGTCACAGGGACCATGAGCGCTGTAATAACATATTAATGTCCTGACAAAGTACGGTTGCATAGGATTTTTATGTCATACGATTTAACAAGTTATGGTGGCGTCCCAAAAAACTGAGACGTATCAAATCGGTTTAATCCCTTAAAACAAGTTAGAAAATAAGAAAAACAACAATTTCTTAAGCTACTTGTAGACCTGATAGCTTCCACCATTAAAATAATTGAGATTTATCACATTTGTACACAGATAATGATCATATGTTTTGGTGCTCAAACTAAAAAAATCATTTACTGAATAAAAGAGGGTACATGCATATATGATTGACTTCGAATAATTTTGATGGTGAATTCTTAAAAAAAAAATGAAATGATAACAATAACTAAAGAAATGCATGTAATACAATAGGAAGAAGCCATGACTCATGAGTCCTGAGACATCACGGAACCCACTTGAAGCAGTCAATAACGTGTTTATGTCAGACTCTTTCTGACTTTAATAAACATGTTTTGTGATTTGCGATTTATGTTTGATTTGTTAACTAATAAAATATGACTTTTATTAAAGCATATATTTCATCATACAGCAGCATATTTTATTAAAATATATTCTACACCTTCTTGTTGAGTATAGGTTTTAGTAACGAGCTTAGCGTTATATGTATATTGTTTCATATACTTTATTATGCTAGGTTTTTGTAAAACGCCAATTACAGCCAATTGTGTGGTGGCGGCTAGTAATGAAACAACAGTCCAAGTTCCTGTTTTGTTAGTGAGTCTGAAGCTCTAAATTCATTGCTTGTAACCATGGTACGTAGTGAATCTGGTGATAAATTCCACTGCGTCTAAAACTATATCAAGTTTATGTATATTTAAGTTTAGGTTCTGATAGTGAGTTTATGTATTAGTAAATTTAGTTAAAACGTTAAATGAAAAATATATTGTCATATTTTTATAGTTTTGGTAAAAAGTCTCATATATTTTTTTGTCAATTCGTGTATGCGTATTTAAGTTTTGAGTAGAGGAGATCTATGGGGTTTAAGTTTTGAATTGAGACGTTGATTTGGTATCCTTTGAACACAACATGACACGTTTTGAACTTTCTAGCAAATGTACGGGGCTAGTCCTATGATCAGTGACCACGAGTATATTTTCATGTAGTACGTACGAAAGTGATTGCGATTAGAAACTCTTAATTTGTGTCATATTGTATCGCTTTTATATCAAAATTATCCAGTTAAAAAAATTAATAGTATTGGTTACCAAGGATCAACTTTTTGGAAAACTCTGGAGATCTATTTTAATTTGTTCAGGCTATATGTATATAATAAGTAAAGAAACTGCACTAACTGGCAATGAAAATAATTATTAAAAATATGAAAACACTGAATTATATATATATATGTGTGTGTGTAAAAATGAGGTGAAACATGTTTTATCCGTTTTTTTATTTTTGTAGCTTAAAATTTTGTGGAAGTGTTAATCTTCACCACCCCCACCCCCCCCCCCCCCCCCCCCAAAAAAAAAGATATTTAATTATTCAAATTATTGTGTGGGTAAAAAAGGAAGATGCTTTATTTTTTGAAGAACATATAATTTATCAAATAAAATTTTTTTTCTGTGACAGACGCTTGATATATTATTTTGTTATTCTACATGATCATTTAAAAATTTAATCATTGATATTGTTAATGTACTTATATCTAAGTCTTTCAAATACATTTTTATTATTTAGTAATAGCAACTTAACAAACTTCCATTTAGTCAAAATAAAAATAAAAAGCCTTATTAGATTGAAAGTTTACCTTAAATTTTGAATTTTATGGGTTGGTGTTATAAGTTACAAATCTTGGTGGGTTAAGGTATCTAATCAAAATCTGCTTTCATCAAACCTTAGAGTCGACAGGCGACAACTAAATTAAGCACCAAAAGTGGGTCCTACAATATAGAAATGAGATGCCAATTCATGATACATAATTAAATTACGCAATTGAGGATCTGTGATTAGGGGTGAAATTATTAATAAGACAATTTAGTACCAAAAGTGGGTCCTACGAGATAGAATTTGAGACAAAATCAGCAAAACTTGGAAATTATCATTTAAGCCTAAATATCAACCAAAAAATTTAATGCAACATCCGACATTGAAATATATATATATATATATATATATATTTATATTTGAAATCACCGGATTGTAGTAGTTATATTTTAGATTTGGATTCAGTTATTTTATTAAATAATATTTTTTTTGTGTATCCCGACCCTAACTATGATTACTTCTATTTTTTGTGTTTATTTTTAAATAACGTTTTTAGGTTTGTTTTTCCTTTCTCGGTCAACCTACTCTTTCGGCTCAAACACGTTTGTAGTTACATAAAAAGTAACAATCTACGACTCATTCTTTTCGTTTGTCTAATTTCATATTATCATAGTAATTAGGTTTATTTTCTTAAGTCGAATTACACAAACAAATATCCACCTAACTTGTCTTGCTTACGACTCTATAGCGAGCGACTCTTAACGTACAAAATAATTTGTACACGAAGAAACAAAAAGTCGCCAAGTGTATGCACTAGTTTAAATGATTTGACTAATGTTAATAATATATAGATAGATATTTAAGTTAAAGCTAAGAGCCAAATTCTGAAAAACATTTAATTATATTTTTGTTGGAGACCACAAGTTGAGAGAGAGAGTAGAAAGTGATGGGTAATGTCTCAGATGCCCTGAGATATTTTATTCTTCTTCAATTTTTATATTTTATTCCTCTTCAATATGAAATGACAAAAATGTTCTTTATTTTTATTTAAAATCTCTCCGAGTACAATTGGAGTACAACTGACTAATAGTCGTATCTAGTATACATTCAATGTATCACCAGTCGTACCAGTCATACCTCAGTCGTACCAGTTATCCGGTATAACTACCAGTTATCCGGTATAACTACCAGTTTCTCGGTACAACTAGCTATTAAATCTCTAGTTGTACCAGTTGTACTTCGAATCCCAGATTCGAACCCGGATCACGCGTACGATCCCGAATCACTGGCCTACCGTGATTTTCTTGATATCATATACAATTAAATATATATATATATATATATATATTTAATCGATTTTCGAATTTCATTAAAAACAAAATTGTCATTTTATAGATAAGGGTATTTGAGATTGATTTTTAACCCATAAAGATATTTGAGAAAATCGCCCAAAGTGATGGGATCATGTGGGGTCAACAATCCCCAACACACCACTGAGAGGGCCCTTTTTTGTTGTTCTTCTTCTTGTTATCATTCTCCATCTCAAATCAAAGTCCTTTGGCAACTCAGCAGCCCTTCGCATCACATTTGTTCCCATCTCACTGATGAAGTATCAGTTTTACCAATATCAAAGTGTAGATTTTTGAGTCAAATTTTGAACTAATCGCTAGAAAATCGGATATTTTTTAGTCGAGATTCGAACTAATTGCTTAAACCACATTGATTTTCGTAATTTACAGCATTCCATTTGTGGTTTAAACGTATAGGAATAGTGTTGATTTAGTTTTTAATCAGTTTTTTCTTCATGCGTTATATATCGGATATTTTTTATTACAAAAAAAAACTAGTACATCAAGATTTATGGGATTTTAGGGCATAATTAGTGGCTCTATCTCTCACAATTAAGAAAAAAAATAATGAAGAAAGATTATGAAGAAACTGACGAAGGTTTCTCATTTGAGAAATTAATTTAATACATATTAATTATTCATTTGTTTAATTCTTTTTAAAAAATTAAAATAAAAAAATTGTTGAGAGACCTGGAGAGTCTCATCAATGCTGATGCTCTTATATGGTGGACTCCCATTTATGGGTTTAATGTAATTGATTAAACTATCCATTTTATAATAATAAGTAAAAAAAAAGTCTAATTGAAGAATAGGGAAAAAAGTCTAATTTGCTTTTTCTTGGTAGTTAAGTTAGAAAATAACCAAAAAAAGTGAGACAAAGAACAAAAGATTTATGGGCTTCCCTTTCAAATCAAAATAAGTAAACCAAATAATAACGACAAACCATTTTTGGCCAAACTTATCAAAGAAACAACAAATCCTAGCATTACACAACTTCACTTCTTTTTTTTCCTTATTTCAATCTCCCTCCTTCCAACAAAAGATCTTCCATAAATCCATCTATATTTTATACATTCTCACAATTTCACCCCATCATTTTCAATTAGCCCCCTTCAAAATGGTTTTCAACAGAATAATAGATCCTTACAATATCGGTTTGTCCATGATACTTTCGGCTGCGATTCGTCCAGAGCCACGGCCAGTTATTTTTCCGAATGATCCAATGGTTGATAGTCCCATGAAGCTACTGCTTTCTTCGCCGAGGTTTATCGATCTTCTATGCTTTCTGAGTTTTGAGGAGCTAACATCACCTGCCTCACGATCAACAACATCATCTTGGCTCTTGCTCTTTTCGTTGTTGTTGTTGTTGTTCTGGGCGACGACTAAACGTGCAATGGTGCTTCTACAGAACGGGCAGACCGGTGGAGTCACGGTTGAGGTTGTTGGGTTTGGTTTGTTGTGACAGCACAGTGCAAGTGTGCATTGTGCACACATTTGATGACCACAGTCTTTGACTTCAATTGTACATACTTGCTCAAAGCAAATACAGCACAGTTCCGTATCACTCACCTATAAATAAGATAATGTTTTTGTACCGTGTTAAAATGCGTTCAATAATAGTCGAGCCACGGGTCAAGTAAAAGGTTGTAGTATTTACCTCGGACATGTTATCATCTGAGGCAGTGTCCGAGAAAGATGGTGACGGTAAAGAGAAATCAGTTCCCTTGAGTATGGTTTTCTCTCTTTCCCTATTAGCCTCCATTAAAGCCTGCTCTAGAAGCAGTTTCGCCTCGTGATTAAGCTCGCTGATGAACTTTAATGGTGATGGCCAAACAAGAGGCTCTGCAGAAGATGGATTAAGCAAAGCTCCACATGCTCCGTGCTTATGCTTCATTGCAACCGCATAAGGTATCCTTCTATAAAGAGATTTCAAAGATTCAACATAATCCTTGACAAGATGATAAGTGATAAGTGGCAATAGAAAATGTTTATTATATATAAATATACCCAGAAGCGTCTCGCTGAAGACGATCAGCACCCCAAGCAAGCAATTTTCTAACACAATCAATAGACCCACTTCTAGCTGCTAAATGAAGAGGTGTACTCCCTGGAGAACTGTTCAACAAAAGGCTTGAAAGATCAGTTCCAATGTTAACATCAATGGAAAATTATTGCATGAAGAGAAAATCCATTTACCCATATAAGCTAGTCGATGCACAAACGAGAGAACCACTGTCTAACAAAACATTCACACATTCAGGTCGTCTCTGTCGAGCAGCTAAATGCAACGGAGTAGCTCCTTTATCATCTCTAATGTTTACAAATCTTGCATATCCCCTGGGAAAATACAGATCCCAAATGTTAACTTTGATAAAATAAAACTACACCAAGAAGAACTGTTCAAGAGACTTACCAATGAACAGCAACAGGACTAGATTGAGCAGCAGTGAGAATAGCTTGAACACAATTAGCATATCCATAATATGCAGCGTAATGCAAACATGTTCTTCGATTAACAGAATCAAACATCAAAATCTGCAGATTAAGCAAACCAAAAATTTCAAAATCACTAATCACAAATTGATTACATAAGCGAAAACGTTTTTGAATATGTTACATTAGCTCCAACTTCAGCGAGTTTCTTCACACAAGAGATCCTTCCATACATCGCAGCCAACATTAATGGAGTCTATAAGAATCATCACAACGCGAAAAAATATTCAGAAAAAATATTCACGAAAACTATATTCGTAATCAGATCAATGCGAATCCAAACCTGTTTATGCCGATTTAACAAATCTGGATTCGTAAATTGTTCAAGAAGCAAACACAAAATCTGCAAAATAGAAATAGAAACATCAGTAAAAAAAAAATCGAATCTAACAATAAAAAAAAAATCGAAAATCGAGGTTTATAATCACGAATCTGAAACAAAAATCACCAGATTCAGGCTAGATCTCGGAAGAAATCAACTAAAAACTAACCTCGACCTGACCACTAGCAGCAGCAACATGAAGAACGGAGTGACGATCATAAGCAGTAGTCTGAAGTAAAACACTAGGCTCCGCCGTCATAACACGCCGTACAGTAACGATATCGCCGCACTGAACAGAGGCGAAGATCCCATGCTCCGGTCTAGCTCCGCAGCTCATACTCTGCCCCATGGCTCTGTATTAGAGATGATGAATAAGGTTTAGAAAAAGGAATAATGACACCGTCTGCCACCGGTGAGGCGCTCCGATGAAAGAAGAAAGCGCCACCGTGACGGAGAACGGTGGTTGGAAGAGGCTCTTCACAATGGAGAAGAAGTAGAAGAAGAGGGAAGTTTCACATTTATGTACACAACTGATAAGGCCATTTGCATTCAGATATTAATTTAAAATTTTTTATTTTTTTTTTGTAAAGTGATTTTTTTTTTTAAAGAGACGACGACTCTATTGGAGTTTGAGGATTTGTTTGCCCGACGGGCAGATTGTTTTTTTTTTTGGTTTGCCCGTGTCAGTTTAATTACGGATACTCTATAATTTCGGGCAGCTTGTCAGATATTTTCTCTCTTTTTTTTTTGGGGCCAATTTCTTATTTTATTCTTTTACTTTCTTTTGGCGAGATTATTAATTAATCATGTGTATTTATTTGATTTGTCAAAGTTCAAAGATTGATAGTTCGTCTACGACTCTACAAGTGACTGGTCTGATGAATAAAATTTATCAACAAAGTTCAAATCTAAAAATATATTTTATCAACTATTTGGATTTATGCATGTTGAAATTGTAAACATTTGAAATGATTTGTGTTTAAATTACAAAATATGTGTAATTCAATCATGGATAAGTGTTCAAATGTGGCGTTTTTATATATCTATAAATTTTTAGTATTTAAGGTATACAGTGATCTAAGCGTTATTTAAGCGTTAAAACATATTTTCTAATTTAGAAATACAAATGTCCAAATTAAATGATTTTAAATT
Source organism: Nasturtium officinale (assembly GCA_963854855.1). NCBI lineage: Eukaryota > Viridiplantae > Streptophyta > Magnoliopsida > Brassicales > Brassicaceae > Nasturtium > Nasturtium officinale. The sequence continues at coordinate 5,227,234 of OY978511.1, read as the reverse complement.
AAATCTTAAGAATAAATGATAACAATTTTTCTAAGTTCATCCAAATTGTTAAAACCATATAAAAACTTATTTAATAATCATAAACGATTCATTAATACACTATTCTAAGTCAAATGAATTTTTTATATATTCATATGAACTATGGGTTTTCATGCATAATTTTTTTTACAATAATACGTTTTTCATGTAAAATAGTGTGTTATATGTATGTTAAATACCATCAAATGCTTGTTTTGCTTTTTGTTTAATTAAATATGAAGAGGAAGAGCCATTCTAGATATCCAAGATTATGTCTATAGAGATGGTAAATGTTTTGGTGAGACGATAAAAGATTATTTTTTGCTGTTTATATTGACAGTACGTTAGGAAATGGTTAATAGTTATAATATATTCGATTTGTAAAAGAACATCGATAAAATAAAAGATAGTAGTACGAAGATAAAAGAAATCAGTACAATTACTTTTTACTCTCCTTTTATACTATTTCAATATCACCATTTCTTTTCCAGCTTAAAAATTCATACCACTAATATTTGTTTTTTCTTATCGCGCAAAACAAATTGTATTGCGGTAAATTGCCACTAATCAAATTAAAGAAGTCACGTTTTTGTATATATCCAGTTAATCAAATAATTCATTTTGTGTGTGACTTTTTGTGTCATGCATAATATCATGGCGACATAACTGTTTTCTGTCAGATTAGCATTTGTCATGAGGATCTTATTTGTGTTGGGGTCCACATTTCTTTTACGATTTATTAACGTAATTAATTGCCTAATGAAATATATATCTCATCTTTATTATAAACAACAATTTAACGTTTATTTACTTTTTTCACTTTAACATACACATGAAACAAAGTAAAATGTTGCTAAATGGCAATTGATAATTTTAGTTAAGTAAATGGCAATTTGAAAAAACTGTTATTAACAATAATAAAAATGTACCAATAAAATTTTTTAATAAAAATAAATGTCTTAGTTTTTTTCATAGCCAAAATTTAAAGTGTAAAAACATCTTAACTTGAATAACCTTTTAAATACGAGATTATATTTCTTTGACCAAAAACGGAATTTAATGGAATATCGAAGATTGATTGGTCTATTGATATGCAGAGGAGAAACATACTAAGCAGAAATCGATCAATACTGCAAAAGAAATGAACCTTATTTGGGCTCAAGAGAAATTAATTTAAATAGAAATAAAAAGAAGAAAAAGAATATTTAGATGTTTTGAAAGAAAACTTAAACGAGTAAAACTTAAGGAAATTATAAATTAAATTCTTTAAAACATTACTATTATCCATGTGAGACTCTTCCATATGGTGCGGGACAACTCTAATAATAACGTAAATGCATATATATATATATATATATTAGAACCTCATATATATATCATTATTATTAGAACCTTATCATTCTTGTTCCATAAATTCCTATACAGAGCTATAACAATTGTTTGGATATATTTATTAACAAAATAAACAATATTTTGTATATAACTGATGCAACCTACAATACTT